>CM035792.1:37331874-37334374 GCA_020466265.1 Siphamia tubifer | reverse complement strand
CTATGTGTGTCTGTGTGAGTGTGTGTTTGAGAGAGAGTTTGCAGGGGCCCGTCGAAAGCCCGCAATCAGACAGCTCTCAAATTAGCGCTCCATAACTACATCCTGACCAGGGTTTTAGACTTCTGAAGCACAGGAAAGTCCTTCCAGACAATCAGTACACACACACACACACACACACACACACAGGCTCATTTTCATCCTCCATATATCACATCACATTTGTCTTCTTTCTAGCATGGTGAACTTTGACTCTGGGAGAAATAAGGGTGGTGTTGGGGATGTCATCAATTTTAGCAGCTTAACTCTCATACCCTCTGACCTTACCCCTTCATGATGCACACACAAAAACACACACACACACATATTAACACACAATAATACTGTTACCTATTATAGATCATCTGAAATCATTCAGCCTCTGAAGACACTAACATTTATTATAATTGTAATTGTACAACTGCCAATATTTAGTTTTGTAAAGACTATAACTACAATAATAATGCTATCATCAATATCAGCAAGAAGGATGTTTGAATCATAATTAACATTATCTATAATGTATAACATGCATTTGAGGTACATATTCACAAATGAAAAGTGTCTAACGTGGTTGTATAATTAAATATATATATATATATATATATATATATATATATATATATATATATATATATATATATATATATATATATAAAATGCAATCTTAATTTAATGCCATGTCAAAATAAATCAATAAATCAATCAATAAAAAAAGTTACCTCTTGTAGGGTCTTTCTATTGATTTTTTAAGTCTATCATGAACCAATATTCTATGTTTTTGTGCTCTTGTCTTATACTGAAATTATTTTTCATGTCATGTATGAACTATGACAAAGCCTTACATACATGTTATGTATATGTCTTAGAGACGAACTAAAAGACTATAAAGTAACTACATTCATTTAGATAGATAGATAGATAGATAGATAGATAGATAGATAGATAGATAGATAGATAGATAGATAGATAGATAGATAGATAGATAGATAGATAGATAGATAGATAGATAGATAGATAGATAGATAGATAGATAGATAGATAGATAGATAGATAGATAGATAGATAGATAGATAGATAGATAGATAGATAGATAGATAGATAGATATCAATGCAGTCAACATGATTAAAACATAATTAAATAAATACTAAAATACTGATATAAAACAAAGTGCACCTACTGGCCTAAAATTCCTTTAAAACCAAGTAGATCAATAGATAACAACTATTGTCCCTGCCCATTAAAATAAATAAATGAAATAAAAACATACATTTAGACATTTTGGTGCCTAATATTTTACCTAACTCATATTTTTGTCCAAAATGTGACTAACTTTACTCTCCTAACACTGGTTTCATTTTGCATCATTGGCTGAAATCTGAAAAAACTAAATAATTTAGGTAATTATGCTATGAAACTAACAATATGCTGCCCTTATATTTCTGCTTGTGTCTAAAAGTGTCCTCTCTCTCAGGCTCAAAGATAGATAGATAGAAAAAAGAGTAAACATAGAGACAATAAAATTATATGATAATAAATAAAAGGAAGTGCACACTTCAATATTAAAAGATTAAAATATTGCACATTGTCCTGGGCCATAGAAATGAAATGCTGCTGTTGGTGTGTATATGGAGGGGTCATGGGTGGACAGTTTTCTCTTACACATTAACAGGAGGTGAACACCTAAAACCTATTTTTCATTATAACCAATATCAGAAATACCAAAATTACAAATCTCTATAAGAAGATTATAGGCAGGATTATAGGGCTTCAACCAAATACACAAAGTATAAAATGACAAATGTAAGTAAGGTGTAAAAATGTATAAATATATTACATCTAAACATCTAAAAACAAATGTTTTTGCTTCCATATCATTTCAAATCTTTATTTCTGTTCAAACTCAGATATAAACATCAGCTAAAATCTAATAAATTGAACATAAACTGTGTATGTTGGACTCTGCAGGTCGACCTGTTCCATACATTTCCAGGTTGGAGCTGTGGAGCGCTGCTGTCTCCTTCTGTGCATTGCTCACAGGCACTTCAACTGCAATTCCAGAAGGATTTTTTTCCCTCCATATTATCTGTGCTTTTGCTGGTTTACACTGTCCTGGGATATCAAACATCAGCCTTTCAAATGTCTGTGCTTTAACCTCTCTTTAAGTTACCAAAACCATATTAGGAGTCCAAAGGGGACTTTGGCATCAGGCCATAAGAGTTTAAGTCTGTCAGGATCCTGCTCTACCAAACTGCATGATGGGAGTTCAATAAAGGAGCCGGGATAAAAAGGCCTCAATGTGACCTCTGTGTCATAATTGAAGAAAAATACAGACCAGTCCATCGCCCTCCATTGGAAAGATGCTATGTGATCATACGGGTGTACAGCTGCACGGACACATGTACACATGTTCATATATTTGTGAGGACGCTGCCGCGCTGTGGGGACATTTTAGGAGGTTTT
>CM035792.1:37179374-37326874 GCA_020466265.1 Siphamia tubifer | reverse complement strand
CTATAGTTATAGCTGGTGTTTTATCTTTCATTGAGCCATGGTATGTGGTGACAGCTGAATATGGTTGTGTTATTTATACAGATTATTTGTTTGACAGCTTTAACAGAAGGAATAATTTAGCTGTGTTTGTGGCTTATGATTAAACAGACAGGGTCAACAGTGCAAATATTAAAAAAATAATACAGTTGTGTTTCATTTCAGGGACTACAGACAACGTGGGCCCTGATTAATTTCAAGGTCAACATTTAAGGGGTGTCCCATTTCTAAGACACAAATAGCCCTTAACACTTAGTTTTGAGGGACACTGATGGAGGGTTAAGGGAGGAACTGGAATTGGCCCTTAGCCTCCCTATTGATGATTACAAATTTAGTCCTCATGAGGCATGTAAACGTGTGTGTGTGTGTGTGTGTGTTCATTTATGTATATGTTTTTTTTTTTCTGCTTTTCACTCTGTAAAGCAGAAACTCTACCTAGCAGGCGTGTTACAAAGTTAGAGATGTAAACTGGACAGGACAGGGAGTTTAATCTGCTGTTAATCAGCTCCTCGGAAAACTCACTCAAGCATCAGACACTGCAGATTGCTCTGCCTCTCCCTGTAACTCCCCACTCTGTGTTTTCCCCAGTCATCACTTTACTCTCCTCCAGAATCACTCCATTTCACCCCCCACCTGCCTCTAAACGCTGCTCACCCCTCGTCCCCAATCATCCCTTGTTTCCCTCTGGAAAGAAAATGTGGTGGCCCCCTCCCACCCCTCACCCATTCACCCCCCCCCCCCACCCCACCCCCACCCATTCATTTTTCCCCCTCTTCCTCTGTTGTGTGTGATGCTGAGAAGCCCTGAGGATTAAATCTAAGGCTTTTGTTTATCATCTCAGCTATTACTGCTAATGCTGGCTCTGTCTGTGAGTTGCTGCGTGTTGTGTGCGTGTGTGTCCACGCACGCATGTGTGGGCAAGCACTCAGATCAAACACAGCGTAAGACGAGCTCATAAACAAGCTTTCAGGACCACTTAGGATTTTCTTGGAGAGTGGGTGTGTGGGGGGGTACATGGAGGGGGAGTGAGGTACAGAAATCAGCTGCTCTGTTTATGTACCTTTCAGTGGTGATTACCGGTCCAATCTGTCTGTTTAACAGAGGAAATATCATAGCCTTGCAGAGTGCGTGTATGCATGTGTGTGTTTGTGAGATACATATGGTACAGTTGCTGTGCAGAGGGCTGGAGAGATGCCACGGGTTGCACAGAATTAGAGCGTTGGTGCAGCAGTAAGTGTTTATTTACCTTTATGTGCAACTCTAAGTGAGTCAGGAGAGTGAAAGCAGAGGAAGCAGAGGACCACCACAGACCAGAGAGAGAGAAAGAGAGAGAGAGAGAGAGAGAGAGAGAGAGAGAGAGAGGGGTTTGAGGATATGTGTCAGACATACTGTATAGCCTTGGCAGTGGCCTGTGTCTCCAGTCTGTGCTGTGGAGGCTGTGTGTGTTAGTGTGAGTGGGCAGACACACTGGCAGGTAGAGGCCAGTCTGTACAAGGGAATATATTTACAGAGTTAGTTTACAGAGTGGAATGTTTACACTGATGAATAGGCTACATTATACACTGGAAATGTCATTAAATTCATTACAGCAGAGTCCTTGCATGATTGAGTCACTTTAATGCCATGTACTATAAGAAGTATAACAGGAACGGGGAGGCACGTTTAAGGCAAAGTGTAAACAGTTCAAGTCTTCATATATTTGACTCAATCTAATGGATTAATGGTTCTTTTTCATTTTTATAAGAGAAATGGGTCAGTTTCTACTTTTAGCCACTAGATGGCACCAGACATACAGATAAATACGGATAATAAACTGAATTTACAGACAATAAAAGATGCAAAAATGGTTAGTCTGGTCAGATAACTGTAAATAAAGACAGATTAGTGTTTTTTTTGTGTATGTGTATGTGAAGCATGTTGTATTTTCTGGGTTTATTCCCTGGCTGTTGGTCTACATGTAGTCTTAATCCCCTCCAGCCACCGGAAGCTCTAGATAAAGCCGAGGTTGCAAAGTGCGTCACAGCGCGGAGCAGCTGAGAATAAACCACAGCCCGCAGTCCAGTCCGGTCCAGCACCCACTGACACCCACTGCTTCTGCACCGGCTCTGCACACCTCAGCCCAGGCATGGTGAAGATCGCTTTTAACTCCGCTCTGGCGCAGAAGGCGCTGGGAAAGGAGGCTCCGACCGCTGTGAAGGTGAGCTAAGGCGGTCTGTGCCGGAGCCTGGGTCCGCTATGATGGACGGGACACCGGCTGCACGGCCTGCGTTTGAAGCCCATAGGCCCCAGGGTTTACACGGGGGTGGTAGGGGGTGGATGGGGGGGGGGTTATTTGCATGTTACCACCGTGCAGTGCAGTGTGTTGTGTTAGTTTTTATTGTTCCATAGTCCAGTTGATGCAGAGCTGGGCCCGCCCATCCTCTAACAGCTGGTGCACACAGGCCAGACATGCAGCAGGATTACAACTGTACAATAATATGTCTATATGTGTGTGTCATCATGGATTCCTATCCTTATGGGGACATTGATATGTTTACACTGTCACAACATAGGGACCAAAATTCAGGTCCCCGCGAGGGTTAAATATAGCTAAATGTAGGTCCCCACTAGTAAAATATACACCTGTGCAAAGTATGACAATTTATGCAAATGATATAGGAGCCTATAACTACATTATTTTTTGTGTGGAAGTCCCCATAATGTATGAGGGAAACAGGTGTAAAAGCCAAACATGTATTATTCAAAGGTTTGAAGATGTGTTTACTTTTTTTTTTTATCAATTATTTATTTTGTATGTATATAATTTTTTTTCTTTTGATTTCTTCTTTTTGATTTTTTTTGAATGAAACAATGCATTTTATTGATTTATTTCTACCTTATTAGATTTTTTTTTTAATAATTAATTTTTTTGGAAAAGAAATGTATGCTTTATGCTCACTACCTACTGGATACTTTACCTACACAGTAAATTTTGCAGTGTTAAATCAACACTTAGAGAGTTTATTTAACTTCTTCTAGAGTGTATTTGGTCCCATTGTCTCCAAATTAACACTGCAAAATATACAGTGTACAACTGATGATTACAACATTGGTCCTTGTGAAACGTGTGTGTGTGTGTGTGTGTGTGTAGGATCCGGAGCTGGCCTCTGCTCCTGCAGGGACTGAGGGCTCCACAGGTCGCTGTCTGCTCACCCTGCTGGGCATCGCCTTCATCCTCAGCGGCCTCATCGTGGGGGGAGCGTGTCTCTACCGATACTTCACTCCCAAGGTGTGTATGTCAACAGTCAATATGTAATAATAATAATAATAATAATAATGTAAAACTCATCATCATTATAATACATGTTTAATTTACACAGTCATTCGAGGCACATAAGGATCTTGTGTAGTCAAGTGAACAGTTAAAAGCCAAAGTACAAAAAAACACATCTGGTCTTAAATGAAAATATTTAACAATGTACAAGAATGATTAAAAAAATAAGTAGAAAAAAATCCTAAATCACTGTTGCAAATAAAATGTGAAAGTAATGAACCAGGAACTACTGACATATTGTTACTGGAAAGAAAATTGATTTATGGAACATGCTTACACACACACACACATACACACACACACACACACACACACACACACACACACACACACACATATTAATATTTTCAGGAGGAACAGAGGTTTATGGCACTTCTGCATAAATACCAAGTTTTGGACATAATATTTGATAAAATTATTGAAAGTAGCAGAAATATAAGATATAATTTATTAAATTAATGGATTAAAATAAGTCCTAATGTCTTCTTTTTCAGGAACAGATATAATATGTGAAAGGTATTGTTACTGTGAAACTTCAAGGACAGTTTTATAAATAAATAAAGAAGACATAACTTGGTTATATTATCAGAATAAGACAAACAGGGTTGTGTGAATTAGAGACGCTTCAGTTCAGGTTGAAAACACTGGAATAATATGAAAAGGAAAGGATGAGGTGTTAGCATGGTGTGTTTTTCCTCTTTGTCATGTGACTCATTGTTTTTCCTCTTCCTCTGTGATGCCAAATAGTTTTTGGAAACAGAGTTGCATGCATTTTAAAGTGGTATTGCTTTTGGTTAGGTTTGTTTGTTAACACTATAACAGCAAACCAATTGATTGAATTCACTTATCAGTGACCCTGAATAAATGTGATTACGTTTTAGGAAAAGTAGATCAAAGTTCACATTTTTAAAGATTTAAAAAAAAATAAAAAATCTTCCCATTTATTTATAAAGGACAAAATATGAGCATGCTGTGTTGTGTCTGGTGTCTGTGTTGACAAAACAAACATAATTCATACAAAAAGTGTGTTTATAATGGACTTTAATGGTTGTGTTTGACATTCAAGTTGGTCATTTTAACCGTTGTATTATGTTAAAAATTAATTACATTGATTATATTGTGGGTCATTATGACTCGTACTGTATAAATCCACTCAATATAGTAAAACATTAATAAATAACAGGTTAAACCAATAATAACTTTATTTTAGATGACACGGACATTTAGAAAAGACACATACCATACACTTTTGACTCCAACACTATTTAAGAACTATTTTGTTCAAGTTTTTCCTCTCTTCAGAAACACGTTTTATTTAATTTTTCATTATTTTCCTTTTTATTTGACCTGTGTCCACTGGATCCTTCTCCAGGTTACATTTACACATGCTTATTCAAAAAACAATCAAAATACTAACAACTGATTAAACAAAATAAAGTACATTGTAAAGACATGTTTATTTTGGATCTGAATTACCCACATTAAAGTGTCTGGGTCAAAATGACCCACAATATTTTCTTTATATATAAACTCTGCACAGTTGTTCCATTACACACCAGTTTTCAACTCAACAGTTTATGACCCTAGAAGAGGAAAAGTCACAACATTTCATGAAGAAAAAGAAAAGATAAGAAGTACTTTGATCACCACAAAAACTGAAATGGGTCAAATTGACCTTTAACATAATACAAGGAACATAGAAAAATGCTGTTTTAGGGGAACCTTGAGATCTATTTGGTTTGGAAAATATTTTTGGAAAACATTTTCCTAATTATATTTGTATGTTTTGTCAACATAATTATAATTACTACACAAGTGCACATGTTTACGTATATGAAAGTATTATTATTATTATTTTTTACATTTCATGGGTGAAACAGAAGAAGAGAACAAAAAAAATAAAATTATATATATATATATATATATATATATATAATGTGGCAGAATCCAGACTGTTTTTGAAACTAGTACAAACCAGTTCAGTACGTTGCCCTTAATTATTTTTATTTTAAAGCTGACACCGTCAGTGTTAAGCAGGGCTGTGTTATTTAGGTTTAGCTATTCTCATTATTCAGGCTCCTTGTGAGATGCTGATGGGACACTTCTGGTCTCTGTGGGAAACTAGAGTGCTGACTGCGACTCACACTTCCGTCTTTAGAGAAAAATGCACATTCACATATTTATGTTGTGCTGTGTGTTCAGTTCCAGGGTCAAGAGTTGTGACCTCTGCTCCATAAAACATCTGGACTGATAAGGAATGAACTGATTTCCTGTCATTTATTAAGAAAAGGTCAAAGTCTAAATTTACTGATTCTGACTGAGATCTTGAACGTGTCAGTGTTAATCCAGCAGATACATTAGTAGATTATCACATTAATAATAATAATAATAATAATAATAATAAATTAATATGTTAATTTTGCTCATTTCTGTTTTTGATTTAGAACTTATTAAACATTTTTTATTTTGTTCATGTTTTTTTTAATTCCTTTTCTTAATGAATAAATGACTTCTTTTTCAAAACAATTTTCATATGTATAGCCTGTTGTTAAATGTTGTAAAAACGCTCCTATTTAATGTTGCTTTTCATTCACATGAGGATTAAATCCCAGACAGTATTAGTAGATGTGAAGAGTTGGTTGAGTTTAAGATCCAACACAGTTTAACACTGATGAAAATTTTTTTACACTTTATTACTGATTAGGGGATGTTGAACTGTGTGTCTAATAATGAATTAATAAATAATGATAATTAATTAAAAAATAACAATTAACAAAACAAAATCTAGAAATGAGAATATTATTGTGTAAAAATTGTAGTGTCAGAATTTAATTTTTAAACTATTATTATTTTCAGAAAGTCTGTCGAACCTTATCTAATCTGCACTCATCAGTTCAATATAGTGTCTGTCTCTACAATAATACAATAAATAAAATAGTTCATCTTTCATCACACATTTTTAGTGACCTCAGATATTCAAAATAGGGATTTTTCTTTCTTTTTTTTGGTTAAAATTCATTTGTTTTTGATCATGTAATAGTTTGTTACACTGTATTGCAAATAAAAGTGAATTTTCGATGATATTTAATCTATATAATATATATTCTTATGGACAGAGGCAGAAAAGCCAGGTGTAGATTATTACTGCACAAAGTGAGAATTTAATTTTCCTTGGTCAGTATATGTACAGTCAAGGCTGATAATTAATACTGAACAAACAGCAACTCAAACTATAAATTATGAAAGAACTGCAGCATCTGAAACTGACCACAGTGAACATTTGACAGATAAACAGTACCACAGTGCTTCAGTGTCTTTTATAGGTTGGTATTGTTTCTATCAACTCACCATATATTTGTATTATCCTTTTTTTTTTATTATTTGTTATCAATTATGCGAAATTTCAGGTGACTCTACATGGGGTCCTGACCCTAAGGCTGAAAAACACTGCATTAGTGAACATAATAAGCAAACATTTTTAATTTTATTGATTGCAGTGAATATTGGAGGAATCTTAAAGCAATATTATTCCACCAACGTCTCTTTTCATCATTTAGAAAGAAATACATGTATCTGATATAAAAAAAAAAACACATTTGAAAGACAGTTGACCCCTGGATTGAAGAAAGATTAAATCTAGTTCAGTGACGGATGTATAATAATTAAATAAATATCAGTGTTCCCCCTTTCTTCCATATTCTATCTACATTCATTAGTTGCTGTCGTGTTTCCTTCTGTTGAACTACAGTACACCCTTGTATTTGGAGCCCCCTTCTGGAGGTACAAACCTCATAACATGCTGCAGTATTTAATCCTAAAGTACCTTGGATTATTTGGACTGAAAACAGACCTGAAACCAGGGGAGGTAAATGTGGTCACAGTCCAGACCACTAGATCCTTGTAATAATGTACTAGAGTCACCTGTTTGTTTTGCATGTACACATTAGACCAGTGCAGTAGTGACACCTGCTTAAAGGGATAGTTCACTATTTTTCACATGAATCTGTATGAGATCAGTGTCTTTACTCTGGTGCACCAACAGTGACCCCAACATAATAATAATAAAATAAGAAGAAGAAGAAGAAGAAGAAAGAAAGAAAGAAAAAAATGTTTTGGGAAATTTTTTTTATATATGTTTTAAATATATTAAAATGTATTATTTTTTTCATAATTTAAAAAATGTCCCATTTGTTCTTTTTAAGAAAAAAACCAAAAAAACCAAATACAAATGATTTTAAAAAATCTTAAAAACAAATAAAAATTTAATTTTTTTAATTAAAATTTTTTTTATTTTAAAATAAAAAATACAAATATTTTTTTGATTCACTTAAAAGTATTAAATAAAAAAATCAAACATAAAATAAACAAAAATAATTTTTTTTAATTCAAATTAAAAACTAAAATAATAATAATTTTTTTTTTTCAATACATTTTTTTAAATATTTGTCTCTCTTCCATCACACCTGGAAGCCATTACATCATTATCAGGCTTCTGAAGAGCTGATCAATAATCTCTAAAACATGCAGGACACTGGGCCACAAGGACCAGATTTAAGAAGCACTGGTGTGGGGTCATGGCTGTGGTGGGGGTAGTTCCATCTGTGTTTTGTGCTGCAGAGGTTGTATCATGGAGCAATGCAGTTCAGCGACATGTCAGGAGGAGTCGGACAGGAGAGCCAGCCATACTACCTGCCCCAAGTGGAGGAGAAGGTGGAGATCTCAGACAACATGGCCGTCATTAGCGTCCCCCCTCCCCGCTTCAGGCCGGGAGACCCTGCCTACATCCTCCACGACTTCAACAGGGTGAGGACGCAGGACGCTTAAAATAGTCCAGGTGTCACTCATATGTGCTTCTGTTGTTGATTGGTTTTTATGTTTGCGAGTAGAAGCTGACGGCGTATTTGGACCTGACCCTGAGGACGTGCTTCGTGATCCCCCTCAACACCTCGGTGGTACTCCCCCCTCAGGACCTCATCGACCTCTTCTCACAGCTGATGGTGAGTCGTGAACAGACTCAAACTCACATTCACACCCGAGTATCAAAGAGCCAGAGTTAAAGACGTTAACCCTTAATGACCCAGTGTTGAACTAGTTTAGCAGAGTAGTTTAGCTTTTCTATTTTTTATAGGTTACTGTGAAGACACTCTGTCTGCTGTCATCATCATCATCCTTGTGTTTGTCTTAACCTACAGCGTTAAACTACTGGTCAGATTTAGTTCACAATGTTTTTGTTGCTTCCTTAAAGGGGACATATCATGTCCATTGTCCGCCAGTGAACACAGTTCCCTGTCACATGCTTTGGTCAAAATACCACATTGATGCAGAGACACAGCAGCCTCTTCAACCTGGAGAAACTGACCTTTTCAAAACGCTCACTTTTAATGCCTCATGCTTTTATGCAAATGAGCCACAGCTGACTCCGCCCCTCTCTTCCACATTCTCACAGCCACATTAGGGCGGTTGTGGCTCAGTTGGTAGAGCGAGTCGTCCAATGATTGAAGGGTTGGTGGTTTGTGTCTCACCTCTGGCTGTCCACATGTCGAAGTGTCCTTGGGCAAGGCACCGAACCCTAAGTTGTAAAACACTTTGGGGACCCACTGGTGTATATAATACTCTATATAAGTACAGTCCATTTATCATTTACCAAGAAATGGAACCTGAAAAAGTTGAGGTAGAAAAAGCGATAAAGACACAGATGAAATAAAATCAGCCAGAGAGAATCAAAGTGTTGAGTTTTACAGCCCCAGTGCCTTCCAGTCCTGGTCCGTTAACAGCCCTGGTGTATGTTTGGGTCCAGTTCATCTGGACCTGGGCTGGCCAGATGAGCCATAACACCAACAGTGCCAGACCAGACCAGACCATGGACCCTGATCGACCTGGGTCAGACCAAGCATGGACGCACACGAGGACTATGATAGAGAATAATGGAGGATGTGTGAGTGTGAGCAGAGGTAACTGGGACCAGTAGGTGGGGTGGGATATTAAAATGAATCTGTGCATGTGACTTATGAAGCATAGAAAATTTAAAATGGAACGTTTTTATCCCTCTCCAACAAGAAATGGATCAGAAGAAAAGGAGAGTGGATGTTGTATTTTTTTTATTCATAATTGCAGGGTCTCCTCACACACAGACACATATTTGTGTTGGAAAAACATTTTAAAAATACATTTTGCATCATATGTCCCCTTTAAGACAATGTCTACAATATATGTTCACAGTTTTGAAATATTTATCTTCTTCTTTTTTAATTCTGGATGAATTTTTGAATTTCTGGATTATATTTTGATGATTTATAACCTGGAAATGGTTACAGGTAGTGATTAAACTATAAGGATTTTTTGTGTGTGTGTGTGTGTTGGGGGGGGGGGGGTCACATCAGCCTTAACTGATGACTGATACAGACCACTGATATTTTTCTAAACTGATATTTGGAGCTGAATACTGATTTTTTTTTTCTCTGTCAAATGATAACAAATGTGAGTAAATCTTCTTTACTTACAATTAGAAAATAAAGACATTTAACCTAATATATATTACTACACTAAAAACATATATTTTTTCAGTGTGGACAGTATTTCAAAGAACACAGAGGTATCATAAACTTTGCATGTCAGCAAATGGTAGAAGGGTGGAAAAAGTATTTTGGCCAATGCAAAAGGATGATATAATAATTAAATAAATTAAATAATTGTCCATTTTTCCACAGATCTGTAGATTGTATAACTTTCTGCACTTCATTGTTTGCAAACTATTTCAGACTGAATGTAAAGTTTTAAATCCAATATAAGCAGGAGGTTGATGTAGAATGACTATGTCATGGTAAAGGAGCAGGAAGTCCCAAAAATTGACTTTAGTTGAGTTCACCAGTGGCTGATGGTGCAACAGTCAATTTCATTATCTAGTGTGAAAACGTGTAAATTTGCAGAAGTTTGGGAATGATTCAGGTATTAGATAAGTCCTTCCTACTCATGTTGATTAATAAAGTTGTGTTCTAATCTGTTTTTTTTTTGTCAGTCTGGCTCATATCGCAGCTATTTGGTGCATGAGGATCTGGTGGTGACGGAGCGCATTGACGATATTAAGCCTCTGGGGTTCTATATCCGCCGCCTGTGTGATGGCAAGGAAACCTACAGAATGCAACGCCGTGCCAGTCTGCAAGGTCTGCTGAACAACAGGAAGCATGGGTTTGATTTGTGGTTGAAGAAAAACTGCTTATAGTAATCAAAATCCCTGCAACAGAATCATTCCTCTGTAAAATCCTACATTTATGTGTGTCAAACAGTGGTCACTTTTGGGTTTTTTTTTCAACTGTGAAACTGCTGCTCCGTACCGTTGTAAGTCATTTACTCTTCATGGAAAATTACAGAAAGTAAATGAACACACGACTAAACTGTCCGTTCACATCAGTGTGTGATCATGTGACGCCTTTTCACTGTGACGAAAGAACAGAGGAGTTGAATTTGAGCCTGAGAGAGAGGACACTTTTAGACACAAGCAGAAATATAAGGGCAGCATATTGTTAGTTTCATAGCATAATTACCTAAATTATTTTGTTTTTTCAGATTTCAGCCAATGATGCAAAATGAAACCAGTGTTAGGAGAGTAAAGTTAGTCACAGATAGATAAAATATTAGGCACCAAAATGTCTAAATGTATGTTTTTATTTCATTTATTTATTTTAATGGGCAGGGACAATAGTTGTTATCTATTGATCTACTTGGTTTTAAAGGAATTTTAGGCCAGTAGGTGCACTTTGTTTTATATCAGTATTTTAGTATTTATTTAATTATGTTTTAATCATGTTGACTGCATTGATATCTATCTATCTATCTATCTATCTATCTATCTATCTATCTATCTATCTATCTATCTATCTATCTATCTATCTATCTATCTATCTATCTATCTATCTATCTATCTATCTATCTATCTATCTATCTATCTATCTGTCTGTCTGTCTGTCTGTCTGTCTGTCTGTCTGTCTGTCTGTCTGTCTAGACTTGTATTCATTTTTTTTGCTGCTGTTTCAACAATTCTTCTGTTACGTAAAGATAATTAGTTTTGTTTGGATACTTTTGACCATAAAAACTATTTGTTAGCTGATGTATTTAATTCACTTATATAGCTGAAGATTTTAACTTTTATATTATATCATTAATATCATTTATTCTGCTCCGTGTTAGCTGAGAATATTTAAGAGGTTCTAAAAAGGTGGAAAAAAATCATCACAATATGATGTAATATAAATTAAGTACTTTTTTTAAAGCATACATTTTACTCTATATCATTTCATTTACATGCTCTATTGTTTTCTGGATATGAAACAACACTTAAATAATCACAGAATATGAGATGTTTATTGTAGCAAACAGTCTTATTTGGGAATGTTTCGATTATAAAGTGGTGGAAAAGAGTTTTCAGACACCAACTGAGAATCAGTTTTAGGTCCTTGAACTCTGCCCAGTATTGTTCTGTTCTCCAAACTTACATGCTCTGTTCCAAAGATGTTAACCCTTTGTTGGTCACACTACAAAAATCACAATGATTTTTTTTTTTTTTTTTGCTTTATCCACCTCACAGGGACTATTATGACATAAAATATAGTTTTTTTTTTCTTTTACTGACCCTAAATTTAACTAAACTATTAAAACTCAAACACTACTCCTTCACCAATCTTATCAACATAATTTGTGACTTGGTTCAAATTAGTTGTATTAACTCTGTGTTTGTATCATTAGTGATTAGCATTAGCATTTAGCATTACCATTTCATGACCCTTTACTATCATCTCTACCGTTTGGTTACATAAATACCAAAGTATTTCTGAAACATGAGGATTATATATATATAAAATAGACTCTGAAGGTTGATGAAATGGAAAAATTTGAACTTGTCTGAAATTTTGTGTCCAAAAGAAAAGATCATAGCAGAGGTGTTGTCACATGTATGATCTTCTTCCTTGGTGGTATATATACTAGCATGACCTGAATATATCATTGACTGCCCAAGAAGTTTGGTGTCAAAGGACTTAAATTTAGATTAGATATCAAGGTTCAAAGTTACCTCTACCAAACGGTTGAACTGACCAACAAAGGGTTAAAGAAAGACAAAATGTTAGTTACTTCCACCAAAGAGATTCTGTTTGTTTGTCTCTTAGCAAGATAACTCAAATGTCTATGGAAGTATTTCACCAAAATGTTCAGGAATGCTGATACGGGCGCTTTGGGAGTGCTTTTCTAGTTTTTATTTTATTTTATTTTTTTTATTTTTACTAATAATCACAAAAAATAATTTGGATGTATTTGTCTGTCTGATGTAGCCACATGTTTTTGAAATGTAAAAAAGATGTTTCTGCAAATATTTCATAATAATATTTCAGTGTAAACTGTAAAATTTTAACGGTGTCTGAAAACCTTTTTTCCACCTCTGTATTTGACCTTTGTGTTAGAGTGTGTGTTCTGGTGGGAGGTGGTTATTGTATGTTTGAGCATATATAGAGTAAGCTAACAGTAGGATAGTGTTGGAAATTTAGCACCGCTCTAGAGAAGCAGTGCAGAGGTACTGAAGGACTAACATAAACATCAAGAGTTTTTTGTTGGAAATGGCAAACGTTATGTTTTCATCTGGGTTTGTCTGTCTTTTAGCAAGATAACTCCAAAAATGTGGAAGTATTTATTTATTTATTTTTAGCAATACACATAAAAATCATGTGCATTTGTTTGTGTCTGTCTGATGCAGCCACATATTTATCTACAAATATTTCATGATAATATTTTAGATTGTGTCCAACCACTGTATATGACTGCCTTAAAAGTCTGAACATTTTATATTAATGTGACTGTGTGTGTGTGTGTGTGTCTGTGTGTGTGTGTGTGTGTGTCAGGTGGAGGCATCCAGAAACGTGCTGCTGAAGACTGCTTCACCATCCATCACTTTGAAAACACGTTCGTGACAGAGACCAGGATCTGCAAAGCCTGAATGAAGAGGCTTGGGTCGAACAGAAGGGAGAGAGAATGATGACAGGGTGAAAGAGAGGGTGGGAGTGGGCGAAGGAGGGCACAACTTTCAAATTGGAAAGTTACTTTTGTATAAATCTCCTGTTTTTTGCCTCCCTGCTTTAGCTTTAGTGATATGTGAATTTACGTTCCAGTGTTCTAGCCTGACTCCTCCTTTGCTGTTATTCCCATGCTCCTTGCTTATTACGCTAAATATTCACTAGCTAGTCTTGTACTGATAATCTGCATCAGCCTGCGAACTGAGAATTTACTAAGTTTCATTCCTTGCGTTGGCTTTTGTTCTGTTGCTTCAGCGTCCTGCAGACTGATCTCATTGCTATTATTGTATTACAACTTCCAGTCACTTCCAGAGATGAGAGTTGTTGTCTACTGAATATCCTTCTGATGATGAGAAATCGTTCATATCAAGACCCGTTTGTATGTCAGCCTACCGTTCCCACTCTTAAAATGTGCTTAATAGAGCAGCCTTGTCTCCTGCAGAAAACATATGTGACTGTAGTAGGATTTAGTACAGGTCACCATGGCAACCTACCTACGGTACAGTGCGGTTATGTGACACGTGTAACGTGGTTGTCTTTGCACAAGCCAGAGCTCTCAGTCACCACGTTGTAGATAATTCCCAGAGTGCCCTGCTGCACCCAGAGGCCTCTACTATCCTGCTGTGATTTATTATTAATCTCATGTAACTGATGGTGAACAGTCCAGCCACCATGTGACCAGTGTTTGTGTTTGTGTCGAAACCTCATTTGTAAAAAACAACACTTGCAGGATGGTTTATGAAATGACACTAAAGGGAAATTTGAGCCAATTATTATTATTTTTTTTTTTACTGATAAGGTACTTATTAGTCCTTTTGACAATGTCTTATTTGAATGTGTAGTCCCACTATATGAAACCACTTTTACTAAGACAGCAATGAGAAATTAATATTCAATGTACCGACGGTTTTGCCGAATTCTACGTACTTAAATTCGTAAAAACCATGCAATAAATTCACATAACTGTCCTTGTTTTTTTTTTTTTTTCTAACTCTTAAGAGAAGCACAAAGCATGAGGCTTTTGCTTATGAACTTATAAGCTCTTTCAAGTCTCCCACTCAAAGCCTGTACAGAAAGACAATCAGACAGGAAGTGTGTTTGTAAAAAAAGTGTTTCTGTTTCAGCTTTTTAACTGAGTATGAATACATATACAATAGGACATTAGGGGAAAAAAACCAATGTTGTGTGCAGCTAATAAACTGAGTTCACTTTGTTGTTGAATAAAGTTGGATTTCTTTACCGACTAAATATTTTCTGACGCTTTTGTTACAAAGTAGACCAAGCAGCATGGATGGAAAGTCAACAGTTAACTCATTTGTTCCCCTCCCCTCCACGTTCTTATCATGAAACTATCAAAATGGAAAGTGCAGTTGGTTTAGGGGTTTTCCTGTATTCTTACTTTGACTATTTTTGGCAGGTCCATCCTTCAAAACAGGAACATGTCACTCTTCACCAGGACATACACATTTAGAAAAAAACAGACACTTCAATAAAAAAAATAAATAAATAGACCACATTTGTCAGTACATATTAACATTCTACTTTGTATGTACATTGACTTTTTTTAAAGGTTCAATATGTAAGAGGTGTATGCAGTTGTGTTCTTAAGTGAAGTTTGACATTTATTGAGGTTAACATCATTTCTAATCCAAAAACAGTTTGTATTCTGAGAACTCAAAGGCAGAATTATGCTTCGTTTTTACACAAGTACAAGTATGTAAATAAAAACAGACTTGTAGAAATAGTGATTCAGCAACTCAAAAAGTGGATATGAACAGGTTGTACTAAACATCATCTTTCTTACCATTTACATTTTATACTTATTTTCTGTAAGATGAATAGATAGAATTCAAAATTACTTTTATTGCTCTTAAATGTTTTAGAAATGTGCAGATATTTATTGCTGCGTTTCCACTAGTATCGACTTGACTCAGTTCAACTCAGTAGTGTTTCCACCACAGTACCTGGTCGTCATAGCTGGTGTGTTACTTCTCTATCGTCTGCTCAGGGAACTGTTGATGAACTCATTTGTTTTGTGAATCTGAATTTTTATTTTGATCACCAAGGACTGAATCTCTTGGACTGGATTGTGGATTAATGAACTTACTATATAGTTACAGTTGACTGTATTTACTGTTAACCTCTGCATCTTTATTTTGTAAGGTCACAGAGACACCTATCTAACCAATCAGTGTCTGCAGGGTTTTTACCTCACCTTTTTGTATCGCTTAGAACCTTGATAGATGCGATACCAAAAATCTAGTGCAGGGTATCATGGTTCCAGGCCCTTTTTTGTAATGGAAACAAACCAAGTCAAGCAAAGCCAATAGAAATGTGTCAGATGTTAAACAGTGACAAAAGTAAAATCTTAAAAAAAAATTTAATATTCAAGCTCAATTACCTGAAAACAGTATGATAATTATACATTTCTGTTTGACCTCTACATTGCGGGTCTTTGGTGCCTCCTCTACAGCATTCACTACTGTTAGCTTACATAAGGAGTTAGCTAATAAGCACTTAGTAAACAACACATACTTGGATTTTCTGGCAAATCTTTACTTTACCTTCCCTCCAGGATTGTAGTTTAGACTCTAGACCACCTGAACCAAGACCAGGTGATGACAAACACCAGACAGAACCAAGAGCCAAGACATTACAGCTGCCATGTGTTCCAATTAAAGAAATAAAGAAAATGATACAGCTAAACAACTCTTGTTTTTAAGACCAAAATGACATTTTTAAGGGTGTAAGAGGAAACATATTGCTAGTGTTATTTAGTTTAGGTAATCCCTGGGTGCGATTTGCTGGAGGGGATGTGGGGATTCCCCCCCCCCTCTCTGGTTTTGGACAGCACCTGCAGTCTATGACTCTTTCTGACGGCGTGAACTCAAAATGCTTGAAAGGGGAACATCACACACAGCAACGTTCAGGTGGAGGAGGCTGTAAAGCTTGCAGTCGGACCCACAAGCCACCTTCTCTCCCTGGGAGGGTGAAGGGAACTGCCCCAACCTGACTCCCACCGGCTCAACTCCCGGTACCCCTCTCGGAATGTGGCCTGTCTGGGGACCGGTCTGAAAGCCCTCAGAGAGAATCGGACGTTATTCATGTGGGAATGAGGGTCAGAACTAACCGGACTCACACCAGATGTATAGATGCTCCTCATGGCTGCTCACATCTTACATCTGGGAAAACACCATTAGCTTCACTTTGTTAAGGTGGGTTGTCAATCAAAATCATTCGTCCTGATTGGATAAACCAGGTGCTTGTCATTTTGAATGACGTACTACTTCAATGAATCACATTGAAAACAACATAACGTAGATGATAGCTCTTATCATACCTGGTTGGCAGAAGAGCCATAACATCCTTGCCACCAATAATTTTTTTCAAAACTGTTCTGTTCATCTTTTAAAGAATCAATATGTGGTAGTTTCAACAACACTGTTGAAATTGCGGAATGGAAGCCCAGTTCAGTCTCCTCCATGCTAGCCGCCATGTTTTTCAAAGCTACTGTGTCGAGTCTTCCTTACGTCATAACTGTTAAAATCATGCCCAGTGATCCTGATTGGTCCATCCATAATTTGGGACAACAGAATGTCTATGGTGCTTTACCAGACCCTTGTGTGACACGAGGGTCGGCGAAAGCCAGGCTAGGTCAGAACATCCAAAGCAAACTTTTTTTGTGGAAAAAAAAACATCCCCCATCTGGTTTGTTGATAAATCGAACCCTGGGTAAGTTTAACACAGTCCCACTGTGTCAGTATCATCAAACTGCAGAGTTCACACACCATGTTAACCCTTTGTTGTTTCACATATGCCCTGATTACATGGGAGTTTTTGTTCCTGTTTAATTCCATATAAAAGTTAATTCCAGTTGAAAATAATAATTCCAAATTAAACTTAATTCTGAATAAATTCACTGTTTTATTCCGACCTTAATTCCAAATTCGAAAATTCCTCTGCCATGTAAACAGTTAATTGTGCTTTAACATTATTCCTGTCATTCACGCTCTTGGTCTAGTCATGATGACACACATACTCCACACTGCCGGCCCGACATTAATATGTTAATTCATATGGTTGATCCAGTCGAGCTGCTGCTTCATAATTATCACAAAAAATAATGCTAGCATCGCATGTAGTATCTGGTCTTCCATGTTGATAGTTGAAACGACCGCAAAACAGGAAATGGACATGATCATTTCCTTCCCGTAGACATCCATACATTAAGCGGCCGTTCTGTCCAATCATAACCAACTGTACCTCTAGCTCAAGTCCAATTAACTAGATCAGAATACACCCGTTTCCCACGTGGAACTTTTTTTTCAAAATTAACATGTCTATGTAAACACGAAAGAAATAGCTTTAATTCTGAATTATTTTATTCTGAATTAATAATTTGAAATCAAAAAACATAATGTAAACGTAACTACTGTTAGTTTAAGATTATTGTATACAAGGTTACACAAGATTTAGCTAATATCTCTCCTGGACAACCACAGTTTTATCTCGATTTTCAGAAATATTAAAGCTACACATGACTTTCATCACCAATATTTCGTCAAATGAATCCATTCGACTTTCTGTGACCGGAATCTCTTCCCTCTTGGTGAACAACTTCAAAGTGTCCTCCACCAAACAGTCCATTTGTAATTAATCATGGAGGGGTGTACTGGTTTGCGATAATTAGGCTATGACTTGGGTTTTACAGATATGATGACATTTTTTTGCAGCTTTAAAGAATAAATAACATGGTACACACATAGGTAGCTAGGTGAGATCCCTACAGTTAAAAGCTCAGTTTATTTTGGATTGTCTGACCATTACAAACTAACCATCTCAGTACAGCACCATTCATTATATTTGAACAGAAATATATTCTGTGTACTCCAGACATGTTACTGAAGTTACTTTACTCTGAAGCATTTAAGGAGAATTGTCAAAAGAAAAAAAGGAGTTTGGTCTTTTGAGGTAATTTCCAAGAAATTCAGCAAAAAACAAGATAAAAATGGAATAAAAAGTGCAATATGACAAAACAAATGCGTGAGTGGGAGAGAAGGCACCAAAATATTTCATTGTCTGAGGAATCTGATTCACTTTTGAGTTGCCTTTATATTACTTTTGGTCTATTTTATTTGATATAAAGAAAGAATGGTCTGGTTACTTTTGCACAGGAACAACCAGTAATAAAAGTTATGTTGATACTTTTCAGTCTGTACATGTTGAGTAAAGAAACAGAATCAGTACTTGTTCTCTTACCAAAGCCTTCGGTCTTACATAGTGAACCTTTAAACACAGACTCAAATTTAATTCTCATTTAATTTTAGTGGTTTACTTTGCAATGTTTGTCATGTCATATATACTTGTCTGTCACAGTTGTCCTGTCCGTCTTCTCCAGTTATGCAGGACAGACGTCTGTTTAAAATGATACTCTCTGGTATGTCAGATTTGCTCAGCCTTCTCCAGAATTCATCCGTTGTGAAATAATACATGAGTGGGTCCAGGCTACAGTTCAGACTGGCCAGACAGAGGGTGACGGGGTGGCATCGTAAAATCAGATCCCTGAATGTGCAGCTGCTCAGAGCGTTGGACTTTGCCAGGAAATCCAGAGGCATAGTGACATGATAAGGAGCGAAACACACTAAGAACACCACGGCACAGCTCAGTACCATCCGTAACGCCCTACGCTTCTCTCCTCGGTCAGAAATCGCACTTGATGTTGG
Organism: Siphamia tubifer; assembly: GCA_020466265.1. Classification (NCBI taxonomy): domain Eukaryota; kingdom Metazoa; phylum Chordata; class Actinopteri; order Kurtiformes; family Apogonidae; genus Siphamia; species Siphamia tubifer. The sequence continues at coordinate 37,307,747 of CM035792.1, read as the reverse complement.
GTTTCGTAGGCTCCCGGCGGTCAGACAGGTGCAGGCTAACACTAACACCAGGGGGATGATGAAGCCCAGCAGCTCTGCTAAGATCAGCAGGGCCCAGGCTGCAGGGGCGCTCACAGCCCTCATGGGCAGCTCAGAGAAACAAACGTCACTCACGTTGCCTCCAGAGGGGGGTGTCCGGTCCCCTGAACTGTTCCTCAGCAGAGCGAAGGGTAAGCAGCCCAAACAGACTAACAGCCAGCCCAGGACACAGACGACTATGTCGCCTTTTTTCCTGGATGAGTTGTACCTCAGCGGACGCATGATGAGCTCACAACGACGCACACTGACACACGCCAGGAAGTAGATGGAGGCATACATGTTGACGTATTTTAGATAGAAGCAGATCATGCAGAGAGTGTGGCCAAAGGACCAGCGGTTGTTCAGGTAATAGTAGATCCGCAGCGGTAGACAGAGAACCTGAGGAGAACAGAAGGTCATGGTGTTTTAGAAGAACTCTACTAGAATCACAAGGAAAACAACTGGTGCCTGGCACAACTAACCCCGCCCCCTTGCACATATTTTATCTGGTTTGCACTATGTCTTATCATTGCAAAAACACATTTTTGGTGGCTGTGACCTTTGACCTACATTCACCAAAATTCTATTCTGGACCAGCTTGTACCTTTCCTGAAAATTTCATGGAAATTGGTCCAGTAGTTTTTGCATAAACCTGCTTACATACAAACAAACAGACAGACCAACAAACAAATCAACTCACAAACAATACCTCTCTCGCCTTCAGGGGGGCGGGGTAAAAAAAAAAGAGGCTGAAAACAGGATCTTTAGATATTATACTATTATGAGATACACCAGAATAATCTGCTGATAAGACATATTTCTCATTTATTCTGTGTAGCTTCTTGTCTCTGTCAGGCCTTCAGTTACTTTATAAGAATGAATCAGTTCCTTCCTCTAAGACCATGAACCAAAAGTAAATTCAATAATATATTTGATTGAAATGGAAAATAAGCCCAAAGCCAGGCTAATATAGAAGATCATGCAACAACAGTCCCATCACTTACTTTATATGCATATCATACATTTGACCTGTAACTTTAACTCGTCTATAACTACACCACTGACAGGTGAAATGGTATTAATTTTGATTATCTCATTCCAGTTGGACCTGTCAGTGGGTTAGGTATATTAGGCAGAAAGCAAACACTCATACCTTGATCTTCATGTGTTGAAAGCAGCAGAATGGACACAATTAGAGATCTAAGCAACTTTAACAAGGGAGAAATTGTGATGATTAAATCACTGGGTCAGATCATCTCCAGATCCCTTAGTTCATTCCTAGTGTAAAGTGGTTTGTACCTGCTGACATTATCTAATGAACAAATGGATTTTAACCAATTGAACACCTATGGCTCAGTCCTGGTCCTCCAGAGCTACTATCCTGCATGTTTTAGATGTACCCCTCCTCAAATACATCTGATTCAAATGATAAACCTCTGATCAAGCTCTGCAGAAGCCTGATAAGTGATGAGTGTTGGAACAGGGAAACATCTAGAACATGGAGGATAGTAGTTCTTAAGCACCCCTGATCTATGGGAGCAGAACATTGTTACTACCTGTTAATATTGTATTTGTTCACCTTTTTCCACAAAAACAGCTCTGACCTGAAGCCTAGTCTCCACCGGACCTCAGAAGGTTGTATCTTGTACTGTTGTATCTGGGCCAAGACATTAGCAGCAGTTCTCTGACATTCTGGAAGTTGGAGGTAGACCTCCATGGATCAGATTTATTTGTCTATCACCTCCCACAAATGCAGTTGGTCTGAGATTTTCATATCATTTTTTGGTTCATTTGTGGCCTGTCCTCACCACTGCAGACCAACAGGAACACTCTACAAAACCTGCAGTTGTGCAGATACTCTGAAACCAGTCGTCACTGTTTAAATATGGACTTGGTCAAAGTCACTCAGTTCCATAAGTTGCTCATTGTGCTGCTTCTAACAAAATCTTTGAGGACTTAATTTCTACCTAATTTATAAAACCCATAAAGAGAGCATTGTAATGACATAATATAACATATATTATTACCACTTATTCTCTCAGTGTGCTATTGTTACAGTTGATTGTAGGATATTATAGTTTATTATTAACAAATATTATGTTTTTAGACGAATCTCAGTTTTTTTTTTTAATTTTTATTGTTGGACAAAAATTATAATTGTAGCCATTGGGCAGTATTGAATATGTAGGGGTACTCTTATAATGTAAATGAGAAGTGGACTGAAATTCAGAAAGAACTTGCCCAGGCTGCAGTTTAACATACTTACGTAGTTTTGATCAAGGACGAGACTAGCAAAAATGAGAAGTTGATAAGATGAATACAGTACAGTATAATGTCCAGAATCATAGAATCATTACTGAAGTGGGTTACCTAGCGACAGATAAACAATAGCACCACGTTGCCATGATGTCAAATTTCATGTGCAGAAACAGACATAGAAGCTGAGAGGATATTCATCTGAAAATGCCTGTGGAAATGACCAAGAAATTAATGAAAGTAAAGGAATGAACTCTATCAGAGGATCTAGAACATGTGGGTCTCCACAGGTCAATGGTTATTTAGCAACATTTTTTGTCTGTTGTTCACTGACATTCACACTACATTTGCATGACATTGTGCCAAAGATGATTACACAGTGCTTAATACGCTCTAAAACATTTAGATATAATCTGAAATATAACAGAAGATACTACCAAGGCACCACAACAAAAATGAAATAAAAATGAAGCAGCAGCATGTCATCATTGAGGAGTGTAAGTAGGGAAAATTAGCCGATAGGGTCACCTCTATTAATACATTACCACAGAAGAAAGACCCAAATAAACTCAGAGAAAAAGGAAGCTGACATCTATTACTCTAATGAGAAAGATGATTCACAAGTAAAAAATATTCAAGACAGATATCAGTCTTCACTGTAATGAATGTCCTAAATTAAACCATTATCTATCTATCTATCTATCTATCTATCTATCTATCTATCTATCTATCTATCTATCTATCTATCTATCTATCTATCTATCTATCTATCTATCTATCTATCTATCTATCTATCTATCTATCTATCTATCTATCTATCTATCTATCTATCTATCTATCTATCTATCTATCTATCTATCTATCTATCTATCTATCTATCTATCTATCTATCTATATATCTATCTATCTATCTATCTATCTATCTATCTATCTATCTATCTATCTATCTATCTATCTATCTATCTATCTTAGAGTCATAGTCCACCATGACTTCCTCTACATCCCAATATTCTAGAGTCAAATGTCTGTCTTACAAAGTCCAGACCTCGAGCCAAATGAGGTGACAGGACTTTAACATTAATAAATGCCTGCAAACCTCAATGAACTGTCATAATAATGTGAAGAACTGTCAGACAAAATTCCTCCACACTGATGAGAAACTCATATGAAGTCAGAGAGAAAACAAATGTATTCCTGCTAAAGTTGGTTCTACACATTATTGAATCATGGATTATACTTTGTTTTATATTCAGGGTTGAATTTGAACCATTATAAAAACTATTTTTTGATGTGGAAGCTGCTAGATTATTATTAATATCTTTTTAATTATTTGTTAATTTGTAATAGTTGGACATTAAGAGGATGTACGTTTACAGAACAGCTGCATGTGTAAAGTTTTGTTGGAGCTTTTCAGCATCTATAATGTTAGATTTGATAACTTAACTTTAAATACAGATCACTGAAGTAAAAACATTTCTAATCAGCTAAACTAAGGGATTTTTTTTCCAGCAATGGACCAAGGTTACAAAAACTGACAAAATGATAAAAACTACAAGTGAAAAAACATTGTCACTAAGTCAAATGAATAAAAACTGCAATTACAAGAAAAAAACGGAAACTGTATTACAGTGTTTTTCAACCTTGGGGTCGAGAACACGTGACATTTTCTAGTAATTAATATATTTTTTTATTTAATTAATTTAATTTAATTGTGATTAATCAAAATTAACTAGGAGCATCCCTGCAATTAATCGGATTAAATCTGTTAATCATTTGACAGCACTAGAAAAAAGTAAAACTAAGAAGACAATTAATAAAAACTAGCAAACATATTGTAGACATTAATTAAAACTAACTGAAAAATTAAAACAAACTATAATAAACTATCATAGCCTTGCAATGGATGTAATATAAACAGTATGTAACCTGTAAAGAGTCTTTATTATTATTATTATTATTATTATTATTATTATTATTATTATTATTATTATTATTATTATTATTATTATTATTATTATTATTATTATTATTATTATTATTATTATTATTATTATTATTATAACAACTTTCTCAAAACAGGTTGTAACAGTGATTATTTGGCAACTTTCCCAACACTGACACCAATATCACATAAAAATTAAATATTTTTGCTCTTTCACATTAGACTAAGTTGATGCATGTGGAGGATGACATTAGCCAAAGATATGTGGTGTTTTTTGGACAGTTGTTTACCTGCAGGAGGTCTGCTACAGCCAGGTTCATCATAAAAACCACAGCTTTTTTGGTTTCTTTGATGTAGACAATGAAAACCCACAGTGCTAAGATGTTTCCCAGCAGACCTGGTGCCAGGATCACACTGTACAACACTGCGTACACATGGTGCTGGTACCGCTGTAGTTCCTCAGAGCTTTCACAGCTGTTGTTGTCAAAGTTCATTTTATTGCAAACAGTCAGCTGACACAAGCCTTATCAGGAAAGCCGTTTGTAGTCTGGAGACGGATATATGTGAATGCCCGAGCTGCACATCATGGCCAGAAGGAGCTCATGCCGTGGCCTGCTCTATGTTCGACATGTCTGCAGCATTATGGATAAAAGGTGAATGGTATCTTTGGGTCAAGTTGAAGTGTTTGTCCAAGGATGATACACTGCTGGTGCCTCAGATTGCATTTAATCCCAGGTGTTTTGTATTCTGAAAAAAAAAAAGAGCCGAGAGTAAGAGAGACAGTTCTGGTAAATGTTTTGGCTTGTAAACAAAAATCACACAACAGAAAACTAAACCAGTCAATCAGGCTTTACGTGTTTACACCAAAAAAAAAAAAAAAAACTTTGACCAAAACCTGTAGACCAGGTGAAATTAAAACTCTTCAAGGCATTTACAGAAAATGTCATAACTATAGCTGCATATTATATAGAGAATAGACTTTCTATTGCTTATGCTGTGTTTTTTTTTATAATGTGCTATTTATTTTGTCATATATATATATATATACACACATATATACTGCTATACTACCAGAGCACAGAGGACTTTAAATGACACTAGTCACGTGGTGATGGCAGTGGTTGACATCAGGTAAATGGTCCTGACTGAGGAAGAGCTTCTTTCCTCAGGCCATCAGACCTCCTTACCCACGACATAAGCCACTCATCTACCACAACCTTCACCACTCAGTATATAGTAATATGCATATCCATGTACATATTTATATTACCCCCAGGCTATATTTTTATTCATATTTTTTCTTTATCTTCTTATTTATATTCTACTTACTTTATATTTTACTTATTCTTATTCTAGTCTTTCTTATCTTATATATTTTTGTATATTGTTATAGTTGTATAGTTGTATTTTGCATCTTTGCACAGTCTTAAGGCAGTGTCGCTTCCATTTCACTGTGGATGCTCATCCACGTTTTTATAATGTGTTATTTATTTATTTATTTATTTTTCCCCAGATGTACAAGTAAGGGCTCTGTTATAACTTGTGTTATTAATTTCCATTTTGTCTAGTACTTTCAGTTCTAGTTTCATTGTGATTTCTTCCATAACATGGAGCCTTTTTACTATGTCCCTCCATTATATTGTGAAATAAAACACTATCTCTGTGGCATTCCCATATGTACAGGAGTACTTCCTTCTGAGAGCTTAGTATGATCCCAAAACATATGAGTGAACTCACCAACAATCCCATAATTTCTTCAACAAAGTTTTAATGTGTTACTATTGTGAATCCAGTCAAACTTTCTCCATGTTGGTTTGTAAGTTAAAGGTGTTGTATGTAGGACTGTGGCCAAAACTGGCACTGCAATCATGTCCAAAATACTGTAGAGTGGTATCCCTTCCACCTCCCCTGGGACTGGTGCAGGGATGTCAAACTCATTTTTGTTCAGGGGCCACATTCAGCCCAATACGATCTAAACCAGTCAAATAATATAAATAATAGGATAAGAACTTATAAATGATGTCAACTTCTACATTTTCTCTGTTTTTGAGGAAAAAACATCGAATCCCATAACTGAACTATACTCGAACATAAAATGAATAAATATGAACAATCTGAAAATTCTGAAGAAAAACAAGTGCAACTTTAACAATATTACACCTTATTTTGTCATTTATACATGTGCAACACAACTCACAGATCACAGTGGATCTACAAATACACATGTTAAATGATTAAATGACAAGCAGAATTTGGAGAAAATTACACATATTTCTCTTAAAACATTTTCACATATTTTTGTCCTAAATGTAATTCTTTTTCTTTTTTTTAACACTGAAACAAAGGGAAAAATGTGTTTTTTTATATTATTCAAAGGTTATTTTGATAGTATTTTACTGATCCACTTTCGACTGAATTGACATAAAATGAAATAAACATCTTTGTTAATATTTTCAGTGTCACAAAACCATCCCAGGGGTCAGAATGGATCCTTTGGTGGGCTGGTTTTGGCCCCCGGGCCGCATGTTTGACACCCCTGGACTAGAGGTTTCCAGATCCAGTCTAAGTGTCTACTACAAGGGGCGACCATAGCATGGGAGTTGTCTGATGGTCTGTTAGCTCCAGCCCCAGGTCGCACCACAGCTCAGTACAGCTGTACTTAGTATTTAATATTTTCTAAGAACATACAAATTTAATGGTCTTGACAGGCAAGCAGGAATAAAAAAAAGTAGTGTTTTTACAAATTTTCCATAGTTGTTACATTAAAATGTTTACAATATGAATTTTAATGCTGAACTGCTGATGGACAGTGTCTTTATTTTTTTTTTTTTTTTGGTCTCTGACCCTGCTTTAGTTGTTTTGTATTCTCTTGTTGTTCACTGTACATTGAAAAACTAAAGGATTAGTCAGTTACTAACCACCGAGAACTGACACTGGTCTTTAAATTCTTCTCTGCTTTTCTCCGTCTCCATGTTCTAAAAGCATCTCCTGAACATAACTTTCTTTTGTTCCTCACTTTTTCAGGATGTATTTGTGAATAACAAGAGGCCTTTCAGTTTAATAATGTCAGCCATTTGTGATTAGACATGTTCCAGATGTAGCTCAACCAAAACAACAAAGACAACATAAACATTATTTAGGAGTGAACACTGAGCTTTTAAAAATCACATTTTCTGGTGGGACTATTGTTAGTGATGTCAATATTTGATATTATGTTCCTTAATGTGTGGTCAGGACATTTTATGATTATTGGGAACAGTAGTCCTGCATACAGCACCTTTATTTTTTTACTGTACTGCATAGGTGTCACACCTGTGGGGGATGGGGGTGTTGCGATACCCTCACTTCTACAACCAGATGATTTCATACCCCCCACTTTTTACTGAGGTTATATATTATAACGTTCCACTGGATCCAGGAAACGGATGCAGAGTTGATCTCACCTACTTTTTATTACAGGATAAACAGTCACTGTCTGTCACAATCACACCAAACAAAATGCAATAACATTGGGGGGGTTGTTACAATATCTTCGGTTTAAACAGTTTACCTGCCCTGGCGGTACACCAGCATAAGGAAATGAAGCGCACCTCAGTTCCAGGGTAAAATGTAAACAGCTCTTCTTTGAAGTGTTAGCAAACAGTCATCAACCAGTAAGTAATAATAAATGTTGCCATTCTTAAATTAAATAAACTATGTCTTGCTTTGTGACATATACTCTAACCTAATTGGCTGACAGTATGAGAAGCACTTTTGGGTAGGGGTAGGGAGGGGCAGGTTTTCATTCTCATTGTATTTCTGTCAAAAGTTTAGTTCTTCTTGGAATAAATGTTTAATTGAGGAAAAAACACATTTTTGTTATGATTTTTAGCCATATATTACTTTTTAATATAAAAAATGTACAATTAATGGATAATTGTTTGTTCATTTTCTCAATGATAAATTCAGAAAATTTTGCTCATGTGTCACAACCTAGAACACCCCCACATTTTAAATGACTGTGGCGCCCCTACGTTTTGCAGCAGCATTTACAGTAAATATACAAACCCAGACAGACTGAAACTGCAGTATGGTTTCTCACACCTCATGCTCGTGTGTGTGATGTGACTCCTCTGAGAGACTAACAGGGTTTGCACTTTGCAGATACTGTGGTTTCATATTGGACAACACTGGGTTCACCGTGGAATAACAACTTAGTCAGAAACACACAGTCATGTCTGTAAATACACTCTCACCTTGTGGGCGTCAGGCCTTTATCTCTCCAAATGGGTGGGTGTCAACAGATTCAGGTTTCTTCGCACAAACAGTTTGACTCTGCATAGTTTGAATAAACTGTCTTGGCTGATACATGCACGATTTTTGAGTGGACGATTATGTTCATCAGTCGTTACTATTTCCTCTCAAAAAGGACTGCTAATGTATAATATGTAATCTAAATTGTGTTTTTTTTTTTCATATGCTTAGATGCTTGTACAACCGACAAAAGCGCTTTCGTTCTATGTCAAAGTGGAATACAATTGAATCAGCCCCTTTTTTTGGAATGTCATTTTTCACACCCACTCTTACAGAGTCTGACTTATGACACACTGAAGTATTTAAGACAACACGACTGTACTCTGATAACCTGTTATAGTTTTACTTTCATATAGGCCTTTGTGGAAGATTGTTCCACTAGGCAGCAATGTATACAGCTCTGGAAAAAAATATTAAGAAACTTCTGCATTTTCCTCTGAAATCAGCATGTCTACATGTATGACAACCATTCCATTCTTATATCTATTGCATTCTAACACAAACACACCTTATTCTGCTGCATAAACAACCGATCCATGTTTTATTTAAGAAGGAGAATGATAAAAACTGCTATCATGACCATCACTGTCTTCTTACAATAGACAAAAACAGTGGTATTAGTACCGCAAAAGTAACCGGAAACAAAAAATATCTATTAAAAACTAATGGACCTCTGCTCTGACAATGTTCCCAAACTCAGAGGACTGTTTTTCTATTAGGACAATGCTCCTGTCCTCAGCTAGGTCCATAAAAGTGTGGATGCAGACCCTGTCATGTCCAGACCAATCTGCGGACATGAACCGAGTTTGAAAATGTCTGGAGGAAGATTGATGGTCACAATCCACCAAACATTACTGAGCTTTTTGAATTTCTCTGCCAGGAGTTGCATAAAATCATCCAACAGTAACAGTGGAGAGCCAAGACATATGAAAGCTGTCACTGAAAATCAAGGTTATTCCACCAAATACTGAACTTTTACCAAGTTACAACATTAGAATTCTACTGTTTAGAAATGAATATAAACTGGTTTTATTTGTATTATTTGAGGTTGAAAAATAACAGCCTTTTTTTTTTTACCCTGCCCTCTGAAGGGGAGAGGGGTATTGTTTTTGTTGTTATTTAGACCATGTGTCCTACTCTGGAAATACATGCTCTGAATAATATTTATAGGTGAAATTCAATGTTTATTTTTTGTCAACGACATACCTAGAAATGGTAAAATCAAGGAAAGTGATAATTTTGCAGTGGTCCTATTTTTTCCAATGCTGTATACTCACATGTCACAATGGTGAACACATTATTAGATGTATTGTAATAATAATAATAAGAAGAAGAACAGATTTACATAGCACTTTTTGGGCCCCTCAAAGCACTTTATTCATTCACTCTTACTTTTTCGCTCTGGTGGTGGTAAACTATATTTGTAGCCACAGTTGTCCTGGTGCAGACTGACAGAGGTGTGGCTGTTAATTTGTGCTTACGACCCCCAAACATTCATACACCAGTGTGAGGCAGGAGGGTGAAGTGTCTTGCCCAAGGACACAATGGACTGACGAGGACAGAGCAGGATGTGAACCACCAACCCTTCGGTTATTGGACGACCCACTCTACCAACTGAGGGCTCCCCAAACAGATAGTAACAGACAGATTTTTGTTTGAATTTGACCTCTTCAGTTCTTCTCCAATTACAAACAATACTAGACAGACAGTGAAGGCATCACCTGATGTGTTCAGGAACAGGACTCTATTCATTCCCCTGTTCGTTCCTCCTCTGACTCTTCCCGTCCCTCTTGCTTTAACTGCTTCTGTGTTTATATAGATCATACATGCATCACTTAAATCAGACATTATATGGCCTGTATTAGTGGTAATAAAATAAAAGTAATGTCAGAAGTGTGTCTTTGTTCCCAATTTCCTAATATCATTTGCACTTTTTTTTCCTCCGCCCAATGATTGCAAGACTTTTTATTTTTGAACAAAATGTCTTATGTAAGAAACAGTGTCTTGCAGTGTTTTGTAAGATATATTTTGCAAAAAACAGTTTGAACTTCTTAAAGCTAGGGTCAGGGTCCAAACTGGGCACAGAAGCTTTTCTATCCACTCATTTAAATATCAATGCATACAAATGCACTGATATGTGAGGTGATTTGCTTCATTCCAACCTGCAACTTTGACATATTTATTATTTACACTTTACAGTTGTATATTACTTTAAGAGATAATTAATTACTCTATGTTATTTTGTAACTTCTAACATAAAAATATACTACTATTTATTTATCCAGTAATATATGTATGATCTAAAAGTGACTGATAGATTGCATTAGCATGTTCTTAATGTGAATAGATTTCAATTACTAAAATAGTAATAATAATAATAATAATAATAATAATAATAATAATAATAATAATAATAATACCAAACCTTAAATAGATGGTTCAGAATGAGTAAGTGCTCCTATAACTTTTATGACACTTCAGTTTGAAGAAAGTATATAAATAGAGGAGTTTGACTTGTAATGGAGCATTTCTACAGTTTGATGTTTAAATACTTTTACTGAAGTAAAATAGTTCAGTCCTTCTTCCACTACACAACTGTCTGATCTATTTGTGTCAGATATTGTTTACATATTTTGACGGCATAAGAGTCAATACATATCAGTGTTGTAGCAGCTAATAATATATTTATGTATGTTTGTTGGATCCCAGTAAGAAGTTAAGGCGAGGTGGGAAAAGGTTTTTGGATGCCCCATGCATTTGTATTATATATGACGTTAAGAATTCTTCTTCGGTCATTGAACTCTACCAACTATTGTTCCATTCTCCAAACTCACTCCCTTCTGCATGTGTTCTATCAAGGTCAAAACTGGATGAAATGAAATGAAGCACATCCAGACATGACATGTTGACACTATCAAGAATATATTTGTGTTATTTATTTCTTATTAACAGTTAACAAAAAATGTCTGACACAGTCACACCCTCTGAAACATACATTTCATTAATATTTCACATTATTTAACATTGTGTGAAATTTTAAGGGTTTCTGAAAACTTTTTTTCTACTTCTGTCAGTTTAATAGTTATTATTGTGATGCATGTGCATTTTTTTATTATTACACTTTCAGTACATAAGCACTAAGCTGCAACTTAAAATGATTCCTCTGTCTATTTTCACATTTCCTGATGAGTCAGTAAACTGTCTCTAAGAGACACATTCTTCTGTTTCATATTAAGCAAAACTGAACAATATGCCCCAGGGGTCTGACTAATTCTGGAGAATACCTTCTTCTTCTTCTTTCTTTCTTTTTTTTTTTTTTTTTAACTCAGATGATGTAAGTAATGTAACTTACATTTTTGCATTTAAATTATTTTATAAAGGGGTCTCTTCCAGGCCTGTATTGACAGAAGGAAGAATCTTAATAATTCCACTTTGTGTAAGTCATTTACTACATGGATATGGAATACTGTTTTAAGACTGGTGTGAAAAAATGTGATTAAAAAAAAACAACCTTTTATTGATGTATTTTCACAGCATTAGTTTTTTGTCTCCATGGCAACATTCAATATTATTTAGTAAGGAGGGGATTTATATATGTGCGCATTAGGGGTGTAACAGTACAGAAAAATCATGGTTCAGTACACACCTCGCCTTTGAGGTCACGGTTTGGTTCGTTTTCGGTAAAGTATGGAAACAAAATGCAAAACTATTTTTCTTTCTCGGCACGGTATTTATTAAACCAAAAAAAATTTTCAATATAAAAATGGAAACAGCAAATACTTCAAACTGCTGCTTGGTACCAGTAAGTTAAATGATATATTCTTAAATGTTTACCCAAATGTTAAAATTAAAAATAATGAATTCCTTTTGAACAGTTGAAAAAAATAAAAAAAATACATCTTGTTGTCATTCCTTTTGGAATCTGATGGGTCACCCCGACTTACCAACACATGCTGCGTTTGCTGCGTGCTGTGTCCCCTCCACTCGCTGGATTTAACATTCATAGAAAACAACAGAGAAATGAGTGACTCAGAAAAAGCCTGTCCACTACATGTCACAGGGACTTTAGCACCACCCACGTGGGGTTAAGCCCCTCCCCCATTGCAGCAAATCTGAAGTAGCATTAGCATTAGCATCTACAAGAGAAGACGGCGCCTCAGTAACTGCTGCATAAACTGGAAAAAATGGCGGATTAAACTGGTTCATGTGCTCTCTGTGGATGTTTTCTAAACAAGCGATGGCACGAAACCTAGCTGGATGCTACTCTGCTACTGCTGGATGCTACTCACAGAGCGAGAGGGGAGGGGGGAGTGTTCCTTCACGCATTCTGAGCCAATCAGAGACGCCTCATCACTACATCATGGGCATGTATGAGGAAGTTCCCGTAAACTCTTTTGCTCGACCTCAAATAATTTTTCTACCGTTACCTCTGTATGATATGCACATGGTCACATACAAACTGACACAGCACGAATACGTATATACTGTTACAGCCTTAGTACACATGTGTATTGATGTGGATTGAAGAAGGATCCACTCCCTCTGGTTCTAATAAAGTAAGAGTGTAAAAATGTCTGGATCACAAGTATTTTAGCATTCAGTTATAATGTAAACCAAGACAATAATATTACTTCAAATATGGTTTGAAAGTTTTGTGTAAAAAGTTGACCTAAATGCATTAACTAAATTGTGCGTATAGACCGCTGCCACTTACATGATCAATGGTGGATGTGAACAGATAAATGGAAGACAAAGTTTAGCAGCTGCTTTATTAGTGACAATTTATTGTTTGTGTATGATAGACTATTTTCAAACTGTCATCCCTGCTGAAAAGTAGCATCATGCTGAGAAACTGGCTCTAAATATATCCTCCAATTTCAGGAATATTATGTTTTTATAGATGCCATAACTTGAAGAATATTCGTTTATAAAATCCATGTTTTCCATATCAATAAATATCACGGAGAGAAAGAAGTGATTCGATTTTGGATGATTTACCATTTCTAGATTGTCCACATGGGGCACTCAAAAGTTTAAAATCACTAAACACTCTTTTGTTCATATCTCTGAACTATTTGTCCGATCGACTTCAAATCAAGTGCAAATGAAATAGATTCTTCTATAGATTAGGACTATTAAAATTTAAGGACATTATAGAATTACATACTTTCATGGTGATGTTTGAAGCCAGGAAAAAAGAATTACCCGTTGATTTGCAAAGGTTTTTTGTTTTTACCTCAAATGACAGACAGAAATATGATTTCAAATGTCACGTACTATGTTAAAACAAATATGAATATCAGACATTGGTGTAAAAGTGTGTAATGCACAGGGTAATGAGCAGTGCAGTTCAATTAGGGCATATAACCATAAGTATACGATTAAACAAATAGAATTATATAAATCAGAATTTTGAATATTGTTGTACTTGAATGAAATGTGAAGTATGTTAGTGGGAAAAAATGTGCAACGTTAATGGTGGGGTTGTGGGGATGATGGTAGGGGTGGTGAATGATCCTTTTGTTTGTCTTGTATTTGTTAAAAAAAGGGGCAGAAAAAATATATAGGAATTTTATTCTTCTATCTGCTCCCTTTTATTCATGTAAAAATGTAAAACATATGAATGAATGGTTCATGGCACTGCACTATCTGTCTAAGTAGCCTGGTACTCCTCTTGCTAGCTTGTGGTTTGGTAAACATAGATCATGTGACCCCTGTCATCAGGCGGCAGGATTCTATTGAGAATCTTTATGTAGTTCAACCCTAGCTGAGGCTATTTTGCACATGCTCATATTGAGTTTTCAGGAATTTTCCACTTCAGTTGGAAGTTTTTCACTGATTTCCATCTTCACTCTCCTCACTCACCATTCCTCCATTGTCACTCACACTGGTGTTTCAAAACTTGGTAATCTAAGTTGTCATGTAAGCTTTAAAAAAAATAAAATAAATATATATATATATATATATGTGAAGGAATTTGAAGTAGTTGTAGGTTTTTCTTTTTTACAGTGTAAATATTTTTGCATAAACAATTACACCCTTGATCCGATACAAGACATTTTATATTTTGCTTCCTTCTGTTATTCCCAAATTCAACCAGATAGTTTTTGTTTTGCTTTCTTAGTTTTACTGTTTCATCTCATTATGCTTCCTCTGTGTGGGTGTAATTATCTGTCTAGTATAAGAATGTGTCAGTGGCTGTTTACAATTTACTTGATGATAAATACATGTGCACATCTAGCATATACATTTTATTTCCTGTGTATATTACTTGTCTGAATAAAGAGAAAAGGAGTGGAATTGGCCAGTTTGGATGCCGTACAGCACTGCATTAGTAGGATAAACTCTTCCTCGCTCTCTGATATACAACACTCAAAAACAATTCCCTGTGGAACCTCAGTCCCCAGTCTTCTTTTAGCTTACATGACCTTTGACCTATATGCGAATGTTTGTTTATTTTATTATCAATCTTTCACGTACAGTATTATTTTGGTATTTGATGTTGTCTATACAATGACATGAGGCTTCCTACTAACATCAGTGTCATTTCCTGTGGAATGTGTTAAAAATGTACCCTGATTAAAGACAGTCACATTAATGTGTGAAATCCAGGAGTGAACCAACGTTTAGTTTAGGAACATTTTCACACTACATGACTAAAACAACACTAACCACAATACAGTGTGTAGGATTTTGCCATTGATGTGAAATATAATCATGATTAAAAAAAATATCCGTAGTGTTGTGAATAATTATCACAGTAAATGTTAAACTAAAGTTTCTTTTACAGGGCTAATGAATGCTACACAGTACAGTACAATTGTTAGCTGTTAGCATTAGCCAGCTAGCACAAACTACTGAATTACCTTTGTGTCCCATAATATTCTAGTATTTTCCATCTTTGTTCTATTCTCTGTGTACATTTTTGTTAGGTTAGCTTGATATGTTTCTGGCGACTATGCTAACATGACCCAAAATCAAATTTATCATAAAATACCACCAACAAGCTAATTTTAAGTAATGTAAGCTATCCTGTCCTGTTAATAATATGAACTAGGTTTTTAAAAAAGTTATTAGAGCAAAAGTAGTGTTATAATTGAGTAGTTTTCAGGTTAATCCTTAACTCTGAGGTATTTTCTGTCCTAGAGCTGCATGCATTTTAATCAGTTTTATGGATTGCAATAATTTATGGAAGAAAATAAGTCACCATGCTGGTTTACTCACAGCTGCATCTGATCATATTTACCCTAAATATTAACCTACTGAAGGAAATTACACTGTTTTTCTTTTATTAACTGAATGCTTGTTAGAGTACAAATGGCAAAAAAAAAAAATATTTTGCTGAATGAAAAACATGAATGTCTCTTTAGCCATCAGGCAACATAGAAGGACAGTGAAGTTTAATGTGCAACTATATTGTAAATATGTAAATAATATAAAGTGTCGATTCTATTTAACAATTCATGTTTTACTCTTGAATGTCTCTACCTGTTGTTCTGCACTTTATTTTTGTCTATTTTGCTGCTGGAAACACTGCAGTTTCCCCAAAGTCAACATTCTTAGCTTTATTTATTTATTTATTTAATTCATTTCAGTTAATTTGCCAGACTCTTGTCCAAAATCTACATTAAAAAAACAGATAGATTAAAACAGATTTTTAAAAAAAATATTAAAAACAGATAAAAATAGATATAAATTACAAACAGACCAAGACAAAAAACATAATTAAATTATATACAGGCATTTAATCAAATGTGCTCTCAGCCTGGATGTATACATTATGCTACTCACACTTGGATTTAAAAGTGCTACAATTTATTTACTTATTTGATGTTTGTTTATTTATTTGATTGTTTGTTTGTTTATTTATTACATTAAACACTTATCTTGACTGGAAACTGCACGAGGCAACAGTTTTTTCAGATAGTTTTTTTTTATCATTCATTTATTTATTTTAATGGAATATCCTTTGCAATAGACAGTATTTTTTTTTTAAATAAAATGTCAAAACCTTTGTCTCCAAGAGAGGAAAAATATATTACTGGGTCTCAGAAGGATATAGTCTATGTTATGATATATTATGTTATATTATGTTATATTACGTTATGGTATCTTATCTTATCTTATCTTATCTTATCTTATCTTATCTTATCTTATCTTATCTTATCTTATCTTATCTTATCTTATCTTATCTTATCTTATCTTATCTTATCTTATCTTATCTTATCTTATCTTATCTTATCTTATCTTAGACGTATGTGAAAGTTTGTGAAAGTTTAGTTTCTATACTTGATACACCCCCTACCTTATAAATCTGGACTTTCATTCCTCACGTCTTGCCAATGGAAACATTATTCTATTCACTGTGATTCATCTCTCTGTGGGTTGTCAGTGGGTTACAGCTTTTCCAGTCAGACAATTCATCTGGCCTCATGTATCAGCACCCAAAAAGCTGGTGTCGGCCAGCACCCAGGTCCCTCCATATGTACTGGTTCCAACCAACAACACATGTCACAGAACCCCTGTTACATCAACATACACTGTACCCACACAGAGGAGTAGCCTGACACTAGTCCATACACACACACACACACACACACACTCACACTCAACATAACACACATTCCTCACATTGGAGAAACATACAGTACCAGATCCCCCATGAGGCATTACTCCATGCTCAAACCATCCAGACTCACACACACACACACTTTTACGAGTTTACACAGTTGACAATTGCCGCCTCACCTCTCTGTCCTCGAACTTGAATCTCTGGAGCATCACAGGCAGAAAAAAGCAGAAGTGAAGCACCAGCCGACACACATGTCATGCCTTCCCTCCTCCCCCAGTACCAGTCACTTCTTGTGCCCTGCCCTCTCGCTCTCTCACTTCTTTATCTCACGTTTCTTCTCACACTCTTTCTTTGGTTTTTGCCTCAGGTTTTTACTGCTCATTGCTTCTCTCTGTTAAAATGTTATTTCCTGTTTTGATCTCACACTTAATGTCTTTCTCTGTGTCTCTGTCTCTCTCCGTCTCTCTCTGCTTGTCTCTGTTCTGAGGGGTTTCAGCTCACATAAGGCTTCCTGTGAATGTGGGGGTGTGGTCTGCGAGCATTTTTGACACCATGACTTCTGCTATTCTGCTCGAGGCCACTTTTTAAGCATTTGATGCACGATGCGCTCTTGTCATGACAATACTGAAACCTAAACTTCTTCACATACAGTTTAACAGCATTGTTTGTGAAGTCAATAGCAGATGCAATTAATGTAGCAGTGACGGAAGCAGATAAAGTGGAGCACATTCTGGTGTATGAATCACACAGCCGTTGTTCCCTTAGGTGGTTTGCATGCATCTGCCTGGGGGTGGGGGCAGTTTGAGAGTGGGCTGAGGTGTGGGGTTAGTAGATGCAGTAGAGGATGGGTGGGCGGTTGGATAAACTTCAGTTTAAAGCCAACCTCAGAACCTGGCAGTTGCAAATTGTGCAAACTGCTGTCAATTGTTCTCACCACTTGACACTGTGGGAGGAAGTGAAGCCCAAACTGAGTTCAGCACCTGTTTTCATTTGGAGTTACACGACAACATATAACTGTGAAGCAAACCTCAGAGAGAAACAATGTCCCACACCTAACAAAAAGAACAGACATGCTTTTATTTTCAGTATATCGATGTACATCCATTTACAATTTTGAAATGTACGGTAATAGCATTGCTATTGCTGTAGCTTATTAACAGAACCAGCTGTAGATGTCCCATATTAAAGTCACACACATGCAGTATTGGGTGCACACAGTAGCAAAACAGTGGAGTTATTGTCTAATGATGTTCGAAAGAAATGTCCTCTGGAAGGAGGTCAAAGCTCTTCTGGTCAGTTTATTTATTTATTTTTACTCAGTCAGCTATGATGTGTGGGATCATCCTGTTACCCAACTTTGATCTTGTCAGTCTGGCTTCAAGTGCATCTTGTTGAAATGTCTGGTTTTAATCATGTGAACTGTTTTTAATCTGTCATTCCAGCAGAAAAAAAAACAACACGTTCATTTGAATGAACCTACTCCCTTTCTGAGGAGCTGCTCTCCATGCTCATCAGTCTGTGCATTATACTGTGTGGAGTTGGAGAGCTGACCGGTGAGGACAGAAACGACGAGAAGGAGGAGGTGCGCCTGGTGAGGTGCAACCTAAACTCTGCTGTCAGGAAGTAGTAAAGCAAGGGGTTGAGGCAGCAGCTCAGACTGGCCAAGCACAGAGACACTGGGTGGAACTGACGCACCATCAGCCTTGTGCCACAGTGGGATAGAATATCCTGTGACACCATCAGGTAGAGCACAAAGTTGATGTGGTAGGGGGCAAAGCAGAACAAAAAGAGGATGCAGCAGCTCAGTACCATTCTCAAAGCGCGTCGTTTGTCACCGTTTGTCTGCTTCTCATGGTTTTTATCTGTCTGACAGTTGGAGGTGACTGACTGTATGCGGGTGCGGACTGTTGTTGAAGTACTGAGTGTGACTGAACCCTGCTCTGGGGTGTGGTTTTGCATGAGAGAACGAGTAATTTTGTAAGAGCTGTAACTGATGCAGGCGAAAGGAATCAGGAATCCAAACAGTTCAGCTAAAATCATCATGGTGACTGCAAGAGTGACCGGTAGACGGCGCATGGGCAAGTCCTTAAAACAGCCCACCTTGGAGGAAGTGGTTATGATGGGACTTGTAGTTAAAGGCATCACATAGAGCTCAGTGTAGGCAGAAGGGTGTTGACTAGATGACGTGTTATAGACCGGATATACGCTGACACTTATACTGGTGGAGCTGTTACTGTTGCTTCGCATGAGAATGAAAGGAGAGCATCCCAGGCCAACCACAACCCACACTGCCACACTGATCAGCAGGTCGTAGCGACGCCTCCACCGGCGAGCAGCGAACGGGTCCAGCAGGAAGACACACCTCTGCACGCTGATGCAAACCTGCAAGTGACAGAAAATAATGGTGTAAAAATAACGGCAGTGCAAGTAATGTTTACTGGCACAGGAAGTAAACTCGTTGCAAGATCTAAGAAGAGCAGAGGCAGGGATAGGATTCAGTTTATAACAGAAGAACCACAGGGTTCAGTGCAAATGCATTTGACTTCAGTGGGACATGATATTCATGAGTGTTTGTGTTAAATATAGCTGAAACACAACCTGGGCTGACTGAACCTCCTCTATAACTGATCCTTAGTTCTGGAACCAACTCCCTTTATTCACATTTCTCCTCAAAACTCATCTTTTTACAATTGTTTTAAACCGATGATATGTGGCAGTTGTTGATTGTTCTTTTCTTACACATATATATATTATACAGTATGTATTTTTAGATTATTGAGTCCTTCTGGTACACTGTAAAGCTGAACATTCAGAATAATTAAATATATTCAGTTGTGAATAGTTGTGAAAGTTTCAGAAATAGTACTACTAACTCAAATGTATTCAGTTGCTGTAACATGTAGTTCTCTTTAAGTACTTCTAATTAATATATTTTGTTATTAAGGGGAACTATTGTGGATATAAGTAAACATAACTTAAAAACATAGATGAGGTAAAACTGAGTAGAATTAAGTCATTAAATGCTGAGAATGATATTGTTCTGTTATTTCTATTGTTTCAAATAAGGATGATTGAAAAAAATAAACTTAACTGATGTAGTAGATGATTAAATATAATTTCAGAGCACTGCAAATAACCACCAATATCTATCACATTAAAAAAAAATTGTAATCACAAAACACAGTCATGTTATTCAGGGGCTGTGGTTCAGTTGGTAGAGTGGGTCGACCAATGACTGAAGGGTCAGAGGTTCATGTCCGGCTCTGTCTGTCCACATGTCCAAGTGTCCTTGGATAAAAACACTGAACCCTAAGTTAGTCTCCCAGTAGGACTGACAGAACCTGAGAACCCTACTGGTGTGTGAATGGGTGAATGGGAGGTTAATGTAAAGTGCTTTGAGGACCATGAAAGTGGGAAAGTGTTATATAAGTGCAGTGTAAAACAAATATACTATATACTAAAAATACTATTTTCTATTATTAGTAGGCATTTGCCACGGACCACATCTGAGCAAATCTATCTGTCTGTCTGTCTGTCTATCTTGTCTGTCTGTCTGTCTGTCTGTCTGTCTGTCTGTCTGTCTGTCTATCTATCTATCAGGGTAGTAGAATCTAACATATATCAGTCTATGTAAATACAGTTCAAACCCAACTCTAACATTAGAAGTGTATATTTAAAGGTTAAAGTGAAATAATTTCTTGCTCTTATTATAAACATGTAACTTCTTAATTGTCAGGATTAGGTCATTTTTTTCTGTCTCTCTTACCAGAAACACAATGGCAGCATACATGTTGAGGTATTTAAGGTAGAAGCAGAATAAGCAGACAGAGCGTCCAAACGGCCAAGTATGTGTGAAGTAATAATAAATCCTTAGGGGCAGAGAGAGGATGTGTGCCAGATCTGCAAACGCCAGGTTTATCATGAAAATCACTGCCTTGGTCTTCTTACTGTGGAAGAACACACACACACACACACACACACACATATATATATATAGTCATGAATGAGCAGAACATAGTGTATATGTTGACTTAAATATGTGACGTGCACCTAATGTGTCTGCAGAGGACCCAGAGGGCAGTGGTGTTGAGCAGCAGCCCAGGAATGAACACCAGCAGATAGAAGTAGGTGTACATCTTCTCCATTTGTTGATCCCAGTTGCTCATATTATGGTGACATCGTGTGGATGAATCCACCACGAAGCTGGATGTATTCATTGTCAGATTGACGTTGTGCTGCTCCCACATGGAAAGAGATGATTTTATGATTCAATAACTTTTTATCAGTTGTGGATCCTCCATCTTTTCTGTCAGACTAACCCTGCAAAAGATGAGGAAAGCAGATATTATTATTATTATTATTATTATTATTATTATTATTATTATTATTATTATTATTATTATTATTACATTTTATTACTTCATTTGTTTTCTTCTTTATATTTGTAAATTTTTTAATAAAAATTGTGTTTACGCATTTAAAAAAATATATTGACTTTTCCATTTTTTTTTAATTCTTATTGTTTCATTTATTTCATGTTTTATTTTCATAAAAATATTTTAATGTTTTAATGTTTTTATTATTATTATTATTATTATTATTATTATTATTATTATTATTATTATTATTATTATTATTATTATTATTATTATTATTATTATTAATATTAGTAGTAGTATTAGTATTATTATTAGTATTATTATTATTATTATTAGTAGTAGTAGTAGTAGTAGTATTATTACTATTATTATTACTATTATTATTATTAGTAGTAGTAGTAGTAGTAGTAGTATTCTAGTGAATAGGTATGAATATGGATATAAATCAACTACACATAACAGATGCTAAAGGTAAAGAATTCAAAGGTTACTCTGAAGAGATAAAATATGAACCCTTTTGTATATGAATTATGAAAACCTTAATCAAGATTTTTTTTCCTTGAATGTTTTTATTGATTTTTAGGCATAAAAAACAATGTAATTGAATACAATTTTACACTCAGCTGGACACCATGCGATTTTAGAAGAAAGTAAACATGTATTTACTGATAAACTGTCTGAAACCAATGAAATAAGAACAAGAAATTATTCTAATCAGATGTTTTCTCACATTTTAATATATTCTAAATATTACTCACTAAATATAACTATATATTCTAAATATTACTCACTAAATATAACTATATATTCTAAATATTACTCACTAAATATAACTATATATTCTAAATATTACTCACTAAATATTACTATATATTCTAAATATTACTCACTAAATATTACTATATATTCTAAATATTAATCACTAAATATAACTATATATTCTAAATATTACTCACTAAATATTACTATATATTCTAAATATTAATCACTAAATATAACTATATATTCTAAATATTACTCACTAAATATAACTATATATTCTAAATATTACTCACTAAATATTACTATATATTCTAAATATTACTCACTAAATATTACTATATTCTAAATATTAATCACTAAATATTACTATATATTGTAAATATTACTCACTAAATATAACTATATATTCTAAATATTACTCATTAAATATAATTATATTCTAAATATTACTCACTAAATATATCTATATATTCAAAATATTACTCACTAAATATTACTATATATTGGAAATATTACTCACTTCATGGAGATAATATTCAATAACAAACTTTTTTGTTGTTAATTACAATCTAATAAAAAATAACACAGTTAATTTCCACTCATTCCTGTTAATGCAGATCAGGTTAATGTTTGTGATGATGCATGAACGTCCACTGTTTGGCTGATATGAAACTAAAACAATAAAACCCATGAATAAATAAAGCAGCTGTAGAACAGTGTGCATGAAAGGGTTAAAGGTGTTGTATGTGGGACAGTGATTAAAACCAGCACTACAGTCACATTTAAAATGCCCCCCCCCCCCCCCCCAAAGGTTGTCAGATCCAGTATGAGCGTCTACTATAAGCACTTAACATGGCTGACAACTAGTGATGCGCGGTTAGGGGGTTTTACAGAAACCCGCCCCGCCCAAACCCAAGACGTGGCTCGGC
The DNA here is from genome assembly GCA_020466265.1 of Siphamia tubifer. Taxonomy (NCBI): domain Eukaryota; kingdom Metazoa; phylum Chordata; class Actinopteri; order Kurtiformes; family Apogonidae; genus Siphamia; species Siphamia tubifer. The sequence goes on along the minus strand of CM035792.1, from coordinate 37,284,557 downwards.
CCGCCCCGCCCAACCCGCATGATGTCACGTATCGATAAACCCAACCCGCCCGCTATCAAGTATTGATAATTCCAACCCGCCCGCTATCAACCCGCGAGCTTAAATTTGTCTCTAAACTCACATAGTACATTCGCAGCATCTTTACCTTGTGCTTCTAATGTTAAAAGCATCATTTTTGCCTCCTTTCTAACGTCTCAATATGCACTCCAGCACATAAAATAGACTCCACCCACATCATCACTCTATAAAGCCAACACATACAACGTTTCCGTACAACCTTCGCATCGCCTGTTTTAATCTTCTCCCTGATCAAGTCCGACATTTTCACTCTTATCTCTGAGTGTTCAGGGAGATTTTGGCGCTAATAACAAATAACAAAAAGTTGGAATAAAACAGCATTCAAAACAGGAACTGACGGGCTTGCACATGCGCGAGCCGAGCACGCACGCACGCACGCACGCACACACGCACACACACACACACACACACACACACACTTCAGCGGGTATTGATCATCCCTGACCCGCCCCACTCGCATCCGCTATATGTATTAATACTGCGACCCACCCCGCCCGACTCGCGGGTCATAGGAGAATTAAGTGTACGAGTAATTGGAAGGAGAGGAGAGACGAGGATGCTACTGTAGGTTAGCGGGGCTCCTTTCCGTTTCATAACACGGCTGTGGAGACTGCTCCATGCACGCACACACCTCTCTATCCTCCCTCATCGGTCTTAACATGGTCTGTAAAGATATGAAGGCAACCCTTTCCTGTAGATGGCAATGCAAAGGATGTGAAAATAACGTGGCTGTTACCCATTCATTCTGACTGGAGCGTGCCGCCTCTCGTGGAATGAAACTGCCGATGTCAATTGAGTTGTCTTTCATCATCATATTTTTTATATGTCGTTGATTATTCTTACTGAGGTTATTTTAAGTTGAAATATTGTATACCTTCAGTCTATCCATATTGTGCCATTTTTGGGAATGTCGTATGGAAAAATGCGGGTATTGATCGTCCCTGACCCGCCCCGCCCGCATCCGCAATATATATTAAATATAACCCGCCCAGCCCGCAATATGTATTAAAAACTGCGACCCAACCCGCCCGCCCCGCGGGTCACCCGCGGATATCCGCGGGCCAGCGGGTCGCCCGCGCATCACTACTGACAACTAACTAGATTTAGTTTGTCTCTTATAGTCTTTTTCGGTGGGTCAGTGTTTTGTCCTGGGGTCTCCACCCAGGGCCGTACCGTGGAGAAAACATCGTAGCTCATCCTGTACTCGGACCCCCCAGGAATAATTAAATGACTTTTAATTTAGTAATGTCAGACATTTGTGATCAGAAATATTCCAGATGTAGCTCTGTGGAAAATGAAGAAACACTACTGACTCTGTGATTGGTCGATAGGTGAGGGGCGGAGCTTCAACCAAAACACCAAAGACAACATAAACATTATTTAGGGGCTTTTCAAAATCAAATATTCTGGCTGGACGACTACTGTCAGTGATGTCAGTCTTAACACCTGGTGACAGTTCATTACTGGGAACAGACGTCCTGCATCATTCATTCATTTTCTAATCTCGATATATGAATCTGCTTTATTCTCACTAGGGTCACTGGGGTCACTGGGGTCACTGGGGTCACAGGGGTCACTGGGGGTCTAATCCAGCTACAATGGGTGAAGGTGGGGTACACCCTGTATGAGTCTCCAGTTCATCTCAGGACTGAACATATATAGACAAACAATCACTGTTGTTGAGCCGCATTTTGTAATAAACATCCAAAATGTAATAACTTTTTCATTTAATTTTGTAATAAACTATAGCCTTTCAAAAATATATTTAAAATTGTCCATGTCTAATATGTCTAATGACCAGCCAAGCCATAAACCACTTGGAATGTTTCCCAAACAGCTCCTTCAGTTTTAATGCCACACTACCAAAGCACCTGCTGCTGCAAAATGTCCACATTTATTACATAATGTGACAACAATTATTACAAAAGGCGTTTTGGATGTTTATTACAAAATGCAGCTCAACACTCTAACATTCACACATGTGGACAATTTACTCGTACTTGTCATCTGAACCCACTTTATCCTCACTAGGGTCATGGGGGTCACTGGGGGCCTAATCCAGCTACAATGGGTGAAGGTGGGGTACACCCTGTATGAGTCTCCAGTTCATCTCAGGGCTGAACATATATAGACAAACAATCACTGTCACATTCACACCTATTAACCAGTTAACCAGATTAACCAGTTAACCTATCAGTGCATGTGTTTGGATGGTGGGAGGAAACTGGAGTACCTGGAGAACATGCAAACTCCACACAGAAAGGTCTGGAACCAGGGTCCTTCCAGGCCTGAGTGCTAACCACTGCACCACCCCTAACCCCTAACCCCCCCCCCCCCATTCATTTTCTGAACCCACCATGTCCTCATTAGGTTCACAGGAGCGTATCTAAGCTACATATGGGTGAATGCAGTGGACACCCTGGACATACAGACACATTCATCTCAAACATATGGGTCATTTAGATTAACCCTTGTGCGGTCCTTCGGGTCAAAGAGACCCGGTGGCTCACAAATGTACCTTTTTATACGTACTGTAGGATGCCATTGCTTACTACTGAAAACAGTAATATATCCTTGGGGGGTGGGGTGATGAGTCTATGGAACTGAACTTTGGAATCTGGGTTTTTAAGACCCGATTGTAGGACACAGCCAGTGTGCCTTTTACGAAGGACCGCACAAGGGTTAAGGAGACGGACTACCCCAAGAAAACCCACATAGACATGGGGAGAACATACAAACTCCACACAGAAAGGTCCATGGACTGGTGTTGGAATCAAACTTGCTATGACCACTGCACCACCACATACAGTACCTTTAACCCTTTGACACATACTGGTCATTAAAGTGGACAGTTCCTCTACAGTTGTTCTCTTGTATATTCATGTTTTTAGTTGTTTTAGTTTCATATCAGTCAGTTCATATCATTATTATAACTGGTCTGTTCTTAATACCTGATCTGCACTAACATGTTTAACTGTAAATCAATTGCTTGTGTTAATTAACAGACTCTTCTTAAACAAAAACTGCATTAAATTTTTTTTTATTTCATATTGTTCTGATATTGCATATTAAATACACATTTCTTTGCTTCAAAGCTTAAACACATGTTGTCCAGTTGAGTGGACATTTTTGGAACTCTGTGCTTTTTTCATGCTTAAAGAGGAATAAAAAACATCTTGACTAAGGGTCTCATAATTAATGCATCAAAGGGTTAACATTTTTTTAAGCTTTACTTACAACACCTTTAAAGGTTAAAATGATAATAAAAATCTAAAGTGTAATTAAAGAGGGAAAAGTGCTTAACCAGAGAAGGCATTCATCAATTATTCTCACTAAAAACATATTATTATTATTATTATTATTATTATTATTATTATTATTATTATTATTATTATTATTATTATTATTATTATTATTATTATTATTATTATTATTATTATTATTATGTTATTATATATTATTATTAGTAGCAGTCGTGTCATTGTAAATACATCATAATTTTCCTGTGTGTAAGCTATCCAATACATATAAAGATATACATATTTAGTGTTATATGTAAAGATAGGCAACAGCTCTAAATATGCAACTTTTTTTTCAGTGTATGTAATCACCACAATTCTGATTCTTAGTCTTAAACTGAAAAATAAATATATAATAAAATATATAATAAAATAAATAACAGGGTGCACTTCCTGTGACAAAAAAGTGACAAAACAACATGAACATGATGGTAATTTTCTTAAAATAATCAAACATAGCATACGTTATTAGAAGATACATGACAGGAAATACAAAAAAATACAGATAAATTCTCATTAAAATCATACAATTAAATAATAAAATCAAATGACTGTAATTTTCCTGTGTCTCTGACCTGTGTTTTGGGATGATACATTAGAAGACATTAAACAGACATGGTCAAAGTGATCAGATCTGGGGTCTGTGATAAAACCAGAGGATGCAGGAGGAAATATTTGAGAAAAGTCAGAAGCTGAACCGTCCTTATCAGTGAAGCATCAGCCTCAGTTTGGCAACGAAACAACACCACACCCTTCCTCAGCTTGTCTCAGAGGAGGAACAGAGAAACAAAGGCAGATTTTTTTGGGGTTTTTTTTATCTGCTTTACTGTATTTTTGACAGGTTTTTCGTCCTGACCCTATTGGCTAACATGGTTTTCAGTTCACTAACAGTCAGCCAACGGTTTCCTTCAGGCTAACTCTACAACACACATTATTGCAACAGTGTTTGGTAAGACCCGCGTGAAAGGAAGTGCATACAAAATGAAGATTTAACTGCACTAAACGGATTCTCAGACCTGTGTCAGATCTGTTGTAGCGTCCTAAGTCAAAATATCATGAATCATGATAAACAACATTTAAAAAAAAAGTGAAATCACTTTGTGTTCTTGTTTGATTTAGACACAACAGTAAAAGAAAAAAAGCTTTTACACTCATGTCACATAAACTTGTGTTATGTTGCATACAGATATTAACCCTTTAACTCCTGAGACTTCAGCAGTTCCAGTCAAAAAGTAATAAAATAAGCAACAAAATGGACAATAAGAGCCAAAGGTGTATCATGAACCAACAAAATAATAAGTAACATGAATAAAATAAGACACAAAAGACACAAAAGTGAAGAAAAATAATGAAATACAATATTAAATGTAGAAATATAAAACAAAATAAGGAATAAAATTAACAAAAAAACTAATAAATATTTACAAAATAACAACTTTATTTAGTTAAATAAACTAAAATTAAGTATGAATAAATAAATATTGTAATTTGGTTCCAGTAGTTTTTTTTTCTTTTTTCTAAATCAATTGCTTTTTGACTCCTGTTTATTTCCATTTATCAGATCCATGAACAAAAATCAGTAAAAATCACAGTAAAATAACCTGTCAGTTTTTTTCTGAATATTGAAATCCTTTCAGAATGCATCATCAGTGACGCATCAGGAATTAAAACTTTAGATATAATATATACAGTGTAAAGTGGAGCAGGATCAAATAACAAACCTACTGGTATCAACAACAACAAAAAATAATGACTATGATCACAAATATTGACACAGAACACAACAGCAGGACAATTAGAAATATATTTTAAAAAAATAGGAGAAAAAAAAGTGACATTACCTTCTGCTTTTCTGCCCTCTTCACTGATCAGCATAGATCTACCAAAGACATCTGACCCATGAGGGACCACCAGGGAGCACATACCCCTGCAGCATTTCAGCTTCACGCTCCCCAGCAAAATGAACACAAACACAGCGTCCTGGACGACAAAGAAGGTCACACAACTGTAAGTGTGAGAGCACGTGAGACACAGCCTGTAATGATGTGGTTTCTCTTTGGGTACGTAGCTACTGGTGAGCTGTTTCGCTAACTCCACTGTCATGTTGATGAGAGGAAGGGGAAGCTCTGTCCGTTTATCTGCATCAATCTCTCTATAGACTTTTACATCTGAGGTGACTGAGATAAAGAGAAGATACAGATGTGGTTAGAGAAGCAAGAGTTACAGCAGGCAAAGTTAAAGATGTCTATTTAACACATAAAGACCCAAACAGACCAACCAACATTATCTACTGGTCTATTTAACCCTTTAAACTTCCAAGGGTCCACATATATAGGCCAGAAGTAGTCGCTCAAAAATATTAAACAAACTACCCACACCTGTCCCAAATGTCACATGACCTAATGTAGTTTGACAATGAAGATTCTCACACATCAAAGCCAATTAAGCCAATTTCACAGCAGGTACAATCACTCATTTGTTCAAAATATAAATGATAAACAGCTGATCTGAACCTTTATGTCTCATAATTATCCACAGAGGAACCATATTCCAACAAATGCAGTTATAATCCAACAAAAATATCCAAAACAAAACAAAAAAATGGTTAAAATGACGTCCATATGTAGTCCAAAAACACAGCAAAACATCAATAAATATCCATAAATGGCTATTGTATCATTTAACAAAACCTGCCTCCAATATCCCAGTTTTCATCTTAATATTAATATTATAAAATAAGCAAACACCAATTGCATGTTATCAAAATGGTTTCAAAAACAACATTCCATTTATTTTATTAATACATTTAGGTGAAATTGAGTGGAAGTTTAAAGGGTTAATATCTGCTGATCTACTAATCCTATCAATAATTGGTGTCAAATGCAGTTTGTCATCATTTCATGGTCTTCACATATGACCCAATTTGAATGTTTAAAACTCCTGTGGAAAAACTCTTATCCTCTATAAAATAACTCACCAGAAAAAAACATGGAGTTTGATAAATGACAGAGGATGCACAGATGTTTTTTTTACTCCCATTATTGATAGATTTGCTGAAAAAGTCTATTACTCATGTAATAACCCTCAACTTTAATGAATTAAATATAGGAAAATACAGGATATTCGTCAAAAAAAAAGGGCAGAGGGTAGTGTTATAAATGGTGATAAATCACTTAAGAAAAATGTTATATTTAAATAAAATATATAATATAAATACTGAATATTGGATCTGCTGCAAAAGTAGCACTGAATATTTGCATATACTAAATGTCTCCATTTCCAAAGCAGGTTGTCTGGTCAATAGAAACTAAAAAGAACTAAAAACATTTACTGATCTTTACACTTTTACAAAATAATAAGCTCAATTTATAATTTTCACAATGTCTGACAACATACTCAGATGGTGGTAGTGAATGTTTATCTGCTTCCCCTATCATATATACACTTCCTTTTTCAAAAACTACAGTTCATACCAGGCGACCAAATAATATAAGCTGTGAGGCAGCTTTGTGTTGGACGTTCCACTTATTGTCTCATCTTTCAGCAGAGAAGTAGATGCAAATACTACAGCCTCTGAAATGTTAGTGGACAAAGTAGACACATTTACTGGTTGTTTGTGGATAAACCCAAACCTAAAACTGAACCTCACCTGTAAGATTGTGTTCTTTATGTTATTACGGTTGGACATAATGTTGATGTTGGGAAAAACAACAGAATTAACTGAACATATTCTGAAAATACAGATCATTCTGTTAAAATGGAGGAAAATGAACATAAACTATTGATTATATATAGTAATCTGATTCCAATGTCTGATTAAAACACTTTCATTCATGGTCTCAAAAAGGACAGTTCACATAAAAGGCAGTGGTTTCATTTAACATTTTTGGTTCTCACTACTAGTTGACTAATAATAGTCACACCTGTAGAAATGAAAGTAGCACATGTGAGCTACTGACAAGTTCCCAGCATGCACCAGTGACACTTTATGTGCTGGTGCAGATGAGTTTAGTAAGATGCTACGACACAGAAAACAAGCAAGTCGTCAAGTACAGAATAACATGGTAGAGAATGGTGAGCAGAGGTTAGTTCTCCTTTTGACGCATTTTTTTCTTATAACCACTAGAGGTCAGAGCGGAACAGAATTTCAATCTCCTTTAAATCATTTACCATATGGATAAAAGGAGCAGGACAAGTTGAATTCAGTTGTTTATGTTTTTCTAACAGAAGTCTAGAACACAAACAATAATGAATAATGTCATATATAGATATAGATTGTGATAAATATCATAAATATGGATGTTTATATTTCAAATCAACATGAATAAGACACCTTACACTGCAAAAAGTTCAACTCATACCATGTGTAGTTTTTTTTCATTTCGAGTCAAAATCTGTTATCACACTTAAAATAAAACATAATCACCTAAATAGGAACTTTTCAGTGAAATAAAATAACATATTTTTAGATAACAGATCTTCTTTCAAGAGATCTTACCAGGATCATTTTCACTTGTTACATTAGCAGATTTTTTTTTTCAATTCAAGAATTACTATTTTTTTTGCTTAATTCAAGCCACAAAAAAAAATCTGTCAATGGAAGAAATGAAAATTATCTCAGTAAAATGTCTTGAAGTAAGATTTTCAAGTTCTATTATAAAAAAATAAGTTACTTACTGTACAGTATATCTGACTGAAAATTTACACTTTAAGTGACTATGTCTTATTTTAAGTGTGTGATGAGATATTTTGGCTAGAAATATGAAAAATAAACTCAGTAAGATTTAGATGTTTTCCAGTGTATTATGTGTCTGAATATTTTGTCCATATACGTAGTTTATAAACATCAATTTCAAGTTTAATGGGACATTTTTCTAATTGAGATATGAAGCAAAAATAACAATTTAAACAATACTAACCAATGCAATGATATTTATCATTATCAGAATATAAAACTATATTGCGATATATGTCATTACTGTTTTTTTTATTTTTTATTTTTTTTATCTAAGACCCTGTTAGAAAAGAAACCTGGATTCAATGTGTCACAATACTTTTGTCTATATACTTAAGCAATTATGCAATGAGGCTGCTGGAATGTTGACTGGTCCTTTAAAGGAGACACATTTGTAGATATCTACTGTTACACATTTTTAGTTGACATGAACCAGTGCAGGTGTAAAGGCCAAGTCTTCCACACTTTCACTTCACTTCAACATCTGTGTATCAGTGTGTTTGTCTACTCTCCTCTACCCTTGACTCCAAATTCACAAGTGATACTCAAAGACACATGTTCAAGACTATATGTATTTTCATACAACACATGAAATAAAATAAAATAAAAACCTCCCTGAAGGTCACAGAATATAACACAGTTTGGGTTTGGGTAGATCATTTCTGTAATGTTCTCTAATATGAGAAGTATTTTGATCCAACAGATTTTCTTCAGGCTCAAAGAAAACCCCACATAAGAGGAAGTTCAATTCAATGATCCTCAATGCTCACATAAGCAGAAAGCTGACTTGATCTTTTTCCTCTATGTACAAACTCTGCAGCAGGTGTTGTGCTTTAAGACTTTCCCAAGTAAGGCTATGATTTTGTAAACTCCACATGGCTCTATGAAAGAATAAGTAAACAGCTCAGAAGAATGTTTTGCACTGTGGTCCTGAGAAATCAATCCCTTTATCCTGGAAGTGTACATAGTGCACAGACAGAAACACATATGAGAATATTGGGGGTCATTGTACTTTGAAATTCCCAGATACTGCACAGAACATGTTATCTCCTGACATTTTTGTATGAGGATTATCATTTAATACTTTGATTAAGTTCAAAGAATGATTAAAAAAATATCTCCAGTCTCTCCTTAGGTCTGACAAATTAAATGAATAAATATCCAACAGAGTCTGTAATAATAAAACACAGCAACATTGAACTCAGATTTGCTGACGAGTCATTACCTTGTGCTTCACTGCATTTTTGGATGAATATTTAGTATTCACCTGTACTTTGGAGCAATTGCACATTGTTGTTCTTAAGGGACTTTGTACAGATCTACAGTCTAAGGCCAGATTAAGAAAGACAGACCTCATTCAGAAGCAAACAATGGGCCATTGCTCCAGTCATAATAAGCATTTGGCCTGTGACACAACAAACCGGACAAGGTCCTCCACTGGATCAGAGCTGCCCTCAGCTCACACCGGTCACTTGTGTGAGTGTAGAAACTATTCTACAGATGGACTGATAAAAAAAAATAGATGTGGAGCACAAGGCAGAGAACAGAAATAATAAATGTAGCCGGGAAAACAATTCACAACAGACATTTAATGGCCTCAGAAGTTAATATGAGACACGCTTCACTGGGCAGGTCAGCGCGCTGCTGTTACAATAACAGTGGGACTTACCACACTAAAGAGTGGCATAACATTAATATCTAAAATGCTACAATGTGCCGTGAAAGCTTAAAACAATAAAACTTAAGGACTCAGTGTGTTACAAAAGTACTTAATAACATTCCAACAATGCGGATGAAGACTTCCATCTCCTCCACAGTCCAGTGCATGTGTGAATGTTTGTGTGTTTTAAGCCTGAGAGATGATTCGAGTCTCTTTCAGAGTCTCTGTGTCCCCACAACAGTCATGGTGTCTCTGGTCCCTGTGGCGTCCACTCATAATAAACACACAGATAACATTCCTCCACTCTCTAGTGGTGGATTAATCCATAAGCCCAGGCCATACCTCAGGACTTACCTCAGGACTTAACTAATCTGCTGAGCTATGTGTTTGTCACTTTCATGACCAACAGCTGATTGCATTTTTCTTCAACTCAGGGCTCCTGTCTCTTAAATCCACCCTGACCTTTGTTTCCGTTTCCATCCACTGTGCTTAAAATTGACTCTCAGACATCTTTGTGTCTTTTCCATTGCTCTGACCGTGTGTGTCTCTGGGCAGTGAGTTTGCTGTGTCCAGGCTCTCGGGCCGAGACCCGGACCCTTTCGCTCCCATAGTCAGGCTCTTCTGGAAGCTCTCAGAGGTGAAGTAGTAGACCACAGGGTCCAGGCAGCAGTTGAGGCTGGCCAAGCACAGAGTGATGGGGTACAGTGTTCGTGCAAAGTGTTCCACAGCACAGTTAGCCAGAGCCTGGGTCCGCACCAGGGCGTAGAGGAAGAGGATGGAGTTATAAGGGACGAAGCAGATTATGAAAATGCCCAGATGGACCACAATCATCCGTAGGACGCGTTTCTTGCTGTCACAGCCATGACCAACAGTCACTGGACGACGCAGTGTCCTCAGAACCAGTGAGGAACATACTAAATTGGCCAGCAAAGGAAGGAGGAAGCCCACAATCTGTAAAGTAAATAAGAAAAGAAAATAATTAGGAGGAATTCAAAGTGATTTCTGTGTTTGGCCTTAAAGGTGTCTTTTCCACGCTACTTTTGGAATCTGATGGGTCACCCCGAGGTACCAACACATGGTGCCTTTGACAGTGGTTCATCACCTCCACTGGCTGCATACTGCATTCACAGAAAACAACAAGAGGAACCAGGGACCCAGAAAAAGCCGGTCCGTCTGATGTCAGATGGTTCCTAGCGTCACCCACGTGGGGTTAATCCTGTCCTCCATTGCAGCGAATCTGAAGTAGCATTAGCATTAGCATCTACAAGAGAAGACAGCGCCACAGTAACTGCTGCACAAACTGGAAAAAAATGGCGGATCAAGCTGGTGTATGTGCTCTCTGTGGAAATAAAGCCTTGTTGTTTCCCTGTACGTTTTCAGAACAAGCAACGGCATAAACCTAGCTGGATGATACTCTGGGAAAGGTAAACACATACAGATGACGAGAGGGGAGGGGTGAGTGTTCCTTCACATATTCTGAGCCAATCAGAGACACCTCATCACTATGTCGTGGACATGTATAAGGAAGTACCAGTAAACTGTTGTTCAACCTCAAGTCATTTTTCTACCGTGAAAAAACAGCTGGAAACAACCCAGACATTTGTTTTTTTAAATAAAACCAACACACAATGTATTCAATAACAATGGAGAACACAGTAATATTAATGAAATAACAATGGAATGACACCTTTAAAGTTTTAAAGAAGAAATATATATATATATATATATATATATATATATATATATATATATATATATATATATATATATATATATATATATATAATCTATCTCACAAAAATAGCATTTTTTCTTATTGTGTTCATTTTATTACAAAACATATGCTTTTAGAAATCTAACAAATGTTTAATAACACACACAGAGTGGATCTAATGACCAAATGAAGAGGAAGTGTTTATTGACAGATATTAAATAAATGACTTTAATACAGAAGAAAACAAATATAAAGTGTTGTAAATATTGTTTAAGTATGATGTCTTTGTTAGTTGCTACTTGAAAGTTTGACACTTGAGATGATTGTCACATTATGCATAATCACATTATCTACAGAAGTTAAGATCAGACAAACCACATGTGGGTTTGGGCAAAAATCTTCCACATTATTAACCCCCTCCTCAAAAAAAAAGGGGGGGGTAAGGGTATTATTTTTGTGTGTTTTTTTTTGGTCTGTCTGTTTGTCAACAAGTTTTCATGAAAAACTACTAGACAAATTTCCATGATGTTTTCAGGAAAGTAGTCCAGAATAGATGTCATTACATTTTGGTGAAAGTAAGTCAAAGGTCAAAGTCACCAAAAATGTGTTTTCACAGTGATAAGAGATACAGCAAAGCAGGTAACACAATTGCCAGGGGTGGAGTTTGATGTGTGTGGTGCTACTTGTTATTACCTTTGACAATGAGGTAGTAAATTAAAGTCTGTCTGTCTGCCTGTCTGCCTGCCTGTCTGTCTGTCTGTCTGTCAGCAGGATTATGCAAAATGTTCTGAACTGATTTTGATTCAAATCAAGGAAGAACCCATTAGATTTTGAGCAATGAAGGTCAAAGGTCAAGGCCACACTAAAGGTCAACAGCTAAAACACATCAGTGGTAATATCTCAAGATTCTGACAAGATAGAAACTCGGAGGATTTTTTTTTCCTTCACATCGTCTCACCTTTGGACATCAGATGGATCAACACCTGTGGTTTGATCACGTCACGTGTGAAGGAAAAATCAAGCCTTGGTGGAGGTCTGCTGTCTTTACTGCCTTGTTTGTGTTTTTAATGGCCACTAAAGACGTTCCAACCAGCCCGGAAGGGGAAGGTGAGACAATGGGTATGTGTAATGTTACTACTACTCCTAACCAAGTCCTGTCCCATGAACCAATAATGAAAAGTGTAGAGATGTTTGTATTACATGTGAGGTCCATCTCCGCTTTTACTCACCTCAATGAAAATGGTGATTTTAGATAGGTAGGTCCTCCAGGTGCTCTTTGAGAAGCCCTCGAAGCAAGTTGTAGCTCTGTTGTTGTTTTTGATGGTGGAGAAGAAAGTCACTGATATTCCTCCACCCACAATAGTCAGCCAGACTGCTGCGCACACCAGCGCTGCAGTCCTGCGAGTGCGGATGGAGCGGGAACGAAAAGGATAGACAATCGCCAAGAAGCGGTCTATGCTGATGCAGGTGAGGAAGAGCATGCTGCCATAGATGTTAGTGATGAAGGCCGTTCCTGATACTTTACACAGTCTATCTCCGAATGGCCAGTTGCGGTTGACATTGTAGTAAACCTTGAATGGCAGCGTAAATACAAACACTAAATCAGATAAAGCTAAATTAGTCATGAACATTGTGGTCTCATTGCGCATCTTCATCCGGAAGCAGAAAACAAAGAGGGCAGCGCAGTTGGTGACCAGGCCAAGGACAAAGACCACACTGTAGACCACAGAGTACAAGTTGTACTTAAAGGAGTCGTCAATGCCACAGTCCTCCATTCCGGTCTCGTTGAGCACCAGGCTAGCCATGGTGACAGTTTTAAAGGAAGGGGGTGCTCAACTTAAATAAATTACACCAGGAAAGGGGGCGGTAAGGACGGATATCTGGGGATCGAGGGTGTCAGCAGGGGACCCACCAGTCGAATCCCCCCCAAGCCATTGTGGGCGTTCAGACACAAACGACGGCAGGGACAGTCAGGATGCACGGCTGGTCAGTCCTGTGGAGACGAGAGGAAAAAGCACATAGTCACTTCCTCACAATAAAACTTCAACCGCAAGGAGCAAACAATTCCACGTCTCTATAGAAGCAAAAGGATGACGTACACATTCCAGTTAAACAAAGCTCAAAGTATGATTTATATATAGAAGACAGACCACAAAAATGTATACGACAAAACTAAATAAAAATAGACTCTTGGTTTGACTTAAAGTTTTGTTTTTTCTACTTTTCTAGTTGAGTTTATCTGCATTGTCCTATAGACTGTATGTACAGAATGTTCATGTGTTATCTGTATGTATAAATATGTCTTGTCTGTCCACAGGGCTTTAGTTCACAGAGCAGTGTGTTATGCAGCAGGCCTTAATGAAGTGTGAGATAAACCACTGTCAGGGACAAGAACTTATACTGGAGATTAGAAGGTTTAACATATTACACCCCTGTTGACATCATTCTGCTAAAGACGTAAAAGTAAAAACCAACCACAGAAGTACAAAAAAAACATTTAAAACTGAGCCTCAACTGGAACAAGGTAAACTGAAAAAGCTCAATAAGAAGAATGAGGTGAACTTTGAGGTTGGGTTATTGTTATCAGTGTTAGTCAATATTACACTTAATATCTGTATGTTCAGTCTTCATTTGGAGGTGTTCAGAGCGAGTCAAATATCGACATTAAGTTGAGTGAGACCCAGAACATAAACCAATGCAGGTTAAACAGTGACCAGAGAACAGAGGTGACTAGTGGACCCTGAAAATGTTCTCATAGTGTCCAAATCAGTTTATTCCGAGTGACCCTGTCCAAAACTTCATTGATTTTCAGATTACAGCAATCTCTTGTTCTGGCTTTGAAGCCAAATATTCAAGTAACTGCATTTATATAAACAGTTACACCGACTTCAGATGTAAAGAACAGTTTCTTTCCAGGAAACAACAGGATGTATAACACACTTTAAACCACATGGCCATGCCACAAACTATCAGGCTTCATTTTAGACTGAACCACTGACTACGCCAATGAGTGAGACAAAACAGATACTTTATTTAAAATGTATTTTCTTTCTAACCAGTCCATTTAGGCCTGAAAACTCAGGAAACATGGGCTTTTACTGCAGCTCTTTCGTCTATGTCCTCCAGCTTTACACATGTTAGGGTAAACTTCCATATAAATAGCTGGACTGGACTTATCTACATGTTATGCAACTGCAGTGGTCTGGCTTTGGCATTGTGCATAAAATACTGAGTGTCTCTGGATGGCATTCACTCTTTCTGTCTTCTATCTTTTGACCACACACACAAAAGCAGTGCTGTGAGTGTAAGCAGTCCATCAGGCCTGTCCTATGCCAGCTGCAGTGTGACATCTTTACTGCATTTTCACACGCCTCCCAGAAAGCTTCCAGGCTCCACACAATACCCTCACTGTACCCCGAAATGCAAAGCACACACTTGCATATGCACTAGTCTCAATATGTGAATACACAAGCAGGCAAACATGTACATGTGCCAGTGGACTCTGTATGGGTCTGTGTACAGTGGCTCAGCCCCCAGAACCCTGACAGTGCTGGCTTCATATTCAGCTGATGCAGGAGGTGCTGAGTCTTTACACTATTTAGACTTTTGGCTGCTGTACAGTATGTGTCTGAGTCTGATAAAACAAGAAGCACCTTGACTGTGGAACTGGAGCAGAGACACTCAAGTATGTTGTGGATTACGAGAGGACCTGCTGAGGGATTTCAGTGCTTAGTGTGTATAGTTTTTCATGTACAGGTCATGGACAGCTGCAAAGTTACAGGCTTTTCCTCCCACACACACACACACACACACACACACACACACACACACACACACACAAACACAGTCAGCCACAGCAGTGACAGAAACAGGCCTCTGGGACCCGCTGATCTGAACGGATCGAGTTCAGGCTCAGCTCATTTCCAGCTGTTCCTTTCTCTCACATGTGAAGAGAAAGAAAGCAGGGAGGGAAGGTGGAGGACGACCAGGAACACAGAGCTGTGTAGAGTAGGACATCTTCACTGAGATAGTTTTGGTCTAATGAAACAACCCTCTGAAAATGATCTGATGAAGTTTATTAAATATTAAGTTATAATAACCCATGACTCATATTTGCTCATTGATATTAAATATAAAATATTAAATTGGTAGGATAGAATATTCTACAAGCTATTGGTGTGTGGAAAAACTTGGCTGATCAACTGAGAAACAGTTGATGCTAGGTTCAGGTTCCAATAAACTTCCAATAAACTTAGCAATACTCAGACATGTGCATATGATGCATTTATGTAAGATTGGATGGTTATCAGCCTTTTAATCTCTTATCATAAAACGTCTACAAAATCCACTTTAGATATTTATTCATCTTCATTTTGGAGTTTTAGATAACAAATCTGAACTTGGGATGTGGCTTCAATTGTAATGTGCATTTTTTTTTAATCTTGTTTGATTCTAAATATACCTATGCTAAAAGTATTAGGAGACAAATTTGCCAGTTTATTATACAAAACCTACTATGTAGCCTCTGGAGTATAAGTGGTATAATCATAAACTGTAGGCTAATATTGACTCCTTATAATTATCTGTAAACAGCCTGTAACTTAATGTACTGAAGAGCAATTTAGAGAAATGTCATGTGTAGACCTATTTAACTGGGCTACTTGTTGGTTTGTTGTGTTTTTTAAGAGTCTAGAAGACCTCGTGTCTGAAATAAAAGATGCTGCTACATAACAAATGTAGTAACTAACTAAACATCACTGGACTAGTCATGTTTTCGTCACCCTCGAATGTTTTTTCCTGTGATAAAGCAGTGTTGACTTACAGGCAGCTGAACGGTGACAGCTCACTGATGTTTGTCAGTCGAGGTTCCAATGTACAGCTGTCAAAAGAAAAACTCCATTTTTACCCCCAAATGTTCGTCTGTCTTCGTTTAGTTTCCAATAAACAAACGTTAACCTGGACAAAACTGTTTAGTGAGTGTGTAAAACAAGTCCTGCTGCTATGAGTTTTCTCCAATGAATCCGGACAAGTCGCTCAGTCAGTAGAAATGGGACCATTACATCCCGTGCGCCTGCTCACACGGACCCAGCGCGCGCGGGTGCGTCCGTCAGTGTGCGCGTGTGTGTGGAGGCCAGTTTGCACTGCCACAGGAAGCGAGACAATAGCACCTCAGCCGGGCAGAGGGGAGGGGGAGGGGGGAGGAGAGGGTGAATAGAGGACCCAGGGGGAGGAGGAGGAGGAGGAGAGTTACCATGTCATCAGCTGGAGACCCCCAATCACATTTTATATTTAAATGTCCACACCCACATCAATTATATAAAGTTAAACAAAGAGTGAAATGAAGCAAAACACTCAGTAATAACAGCAAACAACATAAGGGAGACACACACAACAACAATGTACAAATATACAAAAAATCTATTTAATAATTACTGTATATACAGAAAAAAAGGAAATTTGACATTATTTTGATTAAGAGCTGGAGGTACAGAGGGTTCTGATTGGATAGAACGACTCTACTGGAAGAAAACAATCGCATCCATTGCATTCATTTCTACTATCTACATCAGGGGTCCCCAAACTCTTTCCTGTGAGGGCCACATAACTTTTCCCTTCTCTGATGAGGGGCTGGGGTCAGTTTGTAACAGAAAAAGTGTGATGATTGCAGGAGTGCCTAAATGTAAAAATGTATTGTTTTCCAGAAAGACACAATCAAATAACCCTCTCTGCGTTCTTCACAGAAAAAAAGTCCATTGAACATAAACTTCTTCGTCTTAACAGTCGGTCCAAGTTCAGCTCAGTTGTCAGAGCAGAATCTCAAACTTAAATGACTCATATGAGCGTCTGTCGAAGTTCTTGTGTTAAACTAGCCACTAACTAATAGTTAATAATGAAAATAGTTCAAAACTAAGGAACATTTTATTGCAAAAGTCAAAATTTATTATCAAATACAAATACACATATATGAAAAAAAAATCTAAATACTCTCTGGTATTTTTCAGGGGGCCGGACCAAATGTGGAGGCGGGCCACTTCCGGCCAGGCGGGCCCCAGTTTGGGGACCACTGACCTACATGGAAGACTTGATACTACATGTGATTTTTGCATTTATTATTATGAAGCAGCAGCTTGACTGAATCAACCATAAGAATCAACAAACTAATGGCGACAGCTGAATATGTGCATCAACACGACAAGTCCAGAAGCATGTGCAGAACGACAGGAATAATGTTAAAGAGGAATTAACTGTTTACTTGGCAGAGGAATTATCCAGTTTGGAATTAAGATTGGAATAAACTGGTGACTTTATTCAGAATTAAGTTTAATTCAGAACTGTAATTTTCAACTGGAATTAGATGTTTTAATGGTCATCTGAAAACAGAATTAACCTTTATTCAGAATTAAACAGGAATAAAAACATCCATGTAGATGACATACTGCTAGCAAGTAAGCAGGTAAAATATATTAATATAACACCTTTCACAGACAATAGAAGTCACAAAGTGCTTCACAAAAGACAATACATGATAAAATTACATTCAAAAAAAGGTATAAATAACAATAAATCAAATTAGACATACTAACACAGCCCTTAAAAGGACTTAAAAACAAAAAAGCAATCAAAACTCTGCAGATAGATGAAGCCTTTGGACTCATATAATACGATGATCTGAATTATATAAGATACACCCCCAATCACATTACACAACTACTCTACATTCTGTACATGGAAATAAAAATGCACATTTTAATATGTCACATTCATTTGACACTATAGGGCCTAGTAATATTTCCCATTAATTTGATTAATCAATGTTTATTCTTATGAAAGTCAGAAAAATTATTGAATTGTAATGCAGAAATTATTTCGTGTGGAGCAACAACAACAACAACAACAAAAATCTAAATGTTTGATTCATGTAGCATGTCATTTACAGCTTATAGCTTTGGTCAACTTATGTTTTAGTCATGTTTCGTCATCAGTTGATTGAGCTACAAAATTAATAAGAAAAGAAAAGAAAAGAAAAGAAAAGAAAAGAAAAGAAAAGAAAAGAAAAGAAAAGAAAAGAAAAGAAAAGAAAAGAAAAGAAAAGAAAAGAAAAGAAAAGAAAAGAAAAGAAAAGAAAAGAAAAGAAAAGAAAAGAAATCAGTATTTAGTATTATGATCATGCTATCCTACTTTAATTGACATATTTTGTCTAAATAGTTGACTTTGCAATTACATTTCTAACTATTCGACATACAACATATCAATATGTGTATTTAAAAGTTGAAAAAGTCACGTTATGCTTGTTCAGTCTAATTTTCCTCAAAGTTACATAATAAAACACTATTTATATTGTCATTCAAGTAGTGAAAACCTTATGTTTTTAACTTCAAAATGAACAACACCTACACTATAACTGTAAATTACTCTGAAATGACTGATGGTTGAAATAATCGTGCAACATCTGCCAGTTTAACATCAGATCCTATTAACTGTGATGTGTAGATAGTTCAGAACAGTGACATGGAGCTATTTTGGCTGATCAAAGGCCATTGTTACAATACAATCTTCATGTCTGAGCCTACCAATGGAGCTATTTTTAGCTAGGTGACAGGGCGGTGTTGGACATGTTCCCATTGTGTTTAGGCTGGTATGGCAGCATGTGTGTGTGTATGAGAGAGACAGAGAGTGAAGGGCTCTTGACAAAGGGGAAGTGGTCTTTTGGGGGTAGCGTCTGGCAGGCTGACCGCTCCACAATAGCAGCAAGGAGGACAGGACATCCTGCTTACTGCATGAGCCCAACACACACACACACACACACACACACACACACACACACACACACACACACACACACACACACACACACTTTAACAAGGACATGCATTATACTTTTCACACTGCCAGATATCTTTCACCTCTGGATACTTAGTGTTGAAGCCTGTGTGCATTTTAACAAGTATGAGTCATGCATTTTACTGAAAACATGTTTGTTTAATGATGGCTACTTAACTGACATGGAATATCTTTATTACGATAAAAAGTTTCCTGCAGAGACATTATATGTCCAGTAGTGGCTATATTGGAACATTCCACTGGTCTATAATTATTTATTTTTTTTAGAAAGTATCTGCCTCAGACATTAAATGTCTTAAATATTACATACTTTAATAAGATAAATCAGAAAACAAATGACTTTAGTGCTGGTTAGTTCATGTTTTTAATATATATGATGGTGTGTTATTCCACATATATGATGTTTTATGTACATGTATACAATGGATTTGAAAATATTCCACTAGAAAGAACGTGTAAAGTGAATGGATCATAATGTGCAGACAGTGTTTTGAAGTAGATCTGACACCAATATTCCTTTGGACTAAAACCTATTCTCTTGTTAATTCTAAGAATTTTACATTTTGACCCCAGACTTATCTTAGACACTTGAGCCAAAAATCATTTAAGACTTGAGTTTGTTTATCAGTGACACACATGTGGTAACATTTCATTAGTTTTATTAGCATTTTACTTAAAGACCAGTGTTATTAGAGTGGTGTAAACAAGGATTTATGGGTAAAAAAAAAAGAACATGGAAAAAAACAACACTTAGGTTAACAAGTCAGTGTTTTTAAGAAAGGTCGATGGTGCTTACATTAATCACCAAAAGAAGGAAAGTAGTTGGCCCTAAAAATAAAATGGTTTAATCAGCAGGAGTTGTGAAAGTATAAATAATTTGGATTTATCATCACACATCCACTGAACATCTTGTATCAGTAAAGTAAAGTAAAGTAAAGTAAAGTAAAGTAAAGTAAAGTAAAGTAAAGTAAAGTAAAGTAAAGTAAAGTAAAGTAAAGTAAATTAAAGTAAAGTAAAGTAAAGTAAAGTTCACCTTTATCGTCCATGGAGGAAAATTCAACATATAACTTTAACATGTCTTAGTAACTATCCAAAGAGTAGTGGGCTGCTACTGGAGGCACCTGGGGACCAACTCCACATCTACACCAGTAGTTTGACCATGAACACTCACAGGAAAATAAACCTGGAACAACACATCAGAGGAAACTGGGGAACCAGTAAAGACCTTGAAAACTTCACACAGAAAGACAGAAGGAATAGTTGGGACCTGACACATCTGGCATTTAAAGGGTCAATATGTGATGTTTAGAGACACCTAGTGGTGATGGTAAAGTTTACAACCAACCAAATATTACCCTTCCTTGAATTATGGTAGTTACAAAATAGCAGTACCATTCTAAATTCCAATGTCTGAATAATGGCCTATATAAGACTTTTAAAATCAACTGAGTTCAGTCAACAGAATAATATATGCAGACAGTTCTGTGGGTTAGCTGTGGTGTCACTGGATATAAATAAACATCCATATAATTAATGCATGACCATAGTTATATAGGAACAATACAATAAAGAAGTGGCTCCAGGAACAACAAACCTCACCTTTCACACATGATGTATCTTATTTTGGCATTAGTCCAGTTGATGTCTACATGTCTACATGTCTGCTGATGTCACATATCAACTCCCTCTATATATGTGCCAAGTCAAGTGGTGACCGGCACAACAAACCTCAGCCCCTTGCAAACATTTGACCTAATTTACCCTATGTTTTATCATTAAGACATTTTTGGTGACTGTGACCTTTGACCTACATTCACCAAACTTTTATTCTGGAACACTTTTCACCATTCCTCAAAATTTTATGAAAATTATTCTGGTAGTTTTTGTGTAAAGCTGCTTAAAATCTGACAGACAGACAGACAGACAGACAGACTAAAACAACACCCCTCTCCACTTCGGGAGGCAGGGTAACAAAAATGGTGTTTTTATAGACGTGTGAGTCACCCATTAAAAGTAAATATTGGAAAAAAGTAAAAATTCATGAACATTTTTAACTTTGACCTTCTTTTCCAAAAATGTAATGAAATAGAATAGAATAGAATAGAATAGAATAGAATAGAATAGAATAGAATAGAATAGAATAGAATAGAATAGAATAGAATAGAATTACAATATTGATCTCATAACTAGGAAATAGTTTTTTCCAGTTGTTTGCCATGTTGCCAGTGGCCTATTCTGGGTCAGTGGTAATCTATAACCCATATTTAATTCAACCAATAGTTTTGCTACTGGAGTGTTAACAAACAAATAAACAAATAAAACCAAAAACAAGTGGTGCCCGGCACAACAAAACCCGTCCCCTCACACACAGTTTTTCCTGATCTGTCCTATTTGTAATGATAGAAAAAACACATTTTTGGTGACTGTGACCTTGACCTACATTCACTAACATTTAATGGAATCTATTCTGGAACACTTTGCATCTTTCCTGAAATTTTCATTAAAATATGTATGTTTTGCTTAAAGTTGCCCCCCCCCTCAAAAAAAAAGAAGGAAAAACACAGACAAAACAACAACACAAAAACAGTACCCTTACCTGCCCTTAGGGGTAATAACCATGACAGTGGAAATAACTATTTGCATTAAATATAAAATATGTTTCATATTGGGGCAGTGGGTAGCACTTGTTCCTCACAGCAACAATGACTTGGGTTCAATTCCAACACCAGTGGGTGTGACCTTTCTGTGTGGAGTTTACATGTTCTCCCCATGTCTGCATGGGTTCTCTCTGGGTACTCTGGCTTCCTCCCACCATACAAAGCAGAGGTGGGTAATTCCAGTTCCATCAAGTCATAGTCCTGCCATGTTTTGGTTCAAACCTGTTCATTGAACCAGTTCATTTTGATGAGCACAATGTCTCATCCAGGTAAATGGGTTAATTAGGTTTGAACCAGGAACCTGGAATTACCTACAATGACTCATGTAATCTGGCTGTTTCACCAAACTACACACTAGGCTCACACAACCATCCGAGTATCGTATAGTTCAGGCTTTCTGAAAAATGAAGGAGCCAATCAGTGTCACCAGGTGGGACTTCCCATGACTGTTGTGTCTGTCTATGTCACAGCTGATGTCTCTGTCGTCTGTTCGGTACTCAGTTCCTCTTCATCTTTTTGTCATTCCCTTATAGTGTCCACAGTACTCTGGTGTCTTCCTACCAGTTGAAGGCATTTCAGACACATGCCAGTGGATTTTTCTGGAACATCTGACACATTAAGACTCAGTTCTGCAAGTCGCTGGTCTACCAGTTTTCCATAGGGAAGTTCAAGGAATATCCTCTGGCTGTTGCTGATGTTGCCTTTTATCCTCAGATTTTCTCTGCACATATGACAATGGTCATTTACAGACAGTACAGTGGTGCGTTTAGGTGCAGCCATACTGTGGTGTTTGTTTTGATGGTCTATTTACAGTATGGCTCTACTTCCTGCTGTCGCTCTGTGTCACAGCTTGAGTTCAAACGTGAGTGGCTGATGACAGACAGATTCTTCATCTAATCACATGTGAGGATTTTAGATAAGGGCCCTCCTTTGAAAATGTATGGGTTGTAGAAGGGTCCCAGATGGTGACAGTCAGGTTAGGAATTATCCACCTCTGAAACACATGCACTGATAGGTTAATTGGTTAATCTAAATTGTCCATAGGTGTGAATGTGACAGTGATTGTTTGTCTATATATGTTCAGCCCTGAGATGAACTGGAGACTCATACAGGTTGTACCCCGCCTTCACTCCTTATAGCTGGGATAGACCCCCAGTGACCCCCATGACTCTAGTGAGGATAAAGAGGGTTCAGAAAATGAGATGAGTTAAAATGTTTTACACAAAACAATCACAAGAGGGCTCACTTGATCATCATAATAATATACAGCCCATGTTGCAACAAGTAGAAGAATAAAAGTCTAGGTTCAACATTTGTCCAAATTATAACACACTTTATATTACCTTGTGGTTATGTTATGGAATCACATATTATCATTTTAACATTCTCAAACATTTATGTCGGTAAAAAAAAATAATTCAGCTGGGAAAATGTAATTTAGACAAGTATTTAATCACTATATATATATATATATATATATATATATATATATATATATATATATATATATATATATATATATATCACACAGAAAAAGTCATAGTTTCTTGATTTATTTGTGAATTTCTTTGCATTTCTCTTACAGATTACTGATCGTGCTTCTTTTGTGTCAGTTCCCACATAATTTTTTCCTCTATATTAAACCTTTCCCATGTAAATATTTCCATGCATTTTGCCTACACTGAAGGAGTAGCAGCCATCAATTTCATTATATAATTTTACAATGACAAATACATAAACTCTAACTTCTTAAGTTATTTATTACCATTATTGTAATATTACCCTCTTATTCTTTTGTTTCTTTGGTAGTACTCATGTATCACTGTTTATGTAAATGTACATGTTCATTAAATATCAGAATATAATAATTAAATCATCAAAACAAATGTCTTTATTTTTATCAGACTCCATGGGCTTTACAGGTGAATCAATGTGTGTGTGTGTGTGTGTGTGTGTGTGTGTGTGTGTGTGTGTTTCTGGGGATTAACACAAAATCCAGAAAGAGTTGACTGCTGCATTTTGACATTCTTATGTATTTTTATACAAGAAAAATAAAAGCAAAAACCACAAACTGACTGGACCAACATTCTGCAAAACATTATTCATGTTGGAACACTATACACTAAACAATATACTTTAGTGGTGACTGCTGGACAAATGCATAACAACATAAAAACTTAAACATGCTAGTTTTGTTGTATTCATATAAAATATATCTTAATGTTTGTCATCTGTCACCAGCCAAATGAGTTTGAAGAGTCTGACCTGGAAACTCAAAGCTCAGCTGTGTTGAATTTTTTTGTGGATGAACCAAAATGCAGAGTTTGCTGGGCCCTCCTCCTCTATGTCTCACCCCTCCTTCCAGTTTCTGTGTGTTTGGTAACGGTAACTAAGCCGTGCTGCTGAGGACCAGACTTTGTGAGTCACACCAACCAGAACAAATACCCTATTACTGCCCCCCCCCTCCCCTCACTCCATCTCCTGTCTTCTCTGACCCCTCTGTCCTGCCCTCCTTTAATGTGATGATGAGTGTATTTCCTTTGCTTTCCTCCCCTTGCCTCCGTCCATCCTCTCATTCACTTGCTCCAGGAGGGTTTAGGGACAGCCCGTCGTGCCACACATACCTTTACCCTGACAACAGCCACAGACAAAGGCAGTGAGGCACTACAACACCGGAGCTTGAAGCTTTATAGGCTTTATAGAGTGATATTAACATAACTACTCTGGGGTGTCTGAAGTGTGTGCTTGTGTACATCCAGGGCTGACCTTGGACCCTCTGAGGCGCTGTTGAGGTCTGTGACCTGATTCCAGACCAGCTCATCCGCAGCAGAGGTCAGATCAATGCTGCCGGCTCTGACCGAGACCACAGAGACAAACCCCCAGCCCCGGCCTGTGTTTACCCCACAGCACTGATGGGTGCAGCATGAGCAGCCATGAGTGCACGCCTGGTCTCCAGACTGAGACGGAGAGTGCACAACCTGACCCCGCTGACCCCGGACTGAGATCACTGTTTGTCTCTGTGATATAATGGGCCCATGGGCCATGTGTTTGGGAACATACAGTAACAACTCTGGTATCAAAGATTTCATCAGTTCTTAACCAAACACATATTATGCAAAATGATCTTTTTATGTGTGTTATCTGTGTGTGAGGAGACCCTTAAATGATGAAACACTCCTTTTTGTCTGATCCATTTGTTATCGGAGGGGGTTGAAAATGATTTGTTTTGGATTTTCTATGCTTTATACATCACATACAAAGATTCATTTGAATACCCCACCCCATCCCAGCTCAGCTAACCCCACCAACTGGTCACAGCAACTTCTGCTCAGACTCAGGTCCACCATTACTCTCTATTGGTAGTGTAGTGTGCGTCCAGTGGGTTGGGGTTTGAGCCTGGGTCGCCGTGGTCTGCTGGTCTGTGGGTGGTACTGCAACCATGGCGTCATGGCTCTTTTGGCCGACCTCGGTCCAAACGAACCGGACCCAAATGCACACCAGGGCTGTTAACGGACCAGGACCTGAATGCACTTTGATTCTCTAAAGCTGATTTTTTTTGTGTTTGTTTTTCTCTGCTTCAACTTTTTCAGGTTCCATTTCTTTCTCTTCTTCCTCTCAGTAGAATGCGGAACAGAGGGGCGGAGTCAGCTGTGGCTCATTTGCATAAGAGTATGAGGCACTAAAACTGAGTGATTTGAAAAGGGCTGTTTTGACAGGTTGAAGAATGTGATATTTTGACCAAAGCTTGTCACACACAGGTCACTGAGACACCAAGGAACTGTCGTCACTTGTGGAAAATAGACATGACATGTCCCCTTTAAGTGGATATATTTAATATCTTAACATCCATCAGACATTCTATTTCAGGGTTAACTTTAGAATTAACCCACATTAAAATAAATGTAGTTTAAGCCTCATGTAAAACACAAACTATTACATGTTTCCACTCAAATGCAGTGTAAATACTTCACCGAGGAACAGCTGAGTTATGTTTTCACCAGGGTTTGGTCGTCTGTCTGTTAGCAAGGTAACTCATAAAGTTATGGATAGAATTACATCAAATGTGGGTGGGGTCAGAGCACCACTTGCAGAAGTGAAAGTGACTCATATTTTGCTTGTTTAGGTGTGACTCTGTACTCTTCAAGTGCTTTTCTAGTTTTAAAATTAGGCTTATGCCATTGGAAAATACAGCTGGGGATATATCCGTGAATGCACCCCCAAATCCTTAATGCTGTTATAATGTGAGGTATCCCCAAATTATGACCTTTTTATTTACCCTTGATTTGAAGTCAATCAGATAAATAGTTCCAGAGATATGAACAAAAGAGTGTTTAGTGATTTTAAACTTTTTAGCCTCCCTTTGTGGGCAACTTAGGAATAGTAAATCATCCAAAATCAAATCAGGTCTTCCTCTCCATGACAGTGATTGATATGGAAAACATGGAACTGAATATTTTTGAAGTCATCACATTCACATGAAGGACATTCAGTAGCAGCAGTTGTAATTGGTCCAAAAATGTTATATCACCAAAACTCTGTTCGGGGATATAATAAAGCCTTATTGATTTTTATGACACATGAGAAAACAGAGAGGTTTCATCAATAAACAATGACTTATTTTTAAAAGTCATATTAACTTTGTGATATCTTCATTTGAAATGTAATGAAAACTATCAGGCAAAAAGTAGAGGTGTAACCCATACAGTTATAACCTCTTAGATTTATTTGAATTAAATTATGAAGAAGAGGAAAATATATAATATATAAAAACTGTACGTCTTTAGGAGTGTCCACCTTTGGTCACACAATATTCATTATTTTCATGACTGAACAGTAAAAGTAATACACATGAATATAAATAAGGATGAGTTGTGAAAATGTAACCACTTCTGTAAACTTGTGTAACAACTTCCCACTATCATGAAAAACAAGTTGCATAATATTCATGATCATTAGATGAAATCATGCAAAATAAACTCTTGAACATTTTTCGATGCATGATACATTAACATGTTTTGTTAGGATATTTTAATTTTAATTTCCGACATGCTACAGTGTATGCTGTTGTGTCATACATTTGTATTCCATAACATTATCTGTAAAGAGCAGTTTTATTTTGACAAGCTTCTGGTTCATTTCTCTCTGCAGACTATCAGCCCCCAGAGGTGCATGTGAGGAGGAGGACATACTGTCCATGGTGTTAATGATTGTCCCCCTCATGGGTGCACCGATCTACTGAACCTCAGATGAAATCAATCTTTCTAACAATGTTCTTTCAATTAAGGAAGTCACTGTTGATTTGTGGGGATTATGAAAGCCTACAGGGCACAAATTGACCCCAGGGGGTCATTATTTACCAAAGCCTGACCTCCCACATTGTTTACAAGTTCCAATGAGCAGATCCCTGAGCCAAAGTACTCTGTGCTGAGGCACCGCTGCCAAACAGAGTGCATCATGGGAAGGAAATATCCACCAGTAGTGTTTCTCCCACTCTTGTTTCATTTTTTCCCCCCAGTCCTAATTGATTAGTTCCAGGAACACTTGAAGATGCAGTTACACACAAACACACACTGCAGTAGTCATATTAATTAGCTCAGTGTTCAGAGGTTCTTCCAGAATCTTGGCCTGTTGTAAGAACAGCTCTGTGCCTCCCCCTGCTGGATCCACCCAGTACAGAAATAGAACAAGACACAAAGTACCTGGACTGGGCCAATTTATTTATTTATTTATGGTGGGGGTCATGTCATTCAGCCTGATTACTTAAATCTAAGTATAAATAATAATTCTATAATAACATATTGGTTATATAAATAATGTATACCATAAATAATATATCATTACTTGAATCCAATTCATCATATAAAACAAGACATGTCTAGATACAAAGGTTGAACTTTTGAAACTGCAATACACAAGGCCAATAGATGACGATGCCTGATCTATTGGTCACATGACTTTTTAGACATGGTAAACATTTCATTCAACTTGGTTACTTAAATCTAAGTAGAGCATAAACATACATTTATATTGACTTATATTGACTTCTCTCGCTCAGTCACAGGTTGTGATCCTTATACAGTATGCTAGCCTAAACTTTTACCAATTAACATTCTGTAAATCCTATAATCTAGACAGAGAAAGCACGCTAACGTAATTAATTATTCGTTTCAATTTAATATCATTTTTAAACATTTTACCTGGAACAAGTGTTGCTCCATACATACTCTCCATTGAAAAATAACCTGGCACCCCAACCGGAGGGTTAACTAGACACATCAGGATGCGTTGCATGTTTGTTGACATTAGTCTCTGTTAGCGGCGAGTAGTAACTATGTCAACAAACATGCAATGCATCTTGACGTGGCATCTTTCCAAATAAAACACTCACCCTGGCGAAGGCCAAACAATAATTATTGCTGAGTCTTTCAGTAACAAGGTTATGGACCCACTCACTGATAAAAACGTTCTATGTCTCCAAACTTTTATAGGCTTTCATCTGCTGCTGGTGTAGCACAGGCATGTCCAAACAAAGGGCCAGTGTAGCTGCAGGTTTTTGTTCCAACCAACCTAGAGGAAACAGTTTGACCAACTCTGAAGACTGAGGTCAGTTGATTCATTGAGTCCAGTCTGATGTGCTGCTGCTTGGTTAGAACAAAAACCTGCAGCCATACCCACCCTTTGTGGAATAGTTTGGACAAGCCTGTATGTCTGTAGGACCATATAGCCATTGTTGGCAAATCTTTGGGTTCTGTCGAAAACTCATTAATTTTCATAAAATACGGGTCACGTCGAATCCTTTTTTAAACTAACTGTATGTATCTCTATTTTAACACTGGATCTAAATCTGTACAATGGTTTGCTACATAGTGGCATTCTCTATGGTTACTTCCTGCCCTCCAGCTGAAATTGCAACATAACTATACCCACGTGACTGAAACGTACCTATTGGCCTGCCCTCACCTCATTGGTCGAGCACACATCAATCATGAACAATGGGCTGAGCCACCAGTCTATGCACCAATAGGAGGCTCTATCCACTTATAGCGATATGTTCAATTATTAATATTATATTTCACGTCGTTTAAAAAAAACAAACAAAAAAAACATAGGCCAGCAAACCTCGCAGGCGACTGGGCAAATGCAGTGGTGAGTACATCCATTACTTTAAAGTATGGGTGTGAAATATACGTCCCTCGGGCCAAAACTGACTCACAAAAGGCTCTGATTTGTAGAATTTAAAAATTACACTTAACATATTAACAATCATTTCAGTTCCACATAGAGCCCAAGTGGGTTGGATCACTAAAAAACTATCATAATAACTAATTATTACAGAATTATTACTTTTGCTTTAGTATAAAAAAAGGACATTTTACATAAAAGTGTTTACATTTATGTTACCCTTTCACGCAAAAAATATAATCTGAACAAATATTAACAGGAAATGTCTTATAAATTAGCACAATTTTACCAATATTCTGGCTGTTGTTTAATGTTTTGTGTATCTTTCATCTACTGTGATCGGTGTCAGTGTATATGTGTAAATGAGAAGCTGGGGTATACTACTATTAAAACTGCACCTATTATGTTTTCAACTGATTTTATTTGTTTGTCTATTATCAAGATAACTAAAAGAAAATATGGAAGGATTGTGATGAAATTTTTGGCAAAATAAAAAAACATTATTCTGACATAATGAGCTAAATTTTTGCTCAAAATCTAGATTGTTCATGGTTGGTCATGTTATTAAAACATTTTTTAAAGGACAAATGTCATAATTCATTATAGTGAGGACCATGATGCAGACACAGAAAGGGGCTGAAAAAAGTGAGTGATTTGATGATGGTTAATCCAGAAAATAACAAAACAAAGGAGGCAGGAGCTGGACTGTGGTATAAATAGAGAAATGAAGACGGACAAAAACAGGAACTAAAATGAGAGTGCAAACAGAGTTAAATAAACTGAATTTAATATAGATTTTTTAATCACAGTCAAGACATGAATTTACCACAGAGGGGAGCAGACAATCTGGAAATGAATAATGGAGAAGACCTGGTTTATATTCAGGATGAGGAAGTGGTGACTGTTGACAGATGTGTTGAATGATGATAGTTCACAGGTATCCAGGTAAGAGGTCATGCCCCAGCTCCACCCTGCTTTAGAAAACAAAGCATACTCCCAAAGGAAGGGGAAGCACACACACACACACACACACTAGTGTCCTGACATGAACATTTTCATAGTGTGATTTTATTTAACCCTTGTGTAATGTTCATATTGTTGTTACTCAGCCAGTGTTTGTGGGTCTGGTGGACCCGTTGCATTTTGTGGCTTTTAATACCTAACAATCAAACACTTTTATGTTAAAATACTGAACAGATGTTTACTTTATCCCAATTACAAGCAGCATAAACAATATATATGGTTAATATGTGCCCTTAACCATTTTTAGGTCACATTTATAACTTAATATTTAAAACATAATAAAGAAAATCAATTAAAATCAAGATGTGAGTGGAAACAAATTTGCAAGTGAAGCAAGGTTTTTCAAAACTACTGACTTATTTCTTTGAACTTGAAATTTAACCCATTCGGGTGCACAACACAAGCTGACCACATGAACACAGAGTAAACGTATCAGTCAAGACAACACATCAGCTCCATTGAACGCATGGCATCTTCCAGTTTCTGCATCCCACAGGGATTCTGTGGATTCTCCTTTGGAACTGAAAACTCCAGCAAGGATGAGAACTCCGAAGTAAGCATGTAATTGGGTTTGGTCCATTTCCTTCCACCTCTCTCCAAAAAAGCGTCTTCCTTCTAAATTAGTGCAGTCAAGAATAATTTCCTGGATGGAATCTGGGATGAAAAGCTCAAAAGAAGACTTGATGTCCTGTGTGTGAGTAACTGCCATCCATGTTGACCCTGGTTGCATCCTTATCACATTGGCAGTTTTGTGGGGTGGCTCTTTTCTTGGGTGAGAAGACCATTCAATTTCAGAATTTTTTGGCATCCATATTTCCTCACTTGCTCCATGCTGATGGCTTGTCCTGTGACTCGTCTTTGTTTTGGAACTGGTTGATGCTCAATCTCATCATCTTCTTCAGAGTCACTGTCAGACTCTGAATTTTCAGAAATGTGATCCTCAAATTCAGAAACCTCTTCTTCTGAATCCTCTCCCTCTACATCATCATCTCTCTCTTCCAAATTCAATTCCAGGGCCCTCTGCGCAGAGTACCTTTTGGCCATCTTGATCAGTTGTGATAAGAAACCACACTGGCAAAGCTATAGTTATAGTGTCCTGCCTCCAGTTTGTAGCATATAGAGTGTAAGAAAAGAAAGATTCCCACAAAACAGAAGGTCAAATTCTGAACCTGCAGTTCGCATACAACGTTACAACATTGTTCGTCAACACTGTCTGCTCTCATTTTCTCGCACATTTGACCCTCTGATGTTCTGTATACCAACAGTCTGTCCTCCTACTGTCTAGACCTGCTGTGTGGTACACAGAACATCGATTTCCACACCTCTATAGCCCCAGGTCCAGTGGACCCGGACATCTTAAATGGGTGTGTGGTCATTAAATATGTATTCTGATATATGTTCTTCACAGAAAATGAGCCAAAGTCAGTGAATCTCAGTTTGAAGAATTAATTAATTGTATATTTTTTCTTTTAATAAAAAGTGAAAACGGGTCCAACAGACCCGAACACTACACAAGGGTTAACTTTTACTCTTTTAGGGGTGCAGTGGTTATGTTGTTACCTCAGAGCAGGACGATCCTGGGTTTAATTCCAACCCTGGGGGTCTTTCTGTGACTCCTGCTCCCTCCCACTGTCCACAGACACTGATGTCTATCCATCCATTTTCTGAACCAGCTTGATCCTGAAACTATGTGTTGCATTGCTGCTGCCTATGGGTGTGACGAGATCTTGTGTGAGAAGATTTCACAAGATGTAGTTTGACAATATTTCTTGTTGCGTTAAAATTATTTCTCACGAGATTTGTTATCCAGCAAGCAGCCGGAAGTCTGGAAGTCAGATGTCGAAAAATACTGTTATTACCTGGATACGATTTGCTGTAAATTGTCCATAGGTGAGAGTGATTAGGGTTTTTTTTGTCCATGTCAGCCCTGTGATGAGCTGCTCACACATCCAGAGTGTACCCCACTTTGGCCCATAGGGAGCTGAATAGGCTCCACCCCCACCACCATCTAAAGCCATTCGGAGGATGGATTTGACTTTTTTCAAAGGTTGGAGTTGACATTATTTCTATATTATTGTTAGTATTATACTGGATCAGCTCACTTCATGTCCTGCTTTAACACATGATTCCATGAAGACTCTACAGTCTGTGTCTTTAGCTTGTATTTGTCTTATCTGTGGACTCTGACTGTACATTTGTCATTCAGGATCTAAAGTGTCTGAGTCACTGCAAAGTCTCAAAAACTGTTTATCCACCGAATGTTCAGCTGTGATGTTTCACATCCTCAGTGATAAGTTTGTGTAGCTCACAGATGCAGATAGAAGGTATATTGGTTAGTGTATGGTTCACAGATTGACTCATATTTGACTTTTACAAGCACAAATAAGCTTTTCCACTCTGTGCATAAATGTGTGTATTCTGTGTAGTATCCAAATGGGTGGAAGGCAGACATTAAATGAATTATGCTTGAGTAATTTCCATTAATTAAGGGAATTTATTTTTTTTTTCACTCTACTGAAACAAACAAAACTCCACAAGACAGAAATTATGCACTGCAGAAAAACATACAGCGATAAATGCACAAATGTGTACTCTATAAACAGAGGATAAGTGTCAGCATTATATCAGATTTTGTTTTAAGATGTTGTCTGTTCTATTTAATATCACAAATATTTGTTAATTATTTTCTATTACTTTAATATTAAAGTCCTGTTTGTTTTAACATACTGGACTGTCAGATCCAGATCAAACAGGATGAGGATGAGGCTCTGCTTTAAACATAAAACAGATCATAATCTTTTGTAAAAATGCAATGTGACATTACTTTCAATGCGACATCTCAAATGTAAATCTTTAATCAGACATCCTCCAGGTTCATGCAGGGGAGAGCGGGTAGGTTTGGAACATAGGGAGAGTTTGCAGCCACTTTAATTGCACAGATAAGAAACAAGTTATCTGATCATTTCACTAATTATGATTGTTATTTCCTTCCTGACCTTACAGGCGGATTGTTTTCTCCCTTTGTGCTGATTGATATTAGAACTCCCATGTCTGCACCTCAGTTACAGACATTTTCCGACAAATATTCATATCACCTCACACACAAACAACTACAATAAGATTAAGTAAATATATAATTAGTTTATTCAGTAAATAAACAAATTGAGCTGAAAACACAATACAAACAGATAAACATGAGACAGAAAAAGCTATAAAAATAAATAAATAAATAAATAGAAAAATTTAAGTTAATCAAAACATATTCATACAAAACAAATTTTGACACAAGAAAGTCAATGTTTTTGGATTATTTTATTTAGTTTAGTGCTTGAAATTACCTTAAATGGTCTTTTGTTCCAAACCTCTTTTAATAAATAGCTGACTGAGAGGTTTGGTTTGAACACAACTTTAAAACCAGCTACAGCCGTGACTTCACACGCAATTTGAACCACATGCTCAATTTTAATTATTTACACTTAAAACCACATGCGGTTTAGGGTTGAACAATTAATCAAAATATCTAATCATAAATCTCCATGTGGTGATATTTTCTGATTAAAATAAATACATAAATAATTAAATAAATAAAAAATACAATAACATTTATGGAACATGTTTGTTTTGGCAACACTATTGTTATTTTATTGTGTTTTTTGCAATCTAATTTAATTATGCTTTTATGTATATATTGTTCAATAAAGCTGTCAGTACATCTCTTTTTGGACTATATTGCAAGTTGTGCTGTGTTTTTCCTTCTTGTATTTCTCTCTAGATTACTGGTTTCATATTATAACAAAATAACATATGCATGGTTCTTTAAGGTCTGTGATATTTGTGCAGAACTTTGTGATTTGAAGTCGAAAAATATGGGTATTTTAAATTAAAGCTTGAAGGCTATACAATTTGAAGTGAAGTGATGTAAAGATGCTGAAGTAAAATGTACCCAGAAGCTGTCACGTTTTCCTGAAACAGTTTGTAAAAGTTTCTATTGAGCCCCGGACGTCACATGACTTAGTTGTCAGGACGCCATGTTGGCAGTAACCATGACGACCGTGGCGCCACTGTTAACATTATGGCAGTAACTATCTTCACACCATCAGAGTCACATCTCACTTCAGTTCGCGTGTAATTCAGATATATATGCAGAAATTGGACAGATTAAATATAACAGACCCGTATAATGACCCTGGGGTGTTTTTCAAAAGTATCTCCTCCTCAGCTGAAGAAGACATTCCTGATTTGCAGTATGCTAACATTTACAGCTAGCTCAGTTCAGAACTCTCTGAGAGCCTACGAGAGCCTGGAGGTTTACAAATGGACTCAGTCTGGCTTCATTTCAAACATTCATCTGTGGAATATTAAATCCAAAAACTGGAGCATCATCATTAGAAGGGTAAGTGTTAAATGATCCCAGTTTAATAGGAAGTGTCTCATTAGCATGTTTGTTTGTTAGCTGTGCTAGCTACATCTACAGCAGTACAGACGACACCGCCTCGTAACTTCGGATACAAGGGCTCCTGGAGTTTGTTTCCATGTAAAAAAAAGAGAAAAAAAACTCACACAGTTTTGTTGAAGCTTCTCATGTCGGTAGTGAGACCAACTATGTCATACAACAACACAACACGCATGAAACATTTTAAACAGCAATGAGTGAAATAATAACTGCGACGCCTTTCGTATCAGCTGGTCATTTGTCAGCTGTGTCCCTGAGTCCCACAATTATTTATGCTGTAACTTCATATTCCTGAACTTAGTTCCAAGTTTGTATTTTTGTGATGTTTCTGCTCCCAGTGCTGCCAATCTACCAACATCATTACTAACAAGATGGCACGTGACGTCAGCTGCCAGAGCTCAATTCTGCACATTCACCACAACAGTTATTATTTAAGTTAATAAAGTTATGTTCACCCAGTTCATAAAATACAGTTGAGGTTGTCTTTAATACAATGCCCAGGTTTTTTTTTCTACTACTGTTAGAAAGTCCAGAGGAGAGCCAAAAAGCTGTGTGATTTAAAATGACTAATTACTAAACTAAAAAGCCAAGGCTGGTATCTGAGTACTCTATACGATCTTTGCACAGTGATTTCTACCACTTCCGTTTTTGAATTTCTGATTTGCGTACTCATTTCTGCTGCAGGTTTTGTGAGATTAGGGATTGTGGAGAATGTACAGAGATAGCAGCGATATTTTCATATATACATTGATAGATAAGTTATTAGAGATAGACCTACAGATCTACCTACTATCCTAGCTACCTAACAACCTACCAGTACTTACCTGCCTATCTATCAATATATATATATATATATATATATATATATATATATATATATATATATATATATATATATATATATATATATATATATATATATATATATATATATATATATATACATATATATATATACATATATATATATATATACATATATATATATATATATATATATATATATATATATATATATATATATATATATATATATATATATACATATATATATATATATATATATATATATATATATATATATATATATATATACATATATATATATATATACATATATATATATATATATATATATACATATATATATATATATATATATATATATATATATATATATATATATATATATATACATATATATATATATATATATATATATATATATATATATATATATACATATATATATATATATATATATATATATATATATATATATATATATATATATATATATATATATATATATATATATATATATATATATATATATATATATATATATATATATATATATATATATATATATATATATATATATATATATATATATATATATATATTTATATGGAACAATCATCACCAAGCCTTTTGGCTGTCCTCTGGGCCCCATAGGTACGTTATAGGTACATCAGTCAATTAAATGAAAGTTAATGAAAGGAACTCTTTCTCTTTGGTGGTTTGCTATAAATTACATTGTAATGGAGCCATAAGTTCATAAGCCACAGAATCCTCCTCGGGCAGAAGGAGAAGGCAGTGAGTGGAGCTGGATCCACCAGACCATTAGGGGAACTTAGAGGGTTCTGCAGGGTTATGGAGTATGTCTGAGGTCTGGACTCCTGCAGGAGCTTTGATGAGAAAATGAGTAAGAGCTCTAACAGCACGAACACCCAGACCAGGCTGCAGCTGAGCTGAGCCCAGTGGGAGGTCCTTATGGTTCGAGTCTGCAGGGGCCATCGTAAGACCAGCATGGCCTCCAGTCCCAGCAGCCCCAGCAGGAGCAGAGAGGCCAGGTGGTGGGCGTCCAGCAGCTGCTGACCCAGTACGCTCACAGCCTCCTTAAACCAAACCCACCCCTCTGCATCCGCCTCCATCCAACAGGTTAGGTTCTGTCCCAGTTGAAGAGCCCAGTGCAGCGGCAGGAGAACATCTGTGAGCGCCAGCTGGCACAGGAACACTGTGGATGGTTTGGTGGAGATGTGAGGGGAGCGCAGGAGCCACAGGGCCCGGAGGCTGAACATACAGCCCACCATCAGGGGGGGTCCTGCTCTATAGGGGAACAACAGCACGGTCACCAGCTTCAGCAGCAGGAAGCGACGCAGCCACATTCTGGAGGTTGACAGGACCCCATCTGAGGTCCTGCCAGGACAGAACCAGGACCTGAGCCCACATACTGACTGGGATATTTGATGTAACCTGCAGAGTTCACAACATGAAAGTGGGTTAAGCAATGCTCCAGCAAAACAATTCAGAGTAATAAAAAAACAATTTGGAAGTTGGAGATGTGTCAAAAATTGTCTCACTCTAGAAACAGAATATGAAAACACACAAGTTATCACTTGCACTTTCTCTTTAGTAATTCATGATTATGACACGGTGTTATTTGAGTAGGCAAACGCCCAAGCAGATGAGGAAGCCATCACTACATTCTTCAGTGTTACAGGCATGAATTAAGGTGTGACATTAAACCCCACATTCATCTGTACCTGCACTTATGCAATTGAGAAAGTAAATAATACTGTTACAGTCAATGGTATGTTCAGCTTAAAAGTACTTGGAACAGCTCTGCGTGACAGCTTTTGTATGTGGCATTTCTACATTAAAATTTAAAAAAACCCACAACCAACCAATTTTTTAAAATATTATATTAACTGTGTATTCAGTTTCAACATCAAGAATATTAATTTCAACCAGACCTGGGCAGTAAATGGAAATAACACCTGACAAAAAAAAACTACAAAAAAGAACATCAGTTCAGATCATAGTTATTATTTAGTCCTGAGGTTTTTGTATTTTTAATGTTGTTATTGTACTGTAGGTCATTCCTTTATCAGACAGATGTCGTTGTTTGTTTACTTGCCTGACAAGTTTCAATTTCTTCCTTTAGCCTTTGTCAGATAAATTACCAATAAACAATAATTATTATATACGGAATACAATATTATATATTTTTTTCTTTTCTACAAGGACTAATGTTTTTCTTTCTGACTTTATACACTGTTGGAATAATGTTATTTTCAGACATATTTATCTTTTTAATCATATTTATACACACCAGTCCCAGTTACACATTATCTATAAAGAATAAATCACAAAATGTTACAAACATTTTTTTGCTAATTAAATGGGCAATAATGTATTTATCCCCTATAGTTTTTTTTTTTATTGTTGTTGTTTTCTTGTTTGTTTGTTTTTTTTTTGTTTCAGTCAAAATACAAAACAAGGCATGTAAGACACATTTTCACACATGAAAAATACACTGCCTGACTGAGAAGGTTTAGGGCTGAAGCCGAAGCTTATTTATTAACCTTAGCCCTCACCACTGTATGTTAAACAAGAAAAAAAAACAAACAAACAAAAAAAAACACAATGCAAAAGTCAAACCCAAAAACAACTGTCCAAATAAAACACAACATTGAAGTAATTTTTTTCTTTCACCTCTACTTTCTCCTTTCCTTTTCTCTCTCCCTCTCGTCCTCTCTCTCCTTCTTCTTACTTTTACTTCCTTTACCTTAGTTTCCCTTTTCATTAGTTTTTCATACGCACACATACAGATATATAAAAAGATAAACAAAAATAGATTACAGAACAAACAAAAATAGTAAATTGATTAATCAATCAATCAATTAGTTATTAGTAATAATAATAATAATAATAATAAGACAGTTTAGTTGTGAGTTTGTATAATATGTGTTGTAAGGTTATAAAGCAGTTTATTTATCAATGATCCTTGTTTTGTATATATTTTTTTAATATGTGTATAGAGTTTGCTGTTTTTAGTTCATTGTCCAGAATGTTCCACAGATTTACCCCTTTGACTGTAGTGCATTTTCCTTTAGTATGTGTTCTTGTTTTTATTTTATTGAATGTTGCACTGGCCCTCAGATTATATTTAGTCTCTTTTTGTTTACAAGTCTGTTTTTAATGAAGAGTGAATTTGTTGGTTTAAGATAGTCACAATGATTGATAATTCTTATATTTTAAAATATTTAGCTGCAAGACTAAAAAATGCATTGATCTCAAACAATGTTGACACCCTCTCTGTGGTGTTAAACAATGAGAACAAATGCAGACAAAAAAAAAAAAGATCATTCTTATTGAAAAACCAAATGGATTATTGATTTAAACGTGTGCCCCCACACTTCCACACAGTAAGTTAACTTGTTTATGTGATTTTGTAATCTTTGGGTAAATTCCTGGTCATATCTTTACTTATTACAGATATTCTGATGTTGTTTGTATTTATTGTCATGTCCTTATGTTATATCATCTTGTTGTATGTTTTTTTTTTTTTATTACATTTGTATATGTATTTTTTAAACCATGTAACTGTGATGATAATATTCTTATTGTATCTTATCTCAAGAAAAATGTGTAATTTTAAGCAGCGTAATTGCTTGGTATTATTATTTTACTGTTTATTAATTGTGTTTATTAACAGCTGTTTTTATACCTTTTTAAACCTATTCTTATATTTTATTCAGTCATGGTGCTTTTTTAATTCTTCTGTACAGCACTGTCTTTTAATTGTACAGCTGTTTTATATTTTTAATCTAATGTGTTTTATTAAATAATTTTTATTTTGCTATTTATTTTATGTACAGCACTTTGGTCCACTGTGGTTATTTTAAAGGGCTGTAAGTTATTTTGGAAAAAAGCCTAAAAAAAAAGCTAAATATACAAATGTCTGTTTCAAACATCAGTAGCATCTTATGCTTTTGCTGATAATTAGTTATAAACCAGAAAACAGTTCAGAATTTATAATACTGATCAGAAATGTTTTCATCACATCAAATAACACATTTTATGACTTTCACTTATTACGAAAAATCAACTTGTAATAAACATTATTTTTCTTGTCTTGTGTGTCTTTGTATCAGTGTTCTTTGTATTTGCTAACTGTATTTTGATGCTGTTAATCTGATCTTATAAATCTGTCTAATTGGTTATTTAGGGTTTCTGTTCAACTCTTGATCTCATTCCTTTAGTTCCTGTTAAAGGTCCTGTTTTTGTTTGTTTTGTTTTGTTTTTTTTGTCTGTCTGTCTGTCTCTGTTATTGACACTATTTTGTCATGGGAATAAGTTGTACTATCTTTGTATATTTGGAAAAACTTCAAAATAAAATATACTAAAAAAAAAAAAAAAAAAAGCTCCTGTCATTCTCTATTGACAGATGTTTTCATAAACCTGTGTAATCTTGCCTGTTTTGGACTCACCTGTAAAAGACCCGGAAGTTGAGAGAAGTCATTGTGTTGTTTCCACTGAATAAGGGAGGTTTAGCATTTTCTCCGCACACCAACGCCCCTGACACGGTTACAGACTTCCACAAAACTGAAGCCACAGTGTGACAGTGTGGATTCCTTTTCTACTGTCGTTATGAAGCCTGGGTACTTGAGCTAAACTGGTTTAAACTGTCATCGTGTCGAGTCTGGAGGTTCGCCAGACCACATCTGAGTCATGTTGTCGGAGAATCTGTGCTCGAGGGGGTTCCCTTCCTCCCTGACATCAGTGTAAACCTGTTGTCTGTGTTTTTCCACAAAGCCAAAAAAGGAACGTTGAGTGGTAGACTAAGTACCAGGGAGGGAGCTGCCAAGATGCCTCACATACATGGATCTTAACAGCATCAGATTTTGGTCCACATGCCCGACTTAGACCTGTGTCTGATTATAGAACTTCAAGACAGATGGAAGAAGTATGTTTAACATTTTAAATCCCAACATGCACTCTGGCAGAGCTGCCCTTTTGTTTATCATTTTCATGGACAGAATTCCTAGGTGTTTGGAGGTGTGTGTGGGGTGTGTGTGTGTGTGTGTGGGGGGGGGGCACAGGATTTCATCTTTGCTTTTTCTGAGGGTCTCATCGAACATGGACCTTCAACGTGAACTGGAGCGATTTGTAGATGAGTGTGAAACCAGAGGGATGAGGATCAGCACCTCCAAAACCCAACTGGAAAAAAGAGGTCTACCTTCATATTTTGGGGTCTTGTTCATGAGTGGGGGATGAAAGGACAAGATCCCAGATGCAAGCAGCAAAATTAATTTCCTCTGCAGGGATAGAGTGAGGAGTAGATCTGCTCCTCCACATCCAGAGGAGTCAGCTGAGGTGGCTGGGAGATAGATAGATAGATAGATAGATAGATAGATAGATAGATAGATAGATAGTGCCGTGCACAAGAAACCCTGCCCCATGTAAACTAATTTTCCCTATCTCTTATCATTACGAAAGATCGTTTTTGGCGACCTTAACTTTGACCTTTGACCTACACTCACCAACATTTAATGGGATCTATTCTATTCTTTATTCCTTATGTTTTGTGTGTAATCAAATCTTAATGTATTTCTTATTTATTTTAATGAAATTTTATAATGTATGTATAATCAGTTTATCTTGTACTTTTGTAATTTTTTAATTTTGTGCAATTAAATCTTAATGTATTTCTTATTTCACCCTTGTCTTAAAATTGTATTTAAATTTTTAATTAATGTGAAGCACTTTGGACTACAGTTTTTGTATGAAAGGTGCTATACGGAGCCTAAGTCTCCGCCCCTTCCGGTCGGTCCACTGGGTCTAAATTCGGAAATATTTAACATGAGAGTGGATTCTGTTTTTCATTTGAAAATGCCTGTGTGCTTTGTGCCCCGGTGTAATCACAACACCATTTCCACATGTTCCCTCTACCACTTCCCGGCTGACGAGAGCTTGTCCCGCATGCTGGCTCTCACTCGACCAACTATCTCTCCCCCGGAGTAGCTGCCACTTTCCACATGCCCCGATTTAAAGTGGTTTTCTCCACGTTTGATGCTCTTGCCTTCGTCCTGAAAGAAGGAGGTGGAGCTCGCCAAAGTCACAGCCATTTTCAAAGAGTTTGATGGTGAAGCTTGGTGGTGACGTCATATTTGTGAGACGAACGTTGTAGTCCATTACTTACTCTCACATAAAACCTAACGTAACTTTTGATGCCTGTCCAAAGTGAGTGCTTTCTCAATGTGAAAATGTATCTTTAAAATTCACAGACTATTATCCCTCCATTGACTCGCATTCATTTTTTTATGGTACTTAGGTCCCATTGCCCAGAAATCGACCAGAAATAGAATCGCGTCACTTCGGCTCCCTATACAAATAAAGTTTATTATTATTATTAGTAGTAGTCGTAGAATATTTCAGGACCTTTTCTGAAAAATTCCTGGAAATCAGTGTAGTTTTTGAGTTTGACAACCACTATGTTAAAGTATTTCTGTGTATGAGCCTTACAGTAAAATGACTCCTGAGACCAGAGCAGGAATTGTTTTTATAAGACAAAGATACACATTAGCATGACACACACACACTGATGTGCAAATACTATTATGATTACTGTTGGGTGTGACATTTTCGTACACAACCGTCTTTCGATCTCATCACTCAGCTGTGTATCTTTGGCTCTTTCCAAAAAACGCTTCTTTATACAAAAATCCACCGCCTCTGTCTTTTGTCTGAAATAAATTTTCCTGTCAAACGCACATCTGTATCCACAACAAACAGAGTGTCAAGGCCTTAATACCTGATGTGTGTTATCATCACCGTTGACCTGACTAACAACTGGACTCAAACCAGTCTTACCGCCTGTATTGCATAATTTATTAGCTGCTCTACTTCTCTGATGGTTGACTGAAAACAGATGGTTTCAGTTTTAACACTCACATGAGGCTGATGTTGAATGAGTTTGTGTGAGTAAGTCTTTATCACGCGACATGTGAGAATGTATATGTCTAATAT
This sequence comes from Siphamia tubifer, assembly GCA_020466265.1. Classification (NCBI taxonomy): domain Eukaryota; kingdom Metazoa; phylum Chordata; class Actinopteri; order Kurtiformes; family Apogonidae; genus Siphamia; species Siphamia tubifer. Next base: position 37,242,096 of record CM035792.1, on the reverse strand, counting down.
TATACGGGAACGTCTGTGAATGTGGAACTAAAGGTAAAAGGAGTTTGAGTTGGTGACTGTGAGGAAACGGGAGCGAGTTCTGACTTGTTAGGCATGAGGTATTAAAGCTGCATGTATGTCATGTATGAGTGAAAGAGCTGTTCATTATGATGGACAAAAGACAAACACTGTGTTAAAGTAACGCAATGGAAGTTTACAGCCTTCACACTTTTCAACAGAGGTGGTTAAAGTACAGCTACTACTAAAAACTACTCTGGTAAAAGTAGAAGTACTGATTCATCTTATTTACTGAAGTAAAAAAGTACAACTTCTCAAATGTAATAAAGTAAAAAGTAAAACTGCATTTTTTGCGATGGATGAAATAACATTTATGCAGCAAAAAACTGAAAAAAAAATAAAAAAATACAACTTTTATTGTGTATATGATGTGTTTTATTGGGTCATGGTACTCAGTTAAGTGGGTATGGACAGGACATTTAGGAAAAATTCAAAAGTCATAAATAGGACTTTTAAAAAAAGAATATAACTATGAGGAAAAATGTCAGAATTATGATATAAAAAGTCTAAATTCTGAGGAAAAAAGGGCAAAATTATGAGATAAAAATTCTAAATTATGACAAAAATAAGTCAAAATGATGATATAGTAAGTCACAATTTCTGATTTACGACTTATTTTTCATATTGTCACATTTCTCTAGTTTGAAAAAGTATATATATATATATATATATATATATATATATATATGCCTGGACTGTCACACGTGATGACCGGAACTTTTCCCGGTGGCCTGTCTGCTCAAGTGCCCCCCCCTCCTTACCGTACCTGTAAACCATGGTAATGTGTTCGGAGCTCGGCGGTGTCTATTGGTAGGGATTGGTGGCCGTTTTTTTAAACACATTGTGATTGGTTAGTGACTTCATTCTCTGCTGGCCCGCCCCTGTAGCATTGACAGATCACTGACGGTCGGCACTAGATCATGTACAGAATCGGGACAGTAGATGCTAGATGACAATGGCTGGACGGGGGCGGTGCTCTGGACATTCTCCTCAGGACGAGCCGTGAAGCTGCCATAGAGGGTGATACGTTCCATTCAGTGGAATATATTTGACAGGATAAAACCACCGTCCACACATTTTATTAACAATACTCTGCTAAAACTGAAACCAGATTGCCACATGTGTTATGTCATACGTGTAACTATGATTAAGGACAAATGTTTGGGCTTGTTTTATTGTCAGTGCTTTTCAAGAGTTCACTGGTGATTTTTACTGACGAGATGGTCTGCACTTATATAGCGCTTTTCCACCTTCATGGTGCTCAAAGCGCTTTACATTAGCTTCACATTCACACACACACTCATACACCAGTAGGTTTCTAAGGTCTAAGGTCAGTCCAACTGGGGGCCTAAGTCAGGGTTCAGTATCTTGCCCAAGGACACTTCGACATGTGGACAGCCAGAGCTGGGACGCGAACCGCCAACCTCTCGGTCATTGGGCGACCCACTCTATTAACTGAGCCACAGCCGCCGTGCCGCCCTTGTAGGGTGACCATTCATCCGGACAGTCCAGTTTTAGAGCCAAGCTCCTAAAGTGACGACAGTCCTTAACAAAAAAGACCCCCCCAAAAAAGACCCCCCAGCCTCCTGATTCCATTCCATTTGTTATTATACTTTCTTAGCAGTATTCAGATCACAGGCAGAACCACCTTTTCAGTTTAACATTGATTATTAGTGTTTATTAGCTATCCTAAGATGGCATCTAAAAAGTTTGCTGACAAAATAGTCCAACCCTGTTCTTAATAACACGTATCATGTAGATAACCTGAGACAAATGGAAATATGTTGAGGGCAGGAGAGGATTAGAGAAAAGTATTGTACTGTACTGAGCTGTTGTCATGCATTTGTTTAATAGTGTGGTGTTGTGTAACAGCCAGTGGAATAATATTACCTTAAGTGCTATAAAGGATATTTTGAATGCCCCCCACCCCCCAAAAAAAGGTGTTTTTCTTTTCTTTTTGTTCTTCGCCTCCGTGGTCCTGGAATTGGCCTGGATGCTGCAGGATATTCCCAGATCAGGATCAGGATTTCCAGTCCGGCCCTGATATATACACACACACACACACACACACACACACACACACACACACACACACACACACACACACACACACACACACACACACACACACAGATATTAACATATACGTGGAAAGTAGTAAGAAAAAGTAGAGTACAGTGTGGTTGTGAACAGTTCATAGTTCAGATGTACATTATGTCATTTTACAACAGCCTCCTCTGTTTCTCTCTACTCTCTTATGTCGATGGGTAACTCAATGCTCTTTTCTTTTCAACTAATTAGTCTGTATTTACAGTATCTACGTATGACTGGAAACTCCCCTGCATACAACCTAATCTGGCCAAACAAATCAATAATATATAAATAATGCCATTTCAAAAGCATTTTCGAGTGAAAAAAAATCTAGACATAGATCAATTATTTAAGAAAAATTTCAAACAATTATGAAATTTAAAAAAAGTTTTATAATCAAGAAAAGTAGGTTACAGTAAGTTAAAGAAAACTAAATGTAAGTTAGCAGTGGAAACTAAATTGACCCTAAAAGCAATATAAGAATATTTATCAAATTCACATTATGACATCTGACATTAGTATTTTGTAGACACTGATAGCAATAAAACACCTAAATTCATATATATATATATATATATATATATATATATATATATATATATATATATATATATATATATATATATATATATATATATATAACGTTTTCAGTCCAGAGAACACTAGGCAAAAGCAAAAATCCCACATGGTGACAAGAACAATAACTTAAAAAACAGATAAAATATGGTAAGTAATGAGCAACAACAAAGGAAAAACATAAAATAGAAGAAAAAATTCAAATCGACAGATGAAAGGATCTAAAAACAAATAATCAAGCAGCGAGATGTTAGAGTGTAGAGTTCAGCTGATGTGTGTGATAGACCTACAGAACGTCTGTCCAAATAAGTCCACAGAGGCCTTTCTGTGGAGTCTGTTTATGATGTTATTCAAGAAAGGGATCCAGGTTTTGTAAAATAATAAAGGTTTGTGTTTAGTCCAAAAGGTCATTACTTCCAGATGGGTAAGTTCCTCTGTATCTTCAAAAACCACTGTGAGAGTTTAGGATGTTTGTCAGAGATCTACTCAAGTACAATACACTTTTATTTATTTATTTTATTCATTTATTTAAATAACATATCAAACATTAGAACAAACAAAGAAACACATTTTGCAGGTGGGATCAGAAAACCCACTGGGGTTTATAAAACTAATCTCATTAGTACAACAAAAATATTAACAAATAATCAAAGAGAAGACACTAAAGTGCATCATGCATAAACCTTAGCATATGAGGTTTAAGAATCAGTCCCACGTCTAATCCAAGAATGTAACTTAGAGGTGTAAGATCCACATCTTTACCAAACATTCCAGAAAGTTCTTCATAAACATTAACAACAAATACAATGGTGGTCTGACCCAGGAGGACCCTTGTACAGTGGTACCTCTACTTACCAAAGACCCAGCTAACGAATAATCCAGGTAACGATAAAACCACTGGATCACTTTGAAATGTATTCTTCATTTACCGCAATGTAAACTGATCCAGAATCCAGGATCTCTTCTGGATCATCACCAAAATCTAATAATTTGTTCCTTGTGACGACCCCAACAAGTCATGACATTTTCATCAAGATCTATTCATAACTTTTTGAGTTATCTTTCTAATTAACAGACAAACAAACTGTTAGAACCAGCTCTAGCATTTAGCAGTAAACGTTTAAGGCAAACTATACTGACAGTCATTAAAAACTATGAGGGACAACTTTTGAATTTTTGGAGTCTATATAGGACAGAGGATTTTTACATTTGTTTTGTTTGTTTGTGGGTTGTGTGAGTATATTTGATATTGATGAGTTGCGACTGACTGCACATCTGGGGAACAGTGTAGCACATGCAACTTGAGCAATAAACACAATGAATCTGTCCAAATTAAGGAGTGGCCTGGAAAGCCTATATATGGGAGAACAGAAGGCATCCTGTTTCATTCCAGTACACGTCAAAATGCCACAGCTCACATGTGAAGAAAGACTGAGGGCCTTAGGGATGGTAGGTGGGCTTGATGTACAGTGAAGTGGCGAGACCTATGGGCTGCAGTCAACCCACAGTCCATAATTTGGTGGGTCGTCACACCACTACAGGCACCGTTGACGACCGACCAATGCCCAGGTCGTGAGAGAGTCCACAAACCTGACCAAGATTGGTATATCTGTCTGAGAGATCGATTCTGGCCCGCCAGCTGCACAGCACGTGAGACACCTGGCAGACACGCCCCCAGCATCAGCAGCCCAACTGTGCATCGCCGATTGCTGGCGAAAAACCTACAGGCCCAGAGGCTTTTTCAGGCCAATATCGTGACTCACGAACGACATCAGCGGTGGCTGGAGTGAGCTAGACAACATCAACGCTGGTCTGGTGTGCTGTTCTCCGATAAGAGTCTGTTTTGTCTTGGTCGCCCAGATGTTCGGGAAAGTGTGTGGCGTCGATGTGGAGAACGCTACACCCAGTGCCGTGTCCGCCAGTGCAATCCACATCCAGTTGCCAGTGTGATGGTGTGGGCAGGAATCTGGGCTAACCATGGAACAGATCTGGTAGTTGTGGAAGGCAACATCACTGCACAGCGCTACATCGACCAGATCCTGCAGCCACATGTCCTCCCGTTCCTACAGCGTGACCAAGACCTGGGGGTGTTCCAGCAGGATAACGCCCGTCCACATACCACACGTGTGACTCAGGGATTCTTGCAGGCACAGGCAGTGAATGTGTTACCCTAGCCCGCATACTCGTCAGATTTGAACCCGATTGAGCACCTATGGGATCAACTTGGTAGGCAAGTGGCCAAGCGGGTTCCCCAGCCTCAGAATAGGCAACAACTGATCCAGACCCTGCAGGAGGGTTGGCTCCAGATCCCCCAGGACAGAATACGGCGCCTAGTGAGGAGCATCACTGTGTAAACGCTAACGATGGTCACACCCACTACTGACTTGTGTAAAACTGTTTTTTGGCAGTCGCCATGTTTTTGGCTTTTTAATGTTATTGTTGCTGATATATCATTGTTATTTTCTGTTAATAGAAAAATTGTGTTGCGGCAAGATAATAAAAACTGTTCCACAACTTTTCCCCTTAAATTTTTTAATGACTGTCAGTGTGTGTTGATTAACTTAGTTTAGTTTATTATGGCCTATAAAAGATTAATGCATGTGTAAATTAAAGACAGAATAAAAAGGTTTAATGTGCTTATATGAAGGTCTCTCTTCATCAACATGATTAATACACAAATGAATTAAATGCAAAATAAAAATAACTTTAAAGCCAATGAATAAATATGGCTAAGAGAAAAAAACAAAAAAAACCCTAAAACATTTCTAGAATGGTATATGAATATGAGTTACATGAGACAAGTAATAATGAATAAAATTTAGGAAAATGTAGGTTATTAATAGAAGCAGCTTTAGTCCCCTGTACATGATAGTAAATTATTATCGGATTAATTTTGCATTGATTGGCTTTAAATAAAGACTTTAATGTATAGTTGTGGAAATGTAAATGTAATTTTTTATTATGCTTTCCTGATAAAAGTTTCTGAAACACAAAGTGATTTGAAATAAAGATAGACTAGACCAATATGAGTCTTAGGGGATAAAAGATTTAGTATTTTCTGTATGATTTCTAAATGCTGAAGAATATTTTTTCCGAGAGAGATTAAATTACTGTTTGAGCAAATTTAAATGTCTTGCTTCAAGATTTTTAATTTTTTTTGCCCACAAACAGGAATATATATTAGTGTTAACTCACTCATTAATTAGATTGAATTCTAAAAATGAGAATAAATATGGAATTTGATAGGTATGAGAACAGTTTCTATTCATGTGTCTAATTATTTTAAAGTAGAGTAAAAGTTTTAGATTTTAGTAAATGAAGAAATTAAACTAAAGATAAAACTTAATTGTAAACAGGAAAGTCTGTGACTTTCTTTGGTGATTCTAGAATATGTATACCTAACTGCAGTAAAGTTAACTAATTAAAGTAAACTTATAATGCTGCTAAAACTCACAGATTGTAAAGATTAGTAGTTGTAAATGTTTAATTACAGTATTTGTCTTACTGTAAATCATTCCATTTATAATTCCTTTGTTGGGTAAGTACCTGTAAACACAGCTTCACACATTCTGTCTCAATGCTGGCGAAGAATTAATGACCAGGTGCCCAGCTTTTAATGTGAATTGTGTTTGGAAATGAGACTGAGATGTAAATGAAATGACCAAACGTAGGCCTATACAAGTAGGCAGCAGTTTTGACACATGGTAAATCACATGTGTCAACAGGAGGCATGTGTAGGTGAGTACACACTAAATATATGACAATTACTACTCAAAAATGTTTTTGAAAAAATGATTTGATCTGTGAAAAATACAATTCTGAGGGAAACCTACGATCAAAAACAGGAGAGTTTCCAAAACCATAATATCCATTCTAACACATACACATGGACTTTATTGAATTGAACAAAAGTGAAAACAAAAAATACTGCTTGGTTTTCATGATGCATATAGTATACCTGAAAAGATATATAGTAATAACGGACCACATTTTGTGAATCAGGTCATACAGATAATAGGAACTCAATTGCAAATAGAACTAAAAACCCCACTTATCACCCCCAAAGTGCAGGCTTAGTGGAAATGGTTCAATTAAAAAAAAAGATTAAAAAAGTCTATGGAGGAAACAGGAAGACCATAGACTCAATGTATTGACTTAGTAAAACTGTTCCTTAATATAACATCTACAGGGGATAGTCTGATTCCTTTTGAGATGATTTATGGGAGACCCTGTAGGTCCACGGTTCTCAAACTGGGGTCCGCGGACCCCTGGGGGGACGTGGCGCATGTCCAGGGGATACACGAAATTATTCACGGTTTTGTTTTATTTTTTTTAATTTATTTATTTTTTTGCTGTTTTATTTTGAAATGCGGAAGTTTTATTTTGTAGCGAGCGGGCGGAAGTAGCAGCGCTGTTTGACGCTAGCTTGACTAAATTGAGACAGAGCGAGTCACAGGCTATTTTTAGCCACCCTGCAGCGAACATGGATCGATTTTTGTGTCCGCCAAGTTCCTCAAGAAGTGGTAAAAGAAATGACAAAAACAAACGCCCTAACCCTAAAAAGAGAAAGTACATTGATAGTTATATTGAGTTTGACAAGCTCATCCCTCTCATTAAGTCTCTGTCTGTCTGTCTGTCTGTCACACACACACACACACACGGTTTTGTGTGTCTTTTGTTCCGTTTATTATTTTAAAATTATTTAAAATTGTTGTTTCTGAAGTGCTCATTTCTATTATAATACCTGAAAATGTCACTGGTTTGCACAAAAGCACTATTAAAAAAGGTTATCATTGTTTCATAATAATCATTGTTGAAGTGGTTTTTTATCATTTTCAGTATCGCGAGGATGAGGGGGGACATGGAAAAATTTCACCCCTCCAAGGGGGACCTGGGCCAAAAAAGTTTGAGAACCCCTGCTGTAGGTTACCTGAGTTTAAAAATAACATTGATTTGGACGATGAATGTATTATAGTAGAAAACACTGCAGAGAAGTCCAACAGGCTAATCAAGTTCCAAACTCTCCTATTTTACAGGAACAACCCTGATCTACGTAGGAGATTGGGTATTAAATCAAGAAGAAATTTTTGTTTTCATTTAAGTGGGACGGACCATATCAAGTTATGTAAACCACACCTAATGAACTAAAAATAGCACAAAAAAACATCCTGGATGCATTAGAAAAAACTAGACAAAGAATTTGACCAAAAGGTTTAAGTGTTCTGCTAGCAAAGACCGACTACAAAGCGATTAGAACTTTGTAACATCATGAAGTGTTACATTGGGAAAAGAAGTCACAACCAACAGATAGAGATGTCCTTACAGGAGCTCCTGAATGTTCTATTCATTGATTGTTTGACTGTTGTTTGATTACTGACGTATGTAGGAACTCCTGTTTGTTAATAAAAGCAGATGTCTAAAGGCATATTTGTTTACGATGTGTCGCAGGTACACAGTAAATTTTGCAGTGTTAAATCAACACTTAGAGAGTTTATTTAACTTCTTCTAGAGTGTATTTGGTCCCATTGTCTCCAAATTAACACTGCAAAATCTACAGTGTACGTCGCATACTTTTTCCGCTTCGCAGAGAATGTCACGCACCTCTCCAAAAATGTAACAACATCGCAGATATGTAGCAGACAATGTCGTGGTTAAGATGAGAAAAGAGACCTCTGATTGGTCCATTCTACACCCTCTGTGCTGCCAGTAACCCAGCGAGTGCCACCGAGACAGGGCAGGCGGAGGCGAACAGATGAAACTGATTTACAGTCACACCTGGAGTAACTGGACGGGACATTTAGGAAAAATTCAAAAGTCATGAATAAGAGATAAAAAACAAAAACATAATTATGAGATTTTTTAAAAATGCATTTAAATCATAAGGCAAAAAGTAAAAAATTATGAGAAAAACATCTGAATTATGAGATTAAAAATTCAAAATAATGAGAAAAATTGAGAATTATGAGATAAAAAGTCAAAACTATGATTTAGTAAGTCACAATTTCTGATTTACTGATTTAAGATGTATTTTTCATACTGTCACATTTGTCTTGTCTAAGTAATGAGTCTATTCTGAGAATGTAAAGAGTATAAAGTACAGATATCTATACAAATATGTAGGGAGTAAAAGTAAAAAGTTGTCAGAAAAATAAATAAGTAAAGTATAGATACCTACAACATCTACTTAAGCACAGTAAAGGAAGTACTTCTACTTAGTTACTTCCACTCCTGCACAAATGGAACAAAAACAATACTTGCGTAATAATTGTGTGAAAGTAAAGCGTGTCTTATTTCCTGCCCTAAAAGACAATGGCAGGTAACAAATAAGATGCCCTTTGGGTTAAATTCACATATTTTTTGTTGATCATCCACAAACTTCCTGTTGAACTTTAAACGGAAACTCAAAAACCATATTTAGGCCAAAATAACATGTGACGCTAAAACCTGTGCAGTTTCCTAGAAAAACCTCTTCTACTTATTCAGGTCAAGGTTAGTCTTTATCCAGGCTTTTCATGACATATATAGTGTCACATTTATTATTGTTGAGTGAAGCAGGATGTATGTGTGGTGACTATCTTTACATCAGGTTTGACGTATGCTGTGTACAACAGGACAGGGAAACAGCACAATAAAAGTTTTATAAGTCATTGTTCTGACACTGAACTCTGCTTTCTGAAACACCGTTAAACTGCTGAGAATACACTTTACAGATAAACTGACCTAAATAAACATCCTAGTCCGTGGGGTACCACTGTTACAGATCAATAAGATTAAACAATATTTGATCCAAATGCTATTGCACTGATCTGTGACTTAATGTAAAACATTTGCATAAAAGAACATGCGTCTTTTTTCTTTTTTTCACTGTTGACTTGAAATTGTATGAAAAATATGGTTAACTTTTCTTTAGTAAAAAAAAAAAAATAAAAAAAATAATAATAATCAATACGTTCGTAAGGTTGTCAGGTTCTGGCACTGTTGGTGTCCTATGGTCTGGATACACAACAACCTCCTACTGTAATAGAAGTGGATATTTTATTTCACTGGAGGAGAACTCAAATAATTAAATCAATGTTCCTATTAGTGCGCAGTAAAAAATTATATTAATATCTCTGATTATTCCCATATTATAAAACATCAGTCAGAATCAGCTTTGGCTGCTTTCCTCACTGTTCATTTGTGCAATAAAAATGTTTGATTACAATATTAAACAAAATGAAGAACTGTTTTGTAACAGAATAAATGTACAAAATGAGACAATTATAAGGATGTTATAAAATTGTTTTCTTGAGTTTGGTGCTAGTTCTGCTCTGTTAATTTATTTACAGTTTTGTTGTTAATTTCTGCAGTAAAATGTTTGATTAAAATATGAAACAAAAGAATGATTATGTAACAGAATCAATCTACAAAATGAAGCAATTACTGTATAAAGCTTCTCATAGAAACAGTGCATATGAAAGGATTTTCAAACACACAAACCATTTTTTTAATAAAGTTATGGCCTCATGAGTTTTGTTTTTTTAGTTCCATATCAGTCAGTTCATATCGTTGCTGTAACATACTGGACCATTACATTACTGTAACATACTGGACCATTACATTACTGTAACATACTGGACCATTACATTACTGTAACATACTGGAACATTACAATACTGTAATATACTGGACCATTACATTACTGTAACATACTGGAACATTACATTACTGTAACATACTGGACCATTACATTACTGTAACATACTGGAACATTACATTACTGTAACATACTGGACCATTACATTACTGTAACATACTGGTCCATTACATTACTGTAACATACTGGACCATTACATTACTGTAACATACTGGACCATTACATTACTGTAACGTACTGGACCATTACATTACTGTAACATACTGGAACATTACATTACTGTAACATACTGGACCATTACATTACTGTAACATACTGGAACATTACAATACTGTAACATACTGGACCATTACATTACTGTAACATACTGGAACATTACAATACTGTAACATACTGGACCATTACATTACTGTAACATACTGGACCATTACATTACTGTAACGTACTGGACCATTACATCACTGTAACATACTGGAACATTACATTACTGTAACATACTGGACCATTACATTACTGTAACATACTGGAACATTACATTACTGTAACATACTGGACCATTACATTACTGTAACATACTGGACCATTACATTACTGTAACGTACTGGACCATTACATCACTGTAACATACTGGAACATTACATTACTGTAACATACTGGACCATTACATTACTGTAACATACTGGAACATTACAATACTGTAACATACTGGACCATTACATTACTGTAACATACTGGACCATTACATTACTGTAACGTACTGGACCATTACATCACTGTAACATACTGGAACATTACAATACTGTAATATACTGGACCATTACATTACTGTAACATACTGGACCATTACATTACTGTAACATACTGGACCATTACATTACTGTAACATACTGGTCCATTACATTACTGTAACATACTGGACCATTACATTACTGTAACATACTGGACCATTACATTACTGTAACGTACTGGACCATTACATTACTGTAACATACTGGAACATTACATTACTGTAATATACTGGACCATTACATTACTGTAACATACTGGACCATTACATTACTGTAACATACTGGACCATTACATTACTGTAACATACTGGAACATTACAATACTGTAACATACTGGACCATTACATTACTGTAACATACTGGAACATTACATTACTGTAACATACTGGAACATTACATTACTGTAACATACTGGACCATTACATTACTGTAACATACTGGACCATTACATTACTGTAACGTACTGGACCATTACATTACTGTAACATACTGGAACATTACAATACTGTAATATACTGGACCATTACATTACTGTAACATACTGGAACATTACATTACTGTAACATACTGGACCATTACAATACTGTAACATACTGGACCATTACATGACTGTAACATACTGGAACATTACAATACTGTAATATACTGGACCATTACATTACTGTAACATACAAACAGGAAAATATTTTGCATTTCATTCTGTGGGGTGAGATTGTGGAACAGTATGGGTGAGGAAGTAAAACAATGTCCAAACATAATGCAATTTAAAACTAAATATAAAGAATATGTTTTCACAGGATACAGGGATGAAATGAAGAGTAACAGATACGAGGTGTAAGGATGTGTTTATTTCATATTTAATTTTCTTTTTTATTTATTTGCATCAACTGGTCCTTTTCTGAACTATATGTTCATTTTCATTATTTAAATGGACATATGTATAGTCACGGGTGTCGGGTTGCCACACCCCCACTTCTACAACCAGATGATTTCACACACCCCACTTTTTCCTGAGGTTATATATTGTATCGTTCCACTGGATCCAGGAAACGGATGGAGAGTTACTGTCTGTCACAATCACACCAAATGAACAGTAATAACATTGCAGGGTCGTTACAATATCTATGGTTTAAACCAGAGGTATCAAACATGCGGCCCAGGGGCCAAATCCGGCCCCTTGGATTAATTCATGAAATGCAAAAATGACACTAAAATATAAATGATTTTGGTTCATGGTTCACATTCAGACCAATTCAATCTCATAAAAAAACTACACATTTTTCAAAAAATTATCTTTGTAAATTGATATTTTTAATTTAGAGACACTAAAACAAAGTATAATTTCACAGAAATATCTCAATAATCAGAACATTTGAAATGTTTTAAGAGAGTAAGTACAATTTTAATAATATTCCACCTATTACTAAATATTTAGTTTATCTGTAAATCCACTGTGATCTGTAAGTTAGAATATATATGTGTAAATAATGAAATAAAGCCTAATATTTGTTTTCATTATGAAATTATACTTGTTTTGCTCTAAAATAGAGAGAAAAGTTTGAATTTGACATTATTTATATATTGGGTTTTTTTACTGGTTTGGCCCACTTCAGATCAAATTTAGCTGGATGTGGTCCCTGAACCAAAATGAGTTTAACACCACTGGTTTAAACTGTTTACCTGCTCTGGCGGTACACCAGCATAAGGACATGAAGCACACCTCAGTGCCAGGGCCAAATGTAAACAGCTCTTCTTTGCGGTGTTAGCAAATAGTCATCAACCAGTAAGTACTGAGAAATGTTGCCGTTGTTAAACTAAGTTAACTAAACTAAACTATACCATATACCCTAAGCTAATTTGGTAACAGTAGAGTAGAGTTAGCGAGGGGCAGGTTTTAATTCTTATTGCATTTCTGTCAAAAGAGTTGTTCTTCATTTTTATTATTATTTTCGGCCATATATTACTTTTTTAAAATAAAAATTTAACCATTAATTGATCATTGTTGGTTAATTTTTCTGATGATAGATTCTGAACATTTTGTTCATGTACCACATTTTAAATGACTGTGACGTCCCTGTGTACTGTTACTAATAGTATTAATATTATTAAAGTGTTTTGTAGTCGTACTGTAGTACTAGTAGAAACTTGAGGAAGTGGATGTATAAAAACTAGTACAGGAGAAGGAGAAGGGGTGGAATTAGATACGTTTTCCACTTCTTCTCACTCCTTTTTGAACATGTTATTGCATTTATTGCTGTTTTTATTTTGTTCTTTTTTTGTTTTTTGTTTTTTTCAAAATAAACTTGTATAAATCAATACAAAAGGCATGGCTGTGTTTACACATGTTTATGTGTGAATCAATTGTTGTTATGAGACTGTAATTAAAATGGTTTATTTCACAGTGTTCTGATATTACATTCTTAATACTTTTCTTTGGTTCAAACCTTAAACACATGTTGTCCACATGAGTGTTTAATTACTTGCTTGAAATAAATGAAATGTGAATGAATGAAAGTTTCATGGGAGAAGATGTTTGAAGAAAATGCTTTTTTAATGCTTTTTGCATCAGCGGTGACGTGTTCTGAAAGGACGGTTTAGTTTGAATATTCAGAAAAAAATACTGTTTTTTGTACTGTGATTTTACTGAGTTCTGTTCATGGATTTGATATATTAAGATAAACAGGTGTCAAAAAGCAACTGATTTATTTATTTATTTATTTATTTATTTATTTATTTATTTATTTATTTATTTATTTATTTATTTATTTATTCATTTATTTGTTTGTTTGTTTGTTTGTTTATTTGTTTATTTATTTATACTTGATTTTAGTTTATTTTAACTAAGTTAAGTTATTTTGTAAATATTTATTAGTTCTTGTTAATTTAGTTCCTTATTTTCTACATTTAATATTGTCTTTTATCATTTTTCTTCACTTTTGTGCCATTTGTGACTTATTTTGTTGATGTTACATATTATTTTGTTGGTTTACATTTTTGCCTGTTACTGTCCATTTTTTTTGCTTATTCTTGAAATTTTTGACTGGAACTGTTAAAGGAGTTAAAAGGTTAAGATGATGATGACAATAATACAAACAATGTCATACACGCCTTTCAAATAGTTCATGGTCTGGTGGCTGGTGACTTAAGTCTATAAATAAGAGGTTAATAATACAGACATGTGCCTCTGCTCAGAGGTGTCATTGTATTTTTAAGTCATAAAAAGTCTTCATTATCTTCCTTCTGCATACACATAATGACATTTCCAATTGATTCTCAGCCCTTGAAGATAAGATATGATTTTTTTTTTTTTTTTATCATAGTGTTTATTGATCCCACTGGGTAAATTAAATTATTTACAGCATGAAAAATACAGAAAACTAAGTGCAGAAGACAGACATATTCAAGAGTAAGAAGAAAAAAAAAACAAGACAAATGCAACAGTCACAATACCTAAAATATGTAATACATGCCCACATATATTAAAATACAAAAAAAAAGAAAAAAAAAGAAACAGAATCCAACAACCATATGCATGCTTTGTTCCCTGGCTTCAGTTCAAGTATGCAGAGGCTACATCCACTAAACAACAGACATTCATACCTCACAGATAAATAAATAAGATTGCATTCACTGAAGGAAAGTCATCTGTCAGTCAGAACATGCCCATGTGGGTCCCAGGGTCCCATGTCAGGTCAGGTGATCGGCTTTTTTATCGGCATGTCTTTCCGATTTTAAGGAATATCGGCAGATGATGATCAATAGCCGATCGATTGGTGCAACATTACTGCAAATGTAATGCCTATGTTTGCAAGGCCCACTCTGACCTGTGTGTCAAATGCCACTCATGTGCATAAAAAAACACACACACACACACACACACACACACACACACACACCACTTCATGTAGAGTTTGGTCTTTGGATTTACATTTATTTTTACATTACATGTTCATTTTGTAATACATTTTCAATCTTTGTATTCTCACTCCACTTATTTTGTGTCTAATTCTATAAATTCATCTTAAACACTACTTTGAGGCATTATTCACAGCTAAAGAATTTTGACTAAAATTTGGTGGTGAAATTTTTTTTTCTGCTAATTCAAGAGCAGTTTAAACAGGCCGGTCAATTTTGACTGGGAACACGAAAGTAGGGAGCGGGACATGAACACAACTGGTGGGTTAATGATGCGCCTTTATTAGGGGTATGAATCTTTCACTCACACAATGATCCGAGTCTTCACAGGCTACGATCTGATTCAGGGGCGATTCATAAAAATTAGTAAACGATTCAGTACGATTCAATAAGATTCCAACTGATTCACTTTAGTTTGAATCAATACAAATTGACAATTTAACCGCAATAACTTATTTTAAGAATTTTTTAAGAATTTTAATAAAAATAAACACAAATATAATTTCAAAACCATATCCTTTGGTTTATTTAGTATCACAGAGACAATAGAGCAGGAACTACTGAACATAAATTCACACAACATGAACTGAAGTCTTTAGAATATACCTGTAGATAACTGATATTAATGACAATATACATGTAGATAACTGATATTATTGACAATATACCTGTAGATAACTGATATTAATGACAATATACCTGTAGATAACTGATATTAATGACAATATACATGTAGATAACTGATATTAATGACAATATACCTGTAGATAACTGATATTAATGACAATATACCTGTAGATAACTGATATTAATGACAATATACCTGTAGATAACTGATATTATTGACAATATACCTGTAGATAACTGATATTAATGACAATATACCTGTAGATAACTGATATTAATGACAATATACCTGTAGATAACTGATATTAATGACAATATACCTGTAGATAACTGATATTAATGACAATATACCTGTAGATAACTGATATTATTGACAATATACCTGTAGATAACTGATATTAATGACAATATACCTGTAGATAACTGATATTAATGACAATATACCTGTAGATAACTGATATTAATGACAATATACCTGTAGATAACTGATATTATTGACAATATACCTGTAGATAACTGATATTAATGACAATATACCTGTAGATAACTGATATTATTGACAATATACCTGTAGATAACTGATATTATTGACAATATACCTGTAGATAACTGATATTAATGACAATATACATGTAGATAACTGATATTAATGACAATATACCTGTAGATAACTGATATTATTGACAATATACCTGTAGATAACTGATATTAATGACAATATACCTGTAGATAACTGATATTAATGACAATATACCTGTAGATAACTGATATTAATGACAATATACCTGTAGATAACTGATATTATTGACAATATACCTGTAGATAACTGATATTATTGACAATATACCTGTAGATAACTGATATTAATGACAATATACCTGTAGATAACTGATATTAATGACAATATACCTGTAGATAACTGATATTAATGACAATATACCTGTAGATAACTGATATTATTGACAATATACCTGTAGATAACTGATATTATTGACAATATACCTGTAGATAACTGATATTATTGACAATATACCTGTAGATAACTGATATTAATGACAATATACCTGTAGATAACTGATATTATTGACAATATACCTGTAGATAACTGATATTATTGACAATATACCTGTAGATAACTGATATTAATGACAATATACATGTAGATAACTGATATTAATGACAATATACCTGTAGATAACTGATATATACCTGTAGATAACTAATATTAATGACAATATACCTGTAGATAACTGATATTAATGACAATATACCTGTAGATAACTGATATTAATGACAATATACCTGTAGATAACTGATATTATTGACAATATACCTGTAGATAACTGATATTATTGACAATATACCTGTAGATAACTGATATTAATGACAATATACCTGTAGATAACTGATATTAATGAAATGTAAAACAGATAATCTGGTGTAACTAAGGTTTGTAAAACTCTGCTCATGTTTAAAATACAAAAGTTATTTTCCCTCGAGAAAGACAAAATAAAAGATAAAAATGTCATAAAGTTTAATTATTCCTGCAAATGTGAGAATACGCTGAGCATAACACTGAGGTTAGACATAAAATACAGTTTTTACTCTTTTGGAGGAAAATCAACTGATCAACATAATCTTGTCTAAAAACACGAATGTCACTGGAACTATATCCATTGATTTAACAAAATAAAAACTCTTTCTGATGCTGGTGTCTGGTTTACAGAGATAGTTTTTTTAAGACATGACAGCAGACTGCAGTACAGGTGGACTGGCGGGACTAACTGAGTCCTGAACGGGTCCATGTTAGACCCGTAACCCTAACCCAGCTCAGTATTGAGCCTTATTTTGTTTAAACACCACATCAGTAACATCTTGCTAGTAGATGTTAGCACTACATTGGTTAAGTGTCGTCCTTGTATTTTGGAAATCTGTGGGCGGATATAAAGCTTCCTTCAAAATAAAACGATTTGGCTGTGTGGGTCAACCACGGATCCACTGTTTCATCCATAAATATGCTTTTATTTTGTCACTTCCTGTCCACTACCCGCATTTCCTTTAACTTTACCTCTATCCGTACCTCGAAAAAAATCAACAGATAAATCTCCATTTGGAAGTTTTAATGTGTATACATTTCTGAAAATAAATGTTATGACATTATTAAGTTACTTGTTCCACAGATATAAAGAGATACAGATCTGTAACTGGAGCTCAGGAAACCGATTCATGGCCGTAAATCCGGTGCTAAATAAAAAAGTTAGTTCTACTGAGTATATGGATAAAATGTCTTTATTCTGTATCCATATGTCTTCTTGAATTGTGGAATATAAATTCCTATACTACACTGACCAGTCTGTAGATCTTTTGAGCCTTCTGTAAATATGTTTAGGTAACCATAATATGTAGAGTTCAAATAGATTTTTTAATGTGTTGAAAAGCCATGTTCATTTGATTGTTCTTTCTTCACTATAAGTAGTTCTACATTAACATTTGGACCAGGAAGGACCCATGGGGGAACACTACTCAGTAAATGCAGAGCTGAATTTAACATTTTTTAAACCAATTACTTTCGCAGATTCCATCCAAATCCTCTAGCTTCTTTGGAATATTCCCAACAGTCTGTAAGTACTGATTTAGCTGGATTGTTGTATGTATGTCAATGCCAGTTTTTCCAACCGTAATGTAAGTGGGGTTTCCTCTGATTCTACTTGTAAGGCATTAATGGGTGGTGTCCTAATAGCACCTAGAGCTAACCTCAGGGCCCTTGATTGAACTCTTTAGAATTTCAATAGGGATGTTTTACAAGCAGAACTATATATTATACAACCATAATCAATATTTGACCTTATCAGCGCTTTATAAATATTGAGTAAAGATTGTCTATCTGCTCACCAATAAAGACCAGAGATCATTCGCATCAGATTCAACATCTTTTTGCATTTTGTTTCTATATATTCAATATGTTGTTTCCCAGTAACTTTGTTGTCCAGCCATAATCCTAAATATTTGAGCAGATGGTTGTAAAGTAAAGTTTCATGGTCTACTGAGACCTTCTTTCTTGTGAAATATGTCACTTGCTTAAACTTAAAACCTCACTCCACTCCCCATTGTTCTAGCATATATAAATCCTTCTGTATTATCTCAGTGATATATGGTATATTATTCCCTCTTCTCTATATGACAGCTTCATCAGCATACACTAAACCACCATTTCCTTTACTCAATTTGTCAAAAAATATTAATCATAATATTAAATAAAATTGGACTGATCACACTACCCTGTGCAATTCCACCTTCAACTATTAATTAATTTGATAAAGTATCATCATGACGGCTGCTATTACTTATATGTAGGGTATATAAAATACTACTTAACTATCTTTTGATCTTCATGAAATGATAAACTTCTCTTTATTCTGACCACTGTGACTACTCAGGTGATACTAATATTTCATCTGTGATTTCAACTTTGCTAGATATGTTTTCCCTTTTTATTCCAATAACTGTAATAAATAAAATAATAAACATTTAGATTTTTATTATCTAAAAATTTCACATTTTTTATTTATTATTCACAACAATATTATTGATATTAAGCCATTGACTGCAAATAATGCCATGAACGTTTGTCAAATTATTGACAAACAGAATGGAACTTCAGAATGGAGTTCTACTTCTTGTACATTTTCTTTTTACAACAGTTTTTGTTTTTTAAGCACATCAAATGGAACCACTGATATTTACAGCTCAGGTTATTGCATCCAAACCTTAGCCAGTTTTCATCGTTGGGCTGCTGACCAACAAAACAAAGGTTCATCGACAACACTGTCCCTAACACAAGACTGAGAAAGCTCACATTTACTTTTGACTACTTCATTCACTGTACAATGACAGGAAAAATATTTCATTGTAGTTATCATGCTGGATATGAAATCGTTGTCCCTCTCAACAACAACTATGAAAGTCTGATTTGGCATCCAGACCACAAAATAAGCGATACCTGGCTGTACCTGGCTATAATAATGATGACTCTACTTTAGTTTGTAGGAAGAATTAAGACAGAAGTCTTTATCTGACATGACAGAATCTGTAGTACTCTCTTTGTGTTTATAAGGGCATTTAACCTCTACTACAATTTTTCCATGACATTTACAATAAATAATAGAGTCTGGAGAAGCACCAATGTACGGTAATGAGGTATGAAGCATTGAATCCAGTTTTCACCACGGTGAACTCCTCATGTTGACAGCCTCCGTTAGGACATCCAAACCTCTTGGCTCATTTTCTAATCCCCATTTTGTGGCAGGAGTCTCAAAAGGTTTTGGAAATCATATCCTCTAAAGAAGTGAATGTGATGGAGATGCCATGTTTGGATGAAGTACATCATGACACACTGATGCAGTGATCCGCCCAAGTCATGCCAAGCCAGGGATGACGACTGCCTCTGTGTACTTTTACTGATCAAGTCAACTTCATCTTATGATAGAGTTAAACTTTCAACTTTATCCTGACAAAACTTCAGAAGTTCACTTTCAGTCCAAGATGAGGCATCAGGATGATGAAAGTTTCTGAGGCAGTTTGGGGTTACTTACAGTCCCATGAGTCACAAAGTTAACACAGTAACCTTCAAAAGAGTCCAACAGCATTGGGACAAGCATTAGATAATGCTTTCAAAACTTCTTGCTTACAAGTCACTGGAGGATTACAATCCAACTGAGGCCGTTTCCTGTCTGGCAAAACTGTTTCTGTCATCATAAATTTTTATCTCCGAGAGGTTTTTTTGGTTTGACTGACTTTACGAAATCATTGTTCCATGTGCATGGTTTGGATGTTCACGGTAATTTTATGTATCCTAGTCATGCCTCGAACTTGAACAATAAAGCACTGATGTGGGAACAACTTTCACCCACTCTGAAATTTAAACAAGACATATTAAGGCCTACATTATTGGAAATCTCTACATTTTGAAACAAGTGTTAACAACAATGCATAAACTTTAAATTACGTGTATGTAAGGTGTGTATGTAAGAAACTTACCCTGCCATACAATTACAGTGGGCTGTAGCAACTGATGTCATTGAGGTCTTCTATGTAACCAGGTCATATTTCGGGATTTTTTTATTTTGTGTTTAAATACCCTGTCACAGGAAGTGACATCATGTTGTAGTCAGGATATGGCACATGTAGCATTCTGGGTATTTGGGTTTTCCGGTTGGGGAAATGGTTCATGAAAAGACAAAAAGTGGGACCAGAAGTAATATTCATGAAGACATGTTGTAAGTTCACCAATTTAGTTGAAGTTTACACTTAATTAACATGGTGAATTTAGCACAAGATGATGTAGTTACCAAGGTTACCAAGTAAGAGATGGATGTAAATGCACCTGCAGCATAGTATACCATGAGGATATAGAATTTAAAATGTTAGCCTACATAAGTGTGTGTGTAAATATTGGTTGTTATCTACTTTAGTCACAATGTTACGATGTGTTCCCATCCGTCACACAGCAATGATTACTGAAATCTGGATTTTATACTGTAACAAAAACCAGAGAAACTCAGTGTCCTGTGAAAATGAGTAATCATGTGCTGGTGTGGTGTTGTGTGTATTGTGTATGTAGAAAAAATAAATAAATAAATTATATATATATATATATATATATATATATATATATATATATATATATATATATATATATATATATATATATATATATTTATATATTTATATATATATGTAGTATATACATTTTTAAGTATATTTGGAGAGTGAATTTTAGGTTTGTGGTGTACTAATGTTATGTACCTTTCTCATCTCCAGCATCACCGCTACCGTTTTTGTTTTTACTTAATTTGGGTTCAAACTCAGCATGTTATCAGTTTGTCTGACTATTATTTCTTAGTACTCAGCAGTTTTGTTTAAGATAAGCCTCCTGTGGGTTTTGAGAAAATTTTACTGTAACATAAAAAAGTGTATTTTACTCAGACTGAGAGCTACCTTGTAACCTTTGTGTCTTTTACATTCATTTTTAGTTCTTGAGTCTTTTCAGTCACAAGCTTGTTGCCATTTTTTTTCCTCATTCCTTCTAAATAACTAAACACACATTTGCTCTTTATCAGATAAAATCTGTGAACTGCATTTGTTGTTCCGTGTTCATGATATCCCGGCAACATCTAAGTTCAAAGCAATCCAGGCCTGATGTAGATTATCATTCACTCGTTGAGATGGCGTTACACCAGCTCTGAGAATCATGAATTTGGAGTTACATTTATGTTTGTATGACCGACCCATCCAGGCTGAAAAGATAATGACTAAAAAATCTTATAATAGACTTTAAATATATAACAAAAAATACAAGATGGACCAATGATAGAGTCGAGACACTGAAAATAAAAGGACCGACACGACCAGTGCAGTGATGACAGAGCAGAGAGACAGAGCCAGAGCTGGTTGTTTTATTTTTAATTTTATTTTATTTTTCAACCTCCATCTCATCCAGAGAAAAACATAAATGGGGGATTAGAATACATTCTCACTCACCTCCAAGAACCTGTATGCTTCTAAACATTTGTACGATCTCATCTTTTCTTTCGTGAACACACCAGGAGTGTCTATAAGGTATTCAATGGTATTCATATGGTCATTAATATGGACAGCACTCACATCCGAGCATGGATATTTTCTGGTCATACCTTTTTGTCTTTCGGGAGGTTCTAAACTCATTATATAGTCCTGGGACATTGGATATTAGGTTTTTCGTGAAACGGAGGATGTGGTGTTTACGTACTTGTCAGTGTTATCTACGCAAATGTTTAACCCTCCTAAAATGGCAGCCGGCATAACTAGGTTAAGTGTCCCAGATAATTACATCACACGGATCTATGTATTGCAACATCAGAACAGTTACAGTTTAGTGGGAACAAAAAGCAGAAACATATTCACACAAATGGCTGTGAAATGGGACAAAACTGAGACCAACGCACTATAAAAACAGACCATTTAACTTTTTTCTTTTTAGTTTTCCTTAAGTGTTTTTGTTTGTTTGTTTGTTTGTTTTTACAGTTTTTTTTTTTTTTGCTGTGTTATGATTTCTCTTTATTTTTCATGTGTCTGTACAGAGCTTTGAAAAATAAAACTTCAGAACAAAACCTCCAAGGCCATGTTACAACCCCTGGGGTTCTCTTGGGTGATCTATATTGTGTCACGTCTTGTTTTCCAGGGCCTGTTTCACAAAGCAGGTTTAATGAAAACTCTGAGTTTGTTAACACTGAAAAGAGGGGTTCTCAAGGGTTTTTCGGCGAGTTTTCATTAAAACCTGTTTTGTGAAATGAACCCTTGTGGTGCCCAGGAGTCACTTGTTGCTCTCATAGGTCCTCGGTTTTTCAGCTTTCAGTTTAGTTATGTTGCTTTCAGAGGTGACAACAGTACTCACATTCCGTACTTAAGCTACAGCTACTTGTGTGAAAAACTACTCTCATAAAAGTAGAAGTACATTTCTGCCAGAAATGAAACTACACTTATTGAACCAAACAAAATCATAAAACAGTTTCAAAAGTAGACAAAAATAAACCATTAAAAGTGTGTTACTGTGTCACTGTATTTGATCAGGTCACGATAATCAGCTTTTTTGTTACGAGCAGGAATGTAAGAAAAGTGCCCTTTTCAACACACGTTCACTCAAGCACACTACACTATTGATTTTACTAATTACTCAACTTACATTCTGTAATATATTTTAGTTTGTCTTTTCCTAATTTAACTAAATTTGGTTTAATTTAGCTTAATTCCATTTAACAAAGCACCTTTGTGTTGAACTTAATTTATGGTATGTTCCTATTCTTTGTTGTGGCCTCTGAGCCAGGTGTCTAGCAGCTAAACTCTTTGTTCCAGTTCGTTTCACTTCAGTTCATGTTCAACATCCTGAATCTTTTATTGATGTCATTTCCGAGTGTCTTATTTAGTAAAAACCTGTCACACTTCAATTCATGTCTTTGTCTTGTCTTGTTTATGTTATTTCACCCTGTTTTAACTTGAAACACGCAGGAAAAACAAACACTAAAGAAAGTGAACACAGTCACAGCAGGATTAATGAGACTGAAACACACACAAATTCATAGCAACATGTTTATATGAAGTAATGTCTCAAGTGTTAATGGATTAAAAAGACAGAAAATATATATTTGTGTACCTATATTTTTAATCAAGACAAGTCAATCTTATAAATTATATATGATTTTGTTTTCACAATAACTGGTCAGTCATAGTGTACACCACAAACATCCTGATGCACTCAGTGTTATTACTGTAAATGTTTCAACGCCCCACATACATTATTGCATTTAGCAGATTGCTGCAATTATGATCCATAAAGAAACAATGTACAATGCTGTTATGATGACATTTGAGATTTTACATGTCATTAGCAGGTGGTTCTGGAATGACTGACTATTGTGCTAATTTACAAATATAATTATCTCTGTCATGAAGCGTAGATCATCACTCAATTTGTTTTTATCTGTCACTGCACTTGAAAGTTTCAACACTGAATCTGACAACTTTAAATTCCCAGGAAGGAATTATTGAGTGTTACAGTCACTGAATAAAACTATAATAAAACGTAAGAGGCAAGAAATTATTAGTTCAACAAAAAACAATATCTAATGACTGTTATTAACAAAATAAGAGCAGCAGTTTCTACAATATGTATGAGACAAAATTTATATTGGAACTAGAAAACCACTCTGAGAGCGCAGACCTCTGCCAAAGCAGACACCCCCACCTCCCAGGGATCACCCTCAAAATCTAATCATTTCCAGATCTTTCCATCACCAACCTACCCCGAAATTCCATCAAACCCCATCCATTAGTTTTGAAGTTCTGTTGTACACAAACCCTGCATCAAAGGAGGTCCACCAAAGAGGTTATGTTTTTGCCAGGGGCCTATTTATTTATGGTTAGGATTATTTTACATTGCGGTAAATGGAGAATACATTTCAAAGCGACCCAGAATCCAGGATCTCTTCCGGATCTTCACCAAAATCTAATCATTGTGTCATTCTCAAGCTATCATGAAAGTTTCGTCAAAATCAAAATACATTTTTGAGTTATGTTGTAAAGAGTCAGACAGATAAAACATAACCTCCTTAGAGAAGGTAATAATATTAAGTAACTATAAAAGTTACATATGAGAGCATAAACCTCCACCAAGGCAGACCCCACCCCCACTCGAATGAAGAGAGGTCCGCTAAGGAGGTTACATTTTTGCCAGAGTTTGTCTGTTTGTCCGGCTGTCTGTTTGTTAGCAAGATAACTCAAAAAGTTATGGACGGATCTTGATGAACATTTCATGACTTGTTGGGGGTGCCACACGGAACAAATGATTCGATTTTGGTGATGATCCAGAAGAGATCCTGGATTCTGGATCACTTTGAAATGTTACATTGTGGTAAATGGAGAATACATTTCAAAGTGATCCAGAATCCAGGATCTCTTCTGGATCATCACCAAAATGGAATCATGTGTTCCTTGTGACACCCCCAAGATCCACCATAACCTTTTGAGTTCTCTTGCTAAATAACAAACAGACAAACTGGCAAAAACATTACCTCCTTGGTGGAGGTAATAAGCATTTAATAATCAATAAGAAGAGGAGGGCATGGGCAGTGTTGTACCTGAACGAGTTAATTGAACGATTGTTCACGAACTATATCATATTTTTGATGAACGTGAACGACTCGTTCACTTTTGCCAAATGAACGGGAAGTTGTGAATGCGGTTATTCTGGCATTTATTGAACTGCGCTCTTATTTAGTTCACATTTTGTTCTTATCACGTTGTAATTATTGAGTCCTATAAGGAATAAAATGGGATCAAAACACAACATTATCATAGATGTCATTTTTGTATTATTCTGAACTAATGTTGGCAACATAATGTTGTGGAATAGCCAATGAGAAGTGTTTTGGGCGGAGCAGAGAGAGAGAGAGAGAGAGAGAGAGAGAGGGGTGGGGGGGGTGGGGTGCACAGAGTTTTTGGGAGCGGAGAAAAAGAGTTAAATGTACAGAGTGTGACCGGCGACCGGAGCAGGTGTTGTCCCGTTCTTGGAAATAAACATTGAAAACGAAGCTCACTGAAACTGCTCCTTGTGTTCTAAGAACCTGCAGAGGGAAGTTAACCCCGGGGTAAGATACTTACTTCAGCCCTGGAGGGGGCATTTTTCCCTGATTTCCTGACTACAGGATAACGTCAGGAACAGTTAATAAGTTCACAATAATAACACACACAAAAAAAAATAACGAAAAAGTAAATTTTGGGATCCATGAACTTCTAGTTCATAATTTGGAAGAATGAACTGAACTAATTCATACTGAGTAACTTGAACTGAACTTTGAACTAGTTCCTAATCAAGGTGAACTTTCCCAACACTGGGCATGGGCTAAGGATGTGTTGAAGTACTGTAATGCTGTGGGAAACATTAATGGTCAGTTAAAGTGGAGTTCGGTGCCCTTATTTAGTAGGTAAATTGAAAGCATCGTGACCCATCCTGCCACTTCAGGGAGAAAACTTTCATTCACAAGGATCAAAACCCTTAATGCAACTTTTTGCCGCTGCAATTACTCTATCCACTTAAAGCACCATCAGCCTAATAGAGTCATCTCCCTCTGATGATGTAGAGTTGCTTTTGTTCATACAGATGGCTCCAGTGTGTAAGTATGGTTTGGCTCTGCTCATGTCCGACCACTAAATGAATTAAAGATGAATTATCCTGCCCTTCCAGCACAAAGGCCTTTCAACTGTTAAAATGAGTTTGGTCATTTCCACTGCAGTATCCGCACTCCATTTACTAACTGTTAACCACAGTCATTAGTAACATTAAAAAGGAAATGCTATGACACAAACAAAAGTCATTCATTTAACACCAAGAAAGATTGTGAGTCATCACCTTATAGTATCTGATCTCAGGTTCACACGCCTTTATCTCCTCAAGCTATAGTTACTTAATATAGATACAATAATTCAACACCAGCCCAACTAAAACAAAGACATGATCTTCAAGACATGAAAAAAATAAGCTGTTGACATTAACATCTTAAGTTCCACTGAGCATATATTGCAGAACTGGTCAGACAAGAAAATGCAATAAAGTGAATGACAAATAAAATGATTCCTCAGAAGTCATTTCAGACGAAACCAAGACAAAGTTAAAGTGAATTCCTCACACAGAACTTTCACAGGCAGTACACGCTCACTTTTTTTTTTCAGGGCACTTTCGTTTTCCACACTTTATCTGCATGTTGATGTCACATGACTTAATGTTTTAGTGAAGAGGAATACTTTGTCTGTCAAACACTTCCTCGTCTGACAAGGCAGTCACCTCCTGCAGTGTCCTCCCACTGCTGGGGAACATCTGACAAACAGAGCAGAGTCAGACAACACATTCACAACTGCTGTTGTTTTCATCAACGAGAGGATAAAGACAAAGCAAACGGCTGCACATTTGTCACATCTGACAAGAAATCAGTGGTAAGATGATCAGTTCTTCTCAATTTTATCTGTGTAAGATTAAATTGTTGATTAAAAATAGATATGTGTCGCCAATACAGGAAATAAAACAAACAAAGAATTTAATCAGTGGAATCTAAAAAGAATATATAAGAAGAAATGTTGCCAAGAAAAAAAAATTAACTTGCATGGAATGTAATGTGTGTGCAAAATGATACCATGCATGTTTCTTGTGCAAAAGATACTGTAGGTGTGTTTGAATAATTCATATAATGTGTAAATGACTCAATCAATCAACAAATCTTTTAAATCAACAACACAACATTTGTACAAAGTTACAACATTTAAAGTCATGTTTTATTGTTATTTAATGTATTTATTATAATGCATTCATGCAAACATTGGACATTGGAGTGTTTCAGAGGTGGAGTCCTGTTTGATTCCATCACATGCTGCTGATGGGGTTTGGATCAGAACCACAGGGAACAATTGGAGAAGTTGTAGTAAATGAAACAAATGTTAAATGAATGAATTGAATTGAATTGATTAATTCTATTTCAGTGCACAGTTTTGACTTCAGTAGTGATTCTCATAGTCTGATATAAAACACTGCATAGATTCCTTTTGCATTTTACTTTGGCTCTACCACTATGACATCAAGCACTCATCCACTGAGATCAGATAAAAGTCAGCACTTTAGCAAGGTCTGCTATCACCTGTTTCATCTAAGTGATTCTTCACACATACCTTTCATAATGGGGCTTTTTTTTTATCACTGAAACTGCAGTTGAAGTCTCTCATTTACTCACTGACCACTTTTAGAGACAAAAACTTGCTGAATATTGGAAAGCTTTGATCTGCAGATTTTTTTCTACAGCAAAAACAAAGATTATCTCTCAAACAATCTACCACATTACCATTTTCACATGCAGTTGACTTGTTTTCTTTCTCCTTTTTTGGTTTGCATTCTGTTTCTCACACACACACACACAAACATAATGCTCTTTTTTTTCTCTCTCTTTCTACTTCCATCGCTCTCTTAGCCTCTGTAGTTTTGCTGCACACCCAACAAATGGATCAACACAACCTGACATCCAACGACACATGTCCGTCCATCGATGACTTCCGTAACCAGGTCTACTCCACGGCCTACTCCCTCATCACTGTGCTGGGCCTGGTCGGTAATGGCTTCGCCCTGGTGGTGCTGATCAAGACGTACAGCCAGAGTTCACCCTTCCACATCTACATGCTAAACTTGGCTGTGGCTGATATTCTGTGTGTGAGCACGCTGCCTCTACGGGTTCTATATTATGTTAACAAGGGCCAGTGGAACTACGGAGATTTCCTCTGTCGCATCAGCTCCTATGCCCTCTACGTTAACCTCTACTGTAGTATTTATTTCATGGCTGTCATGTCCGTCACGCGTTTCTTGGCCATAGTCTTCCCAGTGCAGAACATACAGCTGGTGACGGAGGGACGGGCACGGCTGGTGTGTGTTGCAGTCTGGGTGTTCATCTGTATCTCATCCTCACCATTCCTCATGTCCGGGGAGCATTTTGATTCCATCACCAATAAAACTAAGTGTTTCGAGCCTCCAAGTAGACCACGCAGCTTGACCAAACTAATGGCGCTGAACTACCTGTCCCTAGTGATCGGCTTCATCATCCCATTCCTGGTCATCCTGATCTGCTACGCCGGCATCGTCCGTACCCTCCTGTCACGCTCCCAGATGGTCAAACGCCAGCGGGGCACCGACACCAAAGCCATCCGCATGATCATTATCGTCCTGCTCGCCTTCCTCATCAGTTTCATGCCCTACCACATCCAACGCACCATCCACCTGATGTTCTTGTATCGAACCGACAGCACCTGTGAGGAGACGATCGCCATGCAGAAGTCTGTGGTGGTGACGCTGTCTCTAGCTGCTTCCAACTCTTGCTTTGACCCTCTGCTTTACTTCTTCTCTGGGGAGGGTTTCCGCAGTCGCATGTCCTCCCTGCGCCATTCTAAAAGAGGAAGCAGCAAAAGACAAAGCACCAAATTGAAGGCTGTTGGAGAACCAACAACTAGCAGCCAATTAATTTCTACACAACAAACAAATGCCTTCAAATAGAAAAGAGTTAACATGGATGTTATAGAGAAATGTAAAAGTACCCTATTTATAATTATAAAAGTTATGTATTGTGCTGTTGTCAAAGTTAAGGGCACGCATTGTGATAAATGAGGCTTTTATTTGAGTTCAGTTTTAAATGATAAAAATGCTTATTTGTACAAATATACAGCCCATCTTCTTTTAGATATCTGAGCCTGTTTGGGATCCTACACCTACAATGGTTTTTCCTTTTGCGTAAAAATGTAATCAAAATCCTTCTGTTACAGAAACTGTCACGGTGTTCATGTCAATCTACACTCGAGAAAGATGAAACATGATCATCTGTTTACCTGTTCAACTTAAATGATCCAAAAATATGGGAAAACTATGTTGGAGTTTGTACTGCATATGGTCACATTGGGACATTTTGGATTCACTTTGTGGTCAATCATCGTCTCCACCTCTTGGTTCCCATTCTGACATGATGGTATCTGTGGTAATGGCAGGAAGGGGGCGTGGTCAGCAGTCTGTTTGCAACAGAATTGAAAGTAAACAGGCCTGGTACAATGAATGAGAGTAATGCAGTTTCAGACATAAAAAGTATTTAGGACTGAAATATCCCATTCCTCTGGACAGATTTTTACATGAGACTTATTAACCCTTAAAGACCTCCAACTGTTTGTTTTTTTGTTTCAAAATTCTAATTATTTTTTATTTATATCTAACCGCTTTAGAGTGATTCATCGCTATTTATTGTTTACTCTTCAGCATTTTTCATAACAAATTAAAATTATCTACAGCCAGTGTCATTTGTCAAACTATACCTCTGAACATCCAAATAGTTTTGCATTTGATGCAGATTTTATCTTTTTTTTTTTTTTTTTTTTTTTTTTTTTTAGTATTAATAGGATTAACAGTTCAGAAGTTATAAGACATTTGATACTAGTAGATGTTTCTGATCACTGGCAGCTCCTAGAAATTTTAAGGGTTAAAATGGGTGCAGTATATGTATACAATAGTGATGTCCTGCATTGTCTGGTGCCAGTAATTAATCATCATAGTTACAACATATCTATCAGTTCAAATAACACATCAAAATACACAGTGTATGAATCTGTTAATGTATTGTATTCTATAACAGGTATTTCAAATATATGTATTTATCTTTTTATGTAACTAAACCACTGTTATTATACATCCCCTATTTTAGAGAACTGATCAGAACGTGCTCTACATATAAAGCATGTGGTGGTATTGTTCACATATATGAACTGTATAGTCCCCCTTGAGTTTGGCAATCTCCAGGTCGACATAAGATGACAAAGATAACAATTAACAACCACTAAACCACAAACAATACATTTTAGGATTAGGGTTAGAGTTATGCAAGAATGTAGCTTAGGTTGAAGCCATTTCAGCCATGTGTTGAACACAGAAACTAAGAAAACTAAAAACTAATATATGCATCTTTGACTTATATTTCTTCTATTATGACCCTAAATTTCCTCCAGAATTTCCTGAGTGTTCTGCCTAAGGAATCAATAATGTTATATCTCATCTTATCTCATCTCATCTCATCTCATCTAATCCTAGAACAGAAATACATATTTAGGATTAGGGTTTAAGGGAATCTCAGAGTTCCGTTTGAATGTAGTAAAAATCCATTAACGAATAACTAATAACCAACTGGCCTAAACTGGAGATTTAGAACATAGTGACACTTGGTGATAAAAAGAAAGAAAACACATAAATTGTGTCTAAATAATATTATGAAAGCAGAGGAAGTGGAGTATTGGTCTTGACAGAGTGAATATTGTTCTAGTTGTTACCATTATTATTTATTATGGTGTCCTACATGTACCAAACATAAAATGTCTGAGGCCGATTCTTTATGTAACTCAAGATTTGTTAAATAATAAATGTTTGCATATATCGTATTGTTCCATTATAATGCCATATGTCGTATGTCATACTTATTGAGACAATGTGTATAAAACTGCCATAGACCCTAAAATTAAACTAAAGGGAAAAAAAGAAGCTCTTTAGAGTAATAAATAAAAGTATTTATCTTTAGTTAAGTTATCAATTGTTTGTAGGATGTGGAACATTAAAAATCCCTAATATTGTGTATTTGAAAACAATGGAAATTGTATTTGTGCTTAGAGCTAAAGTTTTCCTGTTTGTATTTGTAAAAAAAAAAAAATTTAGTTAAGATAAGGGAATTATAATTTAAGAGAGTCATTTGTATTTAAAACAGGTAACGTAAGAACAAATGTTAAATATCACTGTGTTTCTGTTGTTGTTGTCAGATTATGGAATCAACTAGAAGATGAATTGATATCGTTTAGCTTATTGTTGAGTTTTTAAAAAACCTTTAATTTGTGAAGGGCTATGACCGTACAGTGATCTCTAAGTGATATAAGAAATGTAATGTAGACTGATCTGTGTTAATATTTTATTTTCTGGAGCTTCATGTATGAAGTTAGATGAAGGATAAGAGTAAGAGAAGCAGGAATATACCTCTGGCATTAGCTTCTTCTTTTTTCAGTTACTAATTGTGTTAAACTGAATATTCTTTATATTCATGTTTTTATACATAAGTGGGAAAAAAAAATCATTCATTCATATAGAGTAATAAAAAGAACAATAATTGCATTTAACTTGGTGACAGAAGTTCCTTCATGTAACCATCAATGAACAGAGGAAATCTGATCACTTCTTAGTGCCCAAAGATATGTAACATACATACCGTACATATGTGTGTATATCCTGCTGTATTATACAAACTGTATTTCATGTCAAGCATGGTCATACGCTGAATAAATAATTTCATTTTGTTTCCATTGAGCATGATCACATGTTTCCTACTTTCACCACTAGCTGTGCTCACTCTGTCCACTGGGTGTCACACCACCACAAATATTGTACTTTCTGCCCAGTGCTTTTGTGGGACATTTATCATTGTACAGCGTTGTTCCTTCCTTACCTATATACATGCATTTGTCCATATACAAAGAAAGAAAGAATATGTTGCAGCAAGTTAATGAAAAATGTACTGGTCATAAAACACTGGTGTCCAGTATGAATTCAACTCAATAAACATGTTATATTCTCAGGAAAAGGAAGATTTCTACAATCCTACATAGATGTTTGGACATAAGTTTAGTTTACAGGTTAATTGAAATAGAAACACACAATTATAGAAGAGGAAAATCTCCTGAGACCAACCCTGATGATTAGAACATAGAAGGCCACTGTATTAGCGCTTCATAAACTGATAATATCAGCACATGATGCGCTCTCTCGAACATTTGCACAAAAAGATGTTTGTTTCAGTCAGCCAAGCAGGGCTATCTTAGAGTTGGGACAGTGAAAGTGTACCTCACGGGGGAGATAACACTGCCTGCTTTGGCTGAATAGGAACTAAGGAAAGTCCCCACTATATCTCTCCTAATTCCTTTCCAAGGAGTACATTAATAACAGTGCAGCTGCACACAGGAAATGCAGGACGTCACATAAGGCATTTGATTTGTAATTTGTGCAGTCACTCAGGTTCTGTGTTCCTTCACAGATCTGGCATCAGCATGGTTTGAGATCTTTAATAAGGTTTGAATTATTGTTCTAGGCCAGAGTACTGTGTCCATTTTGCACAAAGCCATTTTTAGTTTTGTGGGGCCCTATTGAAGATGTTGTTCTGGGGCCCCTACTGCAGCCAAACAATATCTTAGATGATCTATAAACATGCACCAAATTATCACAAATCACAAGCAAAAGTAGGTGCAGTCGTGACAACCTATCATATTAAAATGAAACATCTCAAACTGAGTCACTAAAGAAAGATAACAAATAAACTGGAAACAGAACAGTGTGTGTGAACTACCAAAATAAAGGGGCTAAGTACATGCAGACAGCAATGGTCGATCAAAGCGTTACTGTATCAAGACAGTGGTCCAGATCACCTCCACCTATTCCGTCATCAAATTCTGCAAACTGTGTCTTTTTGAGTTATATTATTGCTATGAATAAATGGAAGGACAAACCCTTGTGTAAACAAAAACTCCTTGGTGGAGATAATAATAAGAATGTACAAAGGAAACAACCCTCTATATGTCTAAAAGAAAACACTTTTTTGTTATTATTTTTTATTATTTAATTTTGATTATTTTGTGCAACACAAATTCTTAAAACTCAAAATAAAACTATATATATATATATATATATATATATATATATATATATATATATATATATATATACATATATGTGTGTGTGTGTGTGTGTGTGTGTAAAAAAAACCTTATATTAACAGAAAATAAATAAATCAGGCCACTGTTTATCTTACTATGGCTTATATTACTATTATATCCTTAATATTTTATTTCTAAGTGTTACTTATACACAAGATGACAGATCAGATGGTCTGTGTGCACAGAATGACTTTTACTGTATTGTACAGCAGTGACATTTGACTCAATAGACACGGCTAATGCGTTAACCTAACCGTTTCCCATTATAAATGTACAGACCAACATCCCAGAACATTCACATATGACACAGTCAGCACTGCTACATGTACGCACAAAAAAACAAATAGTAATACATGTTCATTAACAATATTCCGCAACTCCATGTAACGCCATCCAAGCAGAAGCTAGCAGCATCTAGCATCAAAGCTAGCGGTACATAGCCTCAAAGCTACCTGTATTTAGCATGGAAGCTAGCGTCAGTTACGTCAGTTGGTACACTCGAAACAAACAGAAAAACTAACATTAAATTCTAACGAACAAATAGCCCAACGCTTAAATTAACGTATTGCAATTTGCCTGCCACACCGACAACAGTTTTGACTCAGTAAACATGACTAATGCTAATGCTAACATAAATGTTTTGTGCCCCAGTCTGTTCTCATGTATCACCACTGCCACCTTCTGGTGAAAACAATCATAACTATAACAGTAGAATATTCATGACATGTTAACATTTTCTAAAAAAAACATTGAAAAAGTATTGGGGACCACATAAGTATAAGAATATAGATGGTGATTTGGATTGTCAGATGAGGCTGTAGCCTACAGCAGCTTTGGGTGCGTATAGCAAGAAACGCCCCTGATTTTATAGCATATGGTCACCATGTGCAGACAGGACCTCCACAGGTGACCTACTATCCGTGAGAATCATCAGTTACTCCAAAATGCAACAAAGCATTTTTTCGCTCATATCCTTTAATAAATCCTTAAGCATGACAACTGTGGTGGGATTTTGAAGCCACTCTACATCCCTTACATTATTAGCTGGGGGGGGGTCTAAGTTATTCCTTGTATGTTCTAGGATCTAGTGAATTTGATTTATTTTAGCAGTCATTGGTACACTGTACAAAATTACTGTAGAATTAACAGCAGACAGTTGTAAAATCGCAACATAAAAAACTGTAATTGAAAACACAAAAAAAGTTGTTTATTTGAAAAAACGTTCGTGTTAATGATTAAATGAAATATAGCTGTAGTTTTTAAAAGTAGTGAATTTGGAAAGTACAGTGAACATGATGAAGGCATATAAATTAAATTATGATATATAGGTGCAGTCCATTCCAATACCTACATGATTAAAATGTTAAATCTACATGTTTACAGTTTGTTGAGATTGTTCTGGTAACCAGTTTTGTTTAGTTTTTTTTTTTCCCATAAAAACGTTTTTGTTTTTTTGTTTTTTACAGAGAATATGTCAGAGTTCCTAAATGCTTTACATTTCCCATGAAGTTACCTGATAACATCTGCTGGAGCCTCCCTGACTGATTTGTGTCTACATTCTTTCAATGCACTGCCCCTTGTATGTGCTAATACTTTGGTCATTAGCTCCATGAAGGAGGTCATATGACCACTTCATATTCCCATCCATCTGCAAGCAAGACTGATGGATCTTCACATGGACTCCTGCACTGACTGTACTGTATGGGGCTGCGGTTAAAGACAAACCCAGACCTGTCTTTGGGTGGATGAATTAGAGAGTCTGAAATTGTTTTTGCACTTTAATTTGTAAATAAGCAATAACTGCAGGTGGTAAGAGGAACATTTTTGTAAATAATTTCACCACCAAGATATGCCAATAGTCAAATTTTAACCACTTTTAAACCTTTTATTTATTAACCAAAATGATAAAGGGAAGTTGTTGTGTACATGGGAGCATGTCACACTTTTGGGATCTCTGAAATGAGAGGAGTCCCATATTGAGAAGTGACTCAGTTCCTTTATTCAGTCATTCATTTTCCAAACCGCTTCGTCCTCCAGAGGGTCACAGGGGTGCCAATGGTGGGATATACCCAGGACATGTCACTAGGAGCAGCTCAGTTCTATGATTACACTGGGGAACAATTTGAAAAAAAGAAATCTGTTGAGTTAGATTTGTATGCTGATTAACACTAAAATGGTCATGCTGATTCCAAAATTATGTCCGAGGACTAAATTTCTACCCTCCAAAAACAGCTGGAAACAAAGCAACCCGGATGTTTTTTAATAGAGCCAACACACAATGCATTCAATAACAATGGTGAACACAGCAATATTAATAAAATAATGATGGAATGACACTTTTAAAGTTTTTTGTTTTGTTTTCAAACAGGTGAGCCTGTTTAATGATTGTATTAAATATGAATGATTTAGGCTATTTGTCTCCATTTATTTCCATTCTGGACTGAAAATGAACTGAACCGTGACTTCAAAACCGATGTGTGTAGGCTACCGAACCGTGATTTTTCTGTACTGTTATACCCCTAGAAATATCAGGAGGCTGGAGGAATGGTTTTTTTTTTTTTTGGACTATGTGAAGAACTGCTGTCACCTTTGGAGCTTCTGATTGGATCATCACCCTGTTACCATTAGAATGAATGAATTGGCTAATTCTGTCATCAGCAAAAGTCCCTGTCAAACAAACGAACTACCTGACGTTATAAAGGTCTGTACATGTGGTGCCTATTGTCATGTCGAAATATTAAGTGTAAATATGTCAACACTTAACAACAACAACAGCAAATTAAATTTATGTAGTGCTCTTTACACAGTGCTTGGACTTCACCCTTTACAGAAAAGAGAATATATTATTCTGTAAAAAAAAAAAAAAAATATATATATATATATATATATATATATATATATATATATATATATATATATATTATATATATATATAAATTGAAAAAACTAACAGATAATAATCGAGATAGGTATGCTATGATAGATAGATAGATAGATAGATAGATAGATAGATAGATAGATAGATAGATAGATAGATAGATAGATAGATAGATAGATAGATAGATAGATAGATAGATAGATAGATAGATAGATAGATAGATAGATAGATAGATAGATAGATAGATAGATAGATAGATAGATAGATAGATAGATAGATAGGTATAATATGTCTATGCTAGCATCTACCAAGGGGAATCTTGCTGTGTTTTACCACCTGGCTGCGTGCACACCTTCTGTGTGATGTTGCCCAGAAATCCATGTATGTTACAATTTTACCGCAATTTTACCGCACAGAAAAGACGGCTCGTGGACAGAACTTAAACATTTGTGAGGGGAGCCCATGTCATCTATTGTGATGGTAGAAGTTAATCTGTCTAACCTACTGTCTGTGGTGTAGGGGCTGCACTGGCGGATGGAATGGAGAATAAATATAGACCTAGAGAATATAGAAACATATAGTTGAATGGAGAATGAATGCAAGATCAGATAAGTGTCAAAATTCCAACCGGGCCATAGTCAAGACTGACGTGAGCCGAGCCAACAGGAATCCTCCCGTCACCACTCTGGCTGTGGCTCCAAGTGTAATCAGACAACCTCTCATCTCATCCATGTAAACTAACAAACAACGTCAGCTGATAAGATCTGAAGTGGTAGAAAGGATTTTGTGTGACAAGTGGGTGTTTGAAGTGGGTTCATTTGTCCCACAGACTGTCATATACCAACC
Source organism: Siphamia tubifer (assembly GCA_020466265.1). Classification (NCBI taxonomy): domain Eukaryota; kingdom Metazoa; phylum Chordata; class Actinopteri; order Kurtiformes; family Apogonidae; genus Siphamia; species Siphamia tubifer. The sequence continues at coordinate 37,204,841 of CM035792.1, read as the reverse complement.
ACACACCTACTTTTATGGGTCTTCTTTCATTTTAAAATCAAAGCCAGTTAAAAAGTCTCCACAGTCACTAAACACATCATAAACCTTTCACAATGACTGAGAAATCTGCCCTGCTGTTGAACCAATGCCTCTGCTCCGTGACTGAGGTTAAACCTCATTAGATGCAGGTTAGACATTTAGTGAAACGGCTAAGATTGGATTTCTTTTTCAATTTAGATCTTTTTTTTTAATTTTATCAAATTGACTTTTACCGTCAGACAGTTTTGTCTGTCTGGAATGTAGCTTCCACAACTTCAGTGACTACTTATGATTACATTTAGTCTCTTCTAAGTAGGGAATCTACAACAACAACAACAACAACAACAACAACAACAACAACAACACACAGCATATTACAGTACACACTGTACCATAAAGTAACAGAGAAGAAACAGAAGGAGTTTTCTTTGAAGAATAATTGGAAGTGTTATTGGAGGAATGTTACTGATTTTAAAGTAGTGGCATAAAATAAAAAACAGAACTGGAAGCAAACTCCAAGGCACTCTCTTTAAACATTAAAATATATTTATTATCATGGCATGGTCATATGAAGCAGACCCAAAAACCACTTCTATATGTTTCTGCTTTAAGCCTGGAAGGTTGATGACTGATGAACGCTTGAAACCATGATAATAAAGGCATTTTAATGTTTAACCCTTTAATGCCTGAGACTTAAGCAATTCTACATTAAAAAAAATAAAAAAAGATAAAATAAGCAAAAAAATTTACAAAAACTGGCAAAGTGATCAATAAAATGAACAAAAATGAATATTAAACTAACAAAATAATATGTAACATGGACAAAGTAAGACACTAAGGGAACACAATTGAAGAAAAATAATAAAATAAATAAACAAAATGTTGAAAAATAAACAAAAATAAGCAACAACATCAACAGAAACTAATAATTATTCATAAAATAACAAATAACACAAAAAAAATGCAAAGAAAAACAAAAAGAAGTTTTAAAAAAAGGAATAAATAACTAGTGTTGTAATTTGGTTTCAGTAGTTTTAGTTTGGGCTTTTTGTTTTTCTATATCAGTTGCTTTTCGACACCTCTACATCAGTTCCATGAACAAAATTATCAGTAAGATAACATAAAAACAATTCTGAAATTAATCTGAAATTTTAAACTAAACCATCCATTCAGAACGCATCAACGCTGATGCATCAGGGGTTAAAGGGTTAAAGAGAGTGCCTCAGATTTTGCTTCCAGTCTGTTTTCCTACATTATTTATCACTTTTTCCAAAGAAAATCTCAAACAGTTTTTTGGTCCTAGAAACATTCCTATCCATGACTTTTTAATTTTTTTAATTAGTGGCATAAAATACTTTAAAATAACAATGTCCCTCACTGCAAAGTAAATGGGAATAGGAGGGAAAAGGTGCCTGACATACAGGAAGTAAAATAAGCAGATGCAAGTAGGAAGCAACATGTATTTATATAATACCTTTGACAGACAGGAGAAGTTGTAAAGTGCTTCACAAAAGACAATAAAATTCAAGATAAAATTACAATCCCCAAAAGATAGAAATTACAATTAATCATGATGGACATAAAACAACCTTTAATCTGTTGATGTTAGAAGAAAGAAATGGGTTTTATGTTTTTCTTAAAAACATCAAAAGAGTCCAACGAACACACTGACCACAGAATTCCAGAGCCTGGAGAAACAGCCGGAAAGGAGCAGTCTCTGGTCCTGAAAAGACTACGAGGGACCAGACGTAGGACGATCAGATGAGACTGACTGAAATTCAGGGATGGGGGGCTCACTGATGGCAACCAAAGGGACTTCCCCAGCCAGTCCTCCCAGTACCTGCATTGACGCTTTTGCTTTTTTAGCAGCATGTTGGGATTATTTAACCTGACTGTGGCCAGATGGTATTTCACAATACCATCTGGGAGTGTTTCGGAACCCATCTGTTTTCAAAGGAGGGGCCTTATTTAAAATCCTTGCATGTGATTAGATTAAAAATCTGTCCGTCTCTTGACTGACGCTCCGCTTCATCCACTCAAGCTGCTTAACTGGTGAAAATAGTTTTCATCAGGTATATACACATCAACAGAAGGGGTTTAAACTTATCATTTATATGTAATGGTTTTTTATAACCTCATCTACTACGATGCCCACCAAGTTCTTCTGGTAAACATCGTAGGAAAGTATGGTTCTACATGATTCAGGGCTAACGAACACCATTTTCCAATCACATATAATGTTCTTTAAGTATGTAAAATTTAGAAAAATCTGAGAGGGTCAGGTGAAGACCACTTGATAAAAACACATGGAAGGACCCATTTATTCTGTTTTTAAAATCAGGTATACAGGTACACTGTATCAGCTACAGAACTTGAGAAACACATGGAAAGTTAATTGTCACTGAGATTTATTGAATTTCATTTAAGTTTTTTTGGCATGAAGCCCCAATACTTTCTGTGGAAATAAATCCTGTTTCTCTCCTTTCTGATAAATACGTAACATTATATTGGTGTGTCTTTCCAGTAATAATTTAAGCACCAGGGACAGCACAGGTGAGAATGTGACCTGTTCTGTTGTCCAAAATAAAAGAGCAAAGAAGACAAAGTTCTGTCTCTTTTCCCATTTGTTCTTTGTTCAAGTAGCGCCTCATGGTCATAAGAGCTGGACATGCTTTTCCTACTGCATTATAAACGTCAGTAAATCACGTTATGCTACTTATGTAAATCTCCAAAACATCTGCCTTGAAATGGAATCTCCAACAAACACATATGCAACTAGGTCAGGTGCAAAGGCCTGTGTCTATGCTTTTCTAATGCTAATTTTGTAAATTACAACAGTAGTTTTTCAGCATTAGCCGTAAAAGTCAACAGTCATAGTCATAGTACTGATTATACATTGATCTGCTGGAGTTGTTTAATTGTTACGGGGAATAAAGTTGTTGTAGCAGATTTTTGGACTCTGTCTGGGGTTGTTTTTTTTTCCTGTATGCGTGATTGGAAAAATACTCTGGAACTAGAAGAAGAGTGGACCATTAGTCTTGGAGTCGACTCTTGGTTTTGATGTTCATTAAAGTTCATCCAGGTCCACAGGTGACTTTCAGAATTTTAATGTTTCTACAGAGCAGGGGCTGCGTCCATAGTTTTCTTTGATGATTTCTGACAATTCTCACCTTTACACCAAAGGGAAGCATTTTGCTCTGAGGGGAAAAAACAGACTGGGGGTTAAACTGCATAACTTCATGCCCATAACTTCATGCCTGTCACAGTTCATAGTTGACTTGCAGTTAGGCACTGTTACAACCCTGACATTTAGCAAGACCTGACTTGATTTGCCACACAACCCAGTTACCCTTATTAGCAACAAGCATCCAGAAAACCCCAAATGCCAGTGAGGCTTAAACTACACTGGTATGTGCACATAGTGATAAGAAATCCAAAAGTCACTATGAGCAACATCACCTCCATTAGAGCTTCAGAAATAAAGCAATCAGAAGTTAGTTTGCTTTGCTTTTTGCACTTTATTGATGCCACATCACATGAGGTGTGTTTACTGCAGCTTGGATTGACCATATTGCTTTTTCAAATTACCTCTAAAATACATAGTGAAGCTCACGTGCAAACAGATGATAGAAATGAGCATGTGTGCACACATCTACATGTGACACATACATACTTGGTATATAAGCACTGAGCTCAGATCAAAGGCAACGCACAGACTGCTTTTTTTTTACTTCTAGAGTGTGAGGTCAAAGGTCAGACTGAAGGGGGGGGTAACGGTGGTTTTTGAGCTGCTATTGGAACAAAGTAAAGCAGACAAACGGCTCAGAGTTAATAGCAGCCCGACGCCTGAAGACCTGCAGAAGATGAGTCATAAGTGGCTTTTACTAAGACACACTTCAATCACTGGTCATTTTACTTCTTCAACCGCCTTCTCATTATTAGACTTCTGTCATGTCATGCAATCTGTTGCAAACACACAACATCTTTGTTCTGATTTTCTCAATTTCTCTAATTTGATAATTGTGAACAAAGAAACAGTGTCATTTGGGTGCTTGGTGTATTTTTATCAATTCTGTGACGCACACGGAGTGAAAGGACACTCAGTTTATTTGACTAGTAAAATGTAACACCTCATCACTGTCGAAACCATATAAATCCCTCTGGCACTTGTAAAACTGATTTTTTTTTTTTTTGCCAAAACAAGTCAACATGAATGCATCTTTCAGATTAGGTCATCTGGAGATTTCATATTTCTAAAACATTTGTGGGTGGTTTTTCAGAGAAGGTCATTTATCATTATCATTTGTCTAACACTGCCCACTGTGGGGCTCCAAAATGCACCAGAAAGGATTTTTTTTTTATTGGGTCAGACATTGTCAGACTGAAATAAATAATATTGACATGTGAATTCAGTCTCACGAAGGGGAGGCAAGGGGTATTTTTTTGGTTTATTTTTGTATCTGTTTGTTTGTCAGCATCTTTATGCAAAAACAACTGAACCAATTTCCATGAAATTCTCAGAAAAAGTGAGAGGTGGTCCAGAATAGATCCCATTAAATTTTGGTGAATGTAGGTCAAAGGTCATGGTCACCAAAAATGTGTTTTCACAATGATAAGAGCTCAGGTAAATGAGAATATTCCTTTTAATTTGATTAATTATTTTTATATGGAGGACTCAAAAGGCTTAGGTTAATTCACCATGATGCTCTTTATTGAGCAAACAGACAGAGACACCATGGCGACACACGCATAGTTCAAAATAAGGAGAAAGCAAAAGGCTGGGTCAAAACTACCAAACATGAACGAGGTTCAAAGTTCAGGTTCCAAACAGGTACCAGCTGAAATCTGTCTGACTGGGAGTTTGTGACCATCCAGGAAGGAGCACAGACAGAGAGGACATACCGAACTGACAGGGAGAGCAGGGAAAGCATAACTTTAATAGTGTGTGGTGATAGGTGTGTGAGGTAGATGAGAAACAGGTGAAAAGAGTGAGGAAATGACAGGCTGAAGAGTGGCTTTGACACATTCCTGTATACTCAGTTTTACATATAGCTTATTTTTGTTCCCAGTGTTGATATGCATTAAGATCAGAACTTAGAAAGACACATTTGAGGACTCTAGGTCAAAGGTCAAGGTCACAATAAAAGTAAAAATCTATTTTTATAACTTTATATATATATATAACTTTTGCACTATTCCTCTTAGAGATATCCAGTAAGTGTCAAAATACTGCTCTTTCAACTCTGTATCAGGTGTGCATAGATTTTGACCTATTGTTAACCCAAGAGGTCAGGGGTCATTCGGTCAATACCTAAAAAAATAAGTAAAGTACTTTATTTGTCATTATACTCTGTACAATGAAATGTGTCCTCTGCATTGAACCCATCCTTTGATGCATTTGTTGTGGACTACAACAAAAAAACAATTGTTAATATTATTTATTATTCTTGACAGATAGAAAAACATGAACTTGAACACTGTTTCATCATCTTTGACCTTGAATAACCTTAAAAGGTTAAAATCATGGTCGCATGATTTTAATTGGTCGTAACTCCAGAAAGAATGGTGATAAGTACTCAGTTACTATTGTTGACAGATAGGAAACTACATATAGACTCCAAAATGACATCATCACCTTTGACCTTGAGCAACTTTAAAAGGTCAGATCCATAATCTCACATATTGAAAGGGAGATGTCCAGATCATGTGACCTTGATTTTTACCTTTCAAGATCACACAAGGCCAGAGATGATGATGCCATTTTGAAAACCGTGCCAGGTTTGTCATGTGTCAATAATATTAACTAAGTCTCTATCACCACTTTTTTCTCTGTTATAGTCCATTTGAGCTTTTAGGTATTGACCGAGTGACCCCCGACCTCTTCTATACACATATAATGCAAAATTGCTTCTCATTGGAAATCTCTAAGATGAATAGACACCCCACTGCCCGCTGTGGGGATCCAAAATGCACCAGAAATGTTTTTTTTAAAACCCTTTAGTTTATCCAAATTTTAATTTTGACCTTTACTGTGATCTAGAATCTTCAAATTTATCCTTCAAGGTTGTAATGTCAATGCACATCATGTGATGAACCAGTTCTCTAACCTTCTGCCTGGTAACCTTTTACCTTCAACCCCTCACCTGCCACTCATTAAATCAGTCAGCACACCTGCCTTCACTCATCTGCCTCACCTGTCTCTGCTACTCACTGTGCTGGATTTAAGAACATCTTCACTACTTCGTTTATCCATGCTTCAGCTGCTCTATTCTGACTCTTGAATTAAACCAGACCTACCTGACTCTTCCTGCCCTCCTGCCCTGGTAACCTGACCTGCTGCTGTGTTTTTTCCCTATGAGCCTTTCCTGTCGTCACGGTGCTTCTGCCTGCCTTTGAGTTTTGGTTCCTATTTCCCCTTTTCTCTAACAACAATAAAGACACTCTTCACTTGAGCACATGCTGCACTTGGATCCTGTCTTCCAACCATTACACATCAACAGTGAGAGCAAAAGTAACCTATATGCATTTTCCCCTATCCCATCATTGTAAAAAAACATTTTTGGTGACCTTGATCTTGAATTTTTTACTTAAATTCACCAAAATGCGGTCTATTGTGGCACATGTTGCATGAAAATGTCATGGATATTGGACCAGTAGTTTCTGCGTGAAGTTGCCGACGAACAAAAACAACCAAATATGACCCCCCCCCCATTGGCGGGGGACAAATAATGACAGTTATGGAAGAGACACAATAAGAAGCAGCAATATTTTGATGACGAATAAGTCACTTAGAATTTAGACGGTAAGCAAACATGGTTTACTTTTGTAATTTTGGCTCAGATGAGACATGACATTTCGGGGTTTTTTTTGTGTGTGGTGGTGGTGGTGGGGGGGGCTCAAAAATTTGCGAATAAGTTATTTGACATGGTTGCAAAAGCAATAAGAGAAAATAAAATACTTTACTCGTTATTCATTAGTCCACTTGACCTTTAAATCAGCCTCTGCCTTTAATTCCATCCTTGTAATGTGTAATCTTTACATTAATATAACTTCTTAGATACTGTCTGTTTTTAATGCGGTACAGATGCTTTTTTAAAGTAGCCATAAAACTGTCATCTGCCAGAAACACAAATTATACAATCACATCTCATCACTGAGGTCAACAGGAACCCTCTTAAGACCTGATCTACATTTGCATTAAGTCGCTGTCAAGTCTAAATAAGCCTGTGGAGATTTTCCAAGAGGAATTGATTCTGTTTCTGCTTCAGTCATATCCATCATAGCTCCATTTTCAAAGCCAATATAATTCCAGAGGTTTAAGTTTAGACAAACAGAGTCCGCAGCTGCAGCATTACAGTTCCAGCCTCCACATCCCCAGTAGGAGAAGGAATTTAGTGCCAAAACTATAAATGGATGTTTGGCACAAACCTGAGTTTAAAAACAATTTATTCCCATAGAAAACCTTTTGTTCGGGGTTAAAAGAACCAAGCGCTCTGCGGAGCACAGTTTGAGACTTTCACTGTTAAGAGAAGCAGAAAACTTCTTTGTAAGTCAATGAGGTGCAAGGAAAGGGATTTGAGTGTTTTCCTGGAGCAGGGAGCATAGAAATGAACGGGAGGCCGTAACTAACGCAGTGATGTGCAGTAAAACTGGGTCATTGTGATTTTATCTCAGAGTGAGTAGGTCAGTAGTTTTTGCCTTGTAGATATTCCTCAGTGCCCACAGTCACACATATAGACCTGTTTAAATACTTATTTTGTCTAAATAAAAATGAGTCTGGGGCTGGAAATGTTTAGGATGGCTGTCATATAGTTTAGCTGGACCAAACACAGCTCTGTAAACATATATTGCCCCCTTTGAGAATTAAGTCCAGATTTTCTCTTACAAACACAGTCTCATGGTGGAAACATGTGACGGAGCAAAACTATAAACATCTGGAGGACAACGTACCTTTATTTAAGCATAATCTACAATTAAATATTTAAGTAATTATCTTATTACTTTACCCTTTGTGTATTTACAACTCCTCAGATTGGAGAATAGAAACATCTTTGTTTAATTTTTTGCTGTTTAAGTTCATATATTACAAAAATGGGAAAGTGTGAGAATAAACCAACTGAATTTAAAAATTAATATTTTTAAGATCAAAGACAGGCAGTAGGGTCACCGACAGAACTAAAATGTAAACAGTTATTTAGGTAGAAATATTGACTGACATCTAGTTTATTTACCAGGGGCGGCCGCTGAACTTTTATTTTGGGTGGGCGCAATAATTGGTCAAATATATCTTATCAAGGCGGTGTTATGGGGCTCTGAAAAATATAAGTTAAAAAACAGATTCAGATAGTGGAACGATTTGAAGATGCTGTTTACGCAGCTCCTCTCCACCTTTCTGTGACGTGACCAGTTCATTCAGTATCAAAGCACATGTGCCAAAGTCAAAACAACAACAATGGTAAAGTGTGCGTCGTTACTGTGTTTCCTATCGCTATTGTACCAGAATATCGTTTGTATTCATTAATACTGCATAAAACACACACTTGTAGAGATCACAATTCATGAATTTATTTTGGATTTAGCCCAGAGGACCCGAACGACATTTGTCTTTGAATATGTTGTTAGTGCCACCTAGTGGCCACTTTATTTTTAATGTTCATTTTGCTGCAGTTTGATATTCCATTTGAAACTTTATTTAACACAAAATAAATTGTAAAATGATACAATTCAAAATAAAATCCAAAAATGTTTAATCAACACCAAGGCACAAATTTTTCAACAAAAAAATCTAATCAATGTAAATTATCATTTGTATTTATAAAGTGCAGAAGAATTGTTATAATCATATAACATACCGAATGGAACTCACAGATGCAATTTACATTCCAAAAATAAGTGCACTTAAAGCGCTTTTCACATGTAAAATTACAGTGCTGTACTAGGTTGTCAAAACAGGTATATAAAAAAGAAAGAAAAAAAAAACAAAAACCCCACAACGGACTCTGAATCACGCGCCTGGATGAAGGCATTAAATCTAAAGAATCCACCACGCAATGTCTATATGTGTTCCCATCACTTTGTGGACAAAAGACCAACCAAGGATAACCCGTTTCCAGAGTTATTTTTGGGATACACCGGCCTTACATGACTCACAGAGCGAAGCACTATCTCACTGAAGTGACTTAAACTTCAATCTAATGGTAAGTTCAGCAACTTTATCTATGAAATGAAAGCTTTAGCTATGAAACCATCAATACTGTTAATTGTGAAGTTGTCATACACGAACATTGCAACTGGTGTTTTGCTAAAACATCTGATTAGCATATAAGCTAATGTTCATAGACAGTAGAGCTGTATGTGTACGTTGGATTGAAAGGTCGCCTACAGTGCTCTGTGTGTGGGGTCGTCCCTGGAAATACGGAATCGTCCTATATTTAAAAACAAACTTATGTCCGGTGTTGAGCTGAACTTAAGCGAGATGAAATTCTTATTTTGCCATTGATGATTATATAAAAAATCAGAGGTCTGTAAATCTGATAAGTGTCCCGTATTTCCCCTCACGGAGTTGGCAGCCCTATTAATGTGTGTGTGTGTGTGTGTGAGAGAGAGAGAGAGAGAGAGAGTACAATTTCTTATTATATATTCCTGCTTTATATGCAGATACTGATACGCCTCAGAGGCTGTCAGATTGTCCATAGCTTTCCTATTGCAATGGACTCCATGAAATACGGACAAATCTTGCTGTACGTCACGTTGGGCCACGTCGTCATATTATCCTCCAGGTCTGCACCACATTTGGGTGGGGGATAATAACTCCATCTCCAGACAAAGTACTAAAACTATGTTCCCAGGATATTATAGCTCACAAAACGCTAGCAATCGAAGTCTGTTCACATCTTCCGGCGGATGGTAATGGCGCTGCACAGGGTTTGTGGCGTAAACTTGTCGATATCTTCAAAATCCCCCTCTGGGTCTTGGCCTTGAGATCCTTTACACCACTTGTGATCCAAGATTTATCAGTTCCCCGGGTTTGAAAAAGCAGACATGGGAAACAAAATAGTGCACCTGCCTCACTGCACCCAGCTAGCCATGGCGCCTTCTCATACCACGAACGTGAAAACGACCGCATATAAGCCCGTCCTCTGTCCTGCTTAATCACCACATCTGGACGGTCGGGTCCCAGCTCCTTCACTCTCAGCTTCTCCTGCAGTGACCTCCTCGAAAAAGGGACAGTTTGAAGCGCCTTCACCAAATGTTCTTTCTCCATGTCTCTCGATTGTTGTTAACGCTAATCCAACTCCTAACTTCTGCGCCAGAAAACGCTTTACAAAGCTTTGAGCGTGATGATGTTCTATAGCCAATAAACAACAGCCAGGCTGCCAAACTGACGTGCATGCGCCCCTGTGGCCTCCTATCAAATGCATTATGTCACGTGTAGACTCCTGGTAGTTAATGGGGAGAAGGGTGGGCGCCCCGTTCGACGTAACAACTTAACGTAAGCAAAGCGTAACTGGTTTTGTGGATATGAAAGATATTGTTGCAAAGGATTAAATGACAAACATCAGAACTATGTTAAATTAATACTTTAATAAATATATCAAAGATGTTAGCCTGTTAATTTAAATGTTTTGAGATTAAATTATGTTTTTTTTGGGGGGGGGCTTCCACGTACGCCAGGGGGCGGCGCCCCTGTGCCCAAGTGGACCGGCCACCACTGTTATTTACTTATTCACACTTAATTCATTCCTTATTGTGGAGCTCAAAGTGGTTTGGAAGAGAAAAGACCAAAGCAGAAATAATACCTCTCCGTATGTAACAATAAAAATGTCTAGTGTGAGAACCTGACAGTATAAAATGTTCTGTTATATGTACTTGTGTAGCAAGAAAACATGAAAGAAAAAAGACAAACAAGTGAGAACAAACAGCTAAAAAAAAGTCAGTTTGTTCAAATGATCAAATTACAGGTAGTTTTTGGGAGTCTGTCTTTTTTTTGCAGATTTATTTATTCATTTAATTGTTTATTTTTGATGGAATGTGGATTATGAAGATTTGGACCAGCAAAAAAACAAGGCAGTCAGAGGTGGAAGCCCTCAGATAGGGCGGCTGTGGCTCAGTTGGTAGAGTGGGTCGCCCAATGACCGAGAGGTTGGTGGTTCACATCCCAACTCTGGTTGTCCACATGTCGAAGTGTCCTTGGGCAAGACACTGAACCCTGACTTAGGCCCCCAGTAGGACTGACCTTTGACCTTAGAAACCTACTGGTGTGTGAATGTGAGGTTAATGTGAAGTGCTTTGAGCACCATGAAGGTGGTATAAGCGCAGTCCATTTACCTCCACCTAGGTTTGATTTTTATTCACACGTGTTGTGATGGAGGGGTTTGACCCATCGGTCCGAAGGTGAGACGATGTGAATGAAAAAAATCCGCCAGATTCTATTTTGTCTGAATCCTGAGATATTACCACTTATGTGTTTTAGCTGTTGACCTTTAGTGTAACCTTGACCTTTGACCTTCACTACTCAAACTCTAATGGATTCTTCCTTACCCCATCATCTATCATTCCTGAAAGTTTCATCAAAATCTGTTCAGAACATTTTGCGTAATCCTGCTGACAGACAAACAGATAAATGGACTCGAATTTAATACCTCCTTGGCGGAGTTAAAAAAACATTTAACCGTGTGAAGAGTCTGAAGAACCAGGATTTATAAGAACTCAGTGTTTGATACAAAGAAAAAGATGAAATTACAGTGTTTTGTAAGAGGCTAAAGGTTAAATGTGTAGCTCTGCTGGAAGCCAGATAGACGTGACTTCACTCCATTTCCAAAAGAGTAAGACTTGTCTGATATCACATCTTTCTACACTTAGATCCAGCGTGGGGGGGGGGGCTACTTTGCAAGAATAGATTGTAAAATCACAAGTAGTTCAACATGGCAGTAGTTCAAATAAAGTCCATTTTTACCACTGGACTAGTATAGTTTTAGCAACTACTTTTTTTTCTCCCATTCACAAGTGTAAACACAGGTCATGTCTGAAGAGGCATCACCATCCATCATCATGTATTCATTTAAATATGGCCAAGGCTGGGGTAGCACATCACTGTTGGGGCTGGCGCTGGTGGGAGGTTTATTCATAGTGGTGAAGACCGCATGACATTTGTAATGAAAAATACACATCTGTGAAACATTCAAGTGCTGCTAGTGAGGGCTGTCATCAGAGGGAGGGCTGGCTGATATGATCATGCATTTAAAGCAATTCAAGATGAAAGAAAGATAGAATGTCTTACATTTAATGGTGAAATACAATTTACATTAAAAAATATATATATATAAAAAAAAAATATATATATATATATATATATATATATATATATATATATATATATAAAACACCTTGAGTTCAGGTTGTTGCCCAAAATTGTAGTTTACAAAATGAAGAGTTAAACATAAAAAATTACCAAAAAAGTACTTTACAGTAACTACTACGTGACATAAAATATGAATGTAGTTTACCTTCCAGTGAAAATGTAGTTTAAGTCTCCCCAATGCTGCTTATACTTGTTGTTTGTGTATGAGTGTACATTCAATGAGATGAGATGAGATACAGTACGATACAATATTCCTTTATTAGTTCTACGAGGGGAAATTCCAGGTTTATAGCAGCAATATTATGGCACACACACACACACACACACACACACATATATATATATATATATATATATATATATATATATATATATATATATATATATATATGTTATTGCTATTTTTCCTAAATATATGTACACATCAATAAAAATTATTGGACTGTTTTGAATGGATTACACTGTATTGCAGTTTATTTGGAGCAGTTTTTGTTGTCGTTTCTGTTGTGGATTCTCAATGATCTACAATACCTCTCTTTTACACACTTGTAGTGTCTCATTCTATCACTGAATAACTCCTATAATGTTGTGAGCATCATGCTTGAAACTTCTCCACATTAACCATTATTGTTTTGAATGGGTAGACTACTCATTTTCATCAAACTTTCATTAAAATATAATACAAATACAAAATACACATAAGTGACTAATGTACTGTAGTAAAAAAAAGTTCAACTTTAAACACTACAGGGGAGCAAAGAATAATGTTACATCACCAGCTTCACTTTCAGTAAATGCCAAAATATCCATTAACTTGTTGAAACTGAATGTTGTCAAATAAATGAAGAGTGTATGCAGTTATTGACTTGAGAAATTGAATATTCACATGGGGGTCATTTTCTACTGATGTCATGTTCAGGGTGGGAAGCTCAAACGTCATAGAATGAATGAAAAAAGGCATATGCTGTAGTTAATTACTCTCTAAGTATACATAAGATTAAACAAAGCATTTGAGAACCCATTACCTACGTTTGTGTTAACATTGAACCATTATAGTTAACATTTCTGTCTGATACTGTAGGTGATTGAGCAGGAAACAGTTTGTTTGTTGTCACACAACATTAGTGAATAGTTGAATATTTGTAGGTCAGTATAATCATTACATTTTACCTTCAGGTTTATATGGGTGCACTGTATTACTGTATGAAGCACTGATAGAGGAAGTGGTTCAATGATAATATCCATTGTGTCTAACACTGTAAAATAAATTACTGTAGAATTAGCAGCAAAAAGTTGTAAAATTGCAACACAAAAAACTGTAACTGAAAATTAAATGTAGCTGTAGTTTTTTACAGGAAGAGTAGGTTAACTCTTGTTAGGGTAGCTGTGGCTCAGTTTTTAGAGTGGGTCGTTGAAGGGTCGGTGGTTCACACTCTGGCTGTCCACATGTCGAAATGTCCTTGGGCAAGACACTGAACCTTAAGTTGCTCCCAGTAGGTAGGGTCAGACAGCGCCAGTGTATTGGCAGCAGTTGTCTACTGGTGTGTGTGTGTGTGTGTGTGTGTGTGTGTGTGTGTGTGAGGAATTGTAAATTGCTCTGGGCCCCCACTGGTGTACAAAATGCACTATATAAGTACAGACCATTTATCATTTAAAGGTGTCATTATGCTGAAAACCAATTTTCCATGCTCCTTTTGGAATGTGATGGGTCACCCCAAATTTGCTGCATTTGCTGCATGGTGTGTCCCCTCCACTGGCTGTATTTACCATTCATAGAAAAAAACACAGAGAAACGAGACACTCAGAAAAAGTCTGTCCACTACACGTCACAAGGACATTGGCGTCACCCACGTGGGGTTAGGTCCGTTCCCCATTGCAGCGAATCTGAAGTAGCATTAGCACTAGCGTTAGCATCTACAAGAGAAGACGGCGCCACAGTAGCTGCTGCACAAACCACAAAATGGTGGATCAAACTGGTTCATGCGCTCTCTATGGAAAAAAAAGCTTCGTCTTTTTTCCTGCATGTTTTCAAAACAAGTGATGGCACGAAATCTAGCTGGATGCTACTCTGGGAAGGTAAACACACACAGAGCAAGAGGGGAGGGGGGAGTGTTCCTTCACGCATACTAAGCCAATCAGAGATGCCTCATTGTTTCACCTCAAGTCATTTTTCAAACTTCCAAAAACAGCTGGAAACAAAGCAATCTGGAAATTTTGTTTTAAATAGAACCAACACACAATGTATTCAATAACAATGGAGAACACAGTAATATTAATGAAATAACGATTGAATGACACCTTTAACAAAACCAGATTTGTGTGTAGAAATTCTTTTGAGAAAATAAAACTGTAAATCAAAAAACAATGTGATGCCATTTGCTTTTTTTACGTTAATAAATTCTAAAAACATTTAATGATTTAAGATTTTAAATATGTAAAATAACATGTGGCTGTGGTTCAGTTGATGGAGTGAGTCATCCAATGACTAAAGAATCGATGGTTCAAATCCTGGCTCCAACTCTTAACATGTCAACTCTTCTTTGCAAAACTGAAGACACTGAACCCTAAATATGTCCCAGTTTTATTTCTATTTATAAAACACTGTGGGTACATGCAGGTCTATGAAAGAACCAGTCCATTCAAGGTTAAATCTACATGTTACTCTATAAATATGTTTACAGTTTGATGTGTTTTTGCAGCTGCCAGTTTTTTTTCCCATAAAAACAACAGGATATTTTGTGTTTTACAGTAATGTGTTCATCTGTAATTTAACTATCCTTTTTTTTTGTTTGTTTGTTTGTGATCAGATGTAGGAGCGGATAACTCTGGAATAAAACTATTCAGTTTCAAAACATATTTTATGATGATAGTGGCAGTAGTAGTGAAACCATTATGTTTTCCTGTATTTATACACCTTCAGTACAGCAGTAGAAGAGTTCCCTAAGGGGAGTAGTAAATGTCATCTATGTTAATATCTGTACGCAAGCATGACGTCAAAGGAAATTGGTTTCTGTCCCATATGAATGTAATTATTGAAGAAGCATGAGTGTTTTCTCAGAAAAAATGAAAAAGTAATCTACATAAAACAATAGACCAGTGGTTCCCAGCTTTTCTTTTGGGTCATCACTCCATTTTAACATCACATATTTTCCCTCTGATTAATTTGTTTTTGTTCATGAAATAGTTTGTTATAATACGTTGCAAATACATTTTAATTTACATTTAGTTTATATGACGAACATGCAGCTGTGGGTTAGTCGGTAGAGAAGGACATCTAATAACTGAAGGGTCGGCGTATCACGTCCCGGCTCTGGCTGTTTACATGTCAGTGTCCTTGGGCAAGACACTGAACCCTCAATTACTCCCAGTGGGCCTGGCAGCACCTTGCATGGCTGCAGTGGCCTACTGGTGTGTGTGAATGGGTTTATGTGAGGTGAAGCACTTTGGATAAAACCTCTCTCTCTCTTTCTCTCTCAGAGAGGGGGATTTTTTTTTTCACAGAAAAAAGTTTGTGTTAGATGTTATGACCCTCATTCCCACATGAATAGCAAAAATGAGGCTCAAATCACTAAATAAACATGTAAAATCAACAGCTTTCCCCGATGGTGCAGTTCATGTGGCCATTTTCTGCTGCCTGTGTGGATAGTGTGGCTCCCAAGCACAACACATGACCGCCAAGCGTTTTCACAGAGAAAAAGCCCATTAATTCAGACATCTACAGCCAGATGTGCAATTGACTTGGATGTTAGACGTCATACTTTGAAAGAACGTATATTTATTTTATCGTTCCTTTGACCAGTAAGCATACAGTATAAGCAAACACATGCGTACATTATATTGGATATTGACGTTAGTAAGTTTGAAGTAAGTTTTGTATGATATGAACATTATGAGTTGCACCCCCACTGCATGTGAAGTTCTTCTTTCAGGCATTTTGTGTTTGACTCCAGCTCTGTTCTAGTCAGACCATTGCATCCTTGGGCAAGACACTTTACCCTCCAGTGCCACTCACTCACACACTGGTGAACAGGCCCAGATTTAGAATCAGGTGCTCGGTGAGGAAGGGGAAGACTTCTTGCCTGCACCATAAAGCGCCATATTTAAATCCCCCAAACTCTGCCTATCGTTATATGAAGTTGTCTATATATTAACCCTGTGTCATATGTCACTTTATCAATCTTTACCTATCTGTCTATCACATGATTAAAAAAAAAACCCTTTTGTGCATTTTCCTTTTACTTCTTTGCGTCTTTTTTTGTTAATTATGTGACTTGTTGCATAGCATGGCACAATAATTACAACATCAGTCTCCTGGTTTTCTGTGCAAAAGCCCTCACAAATTCATCCATATTCAATGCACTTGTGATGACCTTTCTTTTGTCTTTTATTCTCGCACGTCTTAGTAACACAAACAGATCATCTTAGTACAAAAAAGTAAAATATTAGCTGATCTAAATAATGATTCTTTCATACACCATCAAACATCTATGTGCCTTCATTGCTGTGTACATGTCAACTAAACAGCACAACCTTCACTCCAAACTACATGTATCCATAGAAACCTACTAACCAATCAAAACTCAGCACCACCAACACAGTTTTAAATCTGCACATCCAAATTATAAATAGTTCAAAACATCACCAAACATTCTTCTGACTTATTCAAACTTTTGTGATGTCATCTTGTTGGAGGTGCAGCCTTGGCATTTAGTGGGGCAATCCCCCCCCCCCCCCTTGCCCATGCCTAGATCCGGCCTCGCTGATGAATGAATTTAGTGAATGAAGTTTGGTGGTGGTCAGAGGGACGAGGGACCTTCGGGGCAAAATGGCATCCACACCTCTGTCAGTCTGCTCCAGGGCAACTGTGGCTACAAATGTAGTTTACCACCACCAAAGGGAGAATGTGAGAGTGAATGAATAATGGGTCACTAATGTGAAGTGTTTTGAGTGGGCAAAAAAGTGCTATATAAATCCAATCCATTATTATGATGATGATGATGATGATGATGAGGATGATGATGATGATGATGATGATGATGATGATGATGATGATTATTATTATTATTATTATTATTATTATTATTATTATTATTATGGCAGAAAAGTCAGGTGTAGATTATTACTGCACAAAGTGAGAATTTTATTTTCCTTTTCAGTGTATGTACAGTCAGTCCAGCTTGTATTTACAAGACTGACAATTAATACTGAACAAATAATAATAACTCAAACTATGAAAGAGTTGCAGCATCTAAAACTGACCACAATGAACATTTGACAGATAAACAGTACCACGGTGCTTCAGCCACTTTGTCATGGGTTTATGAATGTAATTGTCTCTGAATTTCCACATATTTTTTATTATATATATATATATATATGTATATATATATATATATATAAAATCAATTACTAGAATTTTCAAGCAACCCCATTTGAATTCCACATAAGGACCTGACCCCAAGATGCAGATCCAGTTATCACTAGCTGCATTTCCATTACCCTTGGAAATTCACAAAATGTAAATATTGCTATAAAAAAACTGGTAATGGAAACACCTGAATTAAAAAAAAACACTCAACTATCGATAAAACGTTTTCACGCTTTCATGAGTTGGTTTTTCAGATGTTTCGGTATTCTAATATATCGCAAATGAAACACTTTTTTCCGCAATATATGTCACAGGATCTGACTATATAGTCACATGATCACTTCTCTTGGCATGAAAATGACATCCTCAGTCACTGTAATCATAACAACCATTATAATTTGTTGTTATTGTTAAGTGCTGAGTATATTTACACTTAATATTTCAACCTGACAATGTAGGGACCACATGTGCAGACAATTATCAGGTGAGACAGGTGGTTTGTTTTACATGCTAGTGCCTTTAAATAGTTCGCTAGTGACTTTTACTGACGAGAGAATTAGCTGAGTCATTCATGCTAATGCTATTATATGCTATTTCGCAGTTGTCATTTAAACACATCTAAAGCATATTTCCACTTAATGTTTCAGTCTGACAATGTAGGGACCACATGTACAGACCCTTATAATGTGAGACAGGTGGTTTGTTTTACATGTTAGTGTCTTTAAAGAGTTCGCCAGGGACTTTTACTGACAAGAGAATTAGCCGATTCATTCATGCTAATATCAGGGTGATACTGCGATCAAGTGATCTGAAGCTCAGAAGGCGACAGCAGTGAAATGTCGTGGGATGATATTTCACGAGAGATACAACCGTCAATGGAGACACGTTCAAAGCGCGAATATACTTTTTCGAAATTTGAGGAATATCGATATTGTTTTGCAAAAAACTGTAATGGAAACGCAGCTATTGATACATTGCAGGTGATTAAAACTGACTTTAGTTTAGACATTGACTTAGGTAATGTCAATAAAGCATTCTCAGCAAGACTCAACAAACTTCACAAAAGCACGACTACACAAAAACCTTACATATTAACTCTTTAAATGTTGTCCTAAATAGATGTCTGCTTTTGTAATGACAGGGTGAAGTGGTCAGTCATCCCATGGCCTGTAGGCATGTGTGGGGGAGGTAGTGACCACAGCGGCTGGACGCAGAGGAAAATACCAACAGGGGTTAATGTTGTTTACTTTCGTCTTCAAGTGGCCATTGTGTTCACTTCCACCCATCACATGACACCTGGTCACAGTCTCCTCATCAGGGCCATCCTCGACCCTCCACTTCCACCACCACAAAGACGCACAAACACACATTCACGCACTCAGAAACACACAATGAGCTGCTTGTTATTCCCAGCGAGTGTACAGGAAGCCTCTGCTCCAGATTCAAGTTTACTGAAGAAACCAAAAATCATGATGCTGGCATGAACACACATGGGCCTATATCTACTTGATTTTCGCATCAATATGCACCATTGATACAGCATTCATTTCCTCTATGTAATTGACAACAGTACCTCTTACTTGCAACTAAATCATGTCACTGTGTAGATGCACTGAAAGTCAACACAGAACACAGAGTGGTCAGTATTTCTGCTGTCTTTTATGTGATACATTGATAATTAAAAGCAGTGATTGACATCAACAGTGGATAAATAACAAGACAGGACTAATAGATGTTACAGCTGTAGAGGTTGTAAACAGATGGATACCGTAAAACACATTGACACATTATGAGGTTGTTCTGAGTTGACATTTTCTTTCATGGTTTCTCATAATTAGATTGGAATTTATTAGATTATTAAATTGAAAAGATATGCTTACAGTATCACAGTGGCCAAGTTTTAGGTAAATGTTTTGTACAACTCGAGTTAATATTAGATTTATCAGTGAAGACTATTTGTCCAAGACTGGAGACACAGAGTCTACGAATTTGATGACATTTTTCTCGTTGTTTGATTAAAAAAAAATCAGCCAACATCTGTATTTTTTTAAATTACTTCTGCTCTTGTTGCAAAATATATGTGAGAAATGCAGCCCTGGATTGATAATAAAACTTAATAGCATGCTCACATAGGATTACTGAGACATTAGTGTCACACAACAAAATGGACTGAAACCACAGAAGAAGAAATTAACCAACATTATAGAAATCAGGCATCTAAAATATGACAGGAGAAACACCAAATTAAATATTTCTTCCTTAGTTCTTTGTCTTCTAGATGATGGTGGTAGATGATGCTGCACGTGATTTTCACGCACAAAGGAAGGGAAAAATGTAAAGCAGATGTGCAGTTGGGTTTGTAAACTCAGCCAGGTCCCCAGTGTAGAATCCATGTTGAAAAATGGAAATATAAATTGTATCAAGGATGATAATCTTACAGCCAAAAGGGATAACGATTTCACAAGAGACGTTTGTTTCGACTTGACCTAAAATCCTATTCATTTGACATGTACTCACACGATGAGTTAACCCTTAAAGCAAACCCTAGAAAAATAGGTTCTTAATCTCAATGGGATATTTTTTGTGGTTCAATAAAAGTTAAATCAGTCAATAAATACCTAGTTATAGTTTTATGGCAGTTCCTAAATTACTTTGTTTTATTTCTAAAGATGGATATATACCGTATGTGTGTGTATGTGTATATAAATATATATATATATATATATATATATATATATATATATATATATATATATATATATATATATACCTTTTTCTTCAAGTATTTATCACTATTTATTATATTATCCTGTTTTTTAGGTATTTTATCCTATTCTTCAGGTATTTTCTGATAGAAAATACACTGAGGGTTAAGGGTTATTATACCAACAACAGAGACAACTGAGGAAGGAGTGACTTTTCTCAACAAAATATAGAATTAACAGATCATAAAAGAATTGTGTCCATGGGTTTATGTTGTAGAAGATGATGGTGTTTCCATAGTAACTATGGAACCTCTGAACATCCTAATGTGTCATATCTGATGACCATGAAAAGAAGACAAACTGCATTTTATACAAGTTATTTATATGTCAGCCAAGGCTCAAAAGGTAGAGCAGGTCATCCAATAAGAGAAGAGTTGAGAGTTTGAATCCTGCTCTGTCCTAGTCTGTCTGTTGTTTCCTTGGGCAAGACATTTCATCCTCTGTAACTCCAGCGCCACTCACACTAGTGTATGAATAATGTATATAAATGTTCAGTAGTGGTCAGAGGGGCTGTAGGGCTGAATTGTCAGCCACGCTTCTGTCCGTCTGCCCCATGGCAACTGTAGCAACAAGTGTAGTTTACCACCACCAGAGTGAGGATGTGAGAGTACATGAATTTTGTATCAATAAAGCAAAGTCCTTTGCTTGCCTTGAAAAGTGCTATAGAAATCTAATCCATTATTATGTATTGATATAATTAATGAATTATTAGGTGGGTATTAATCCATTTACATCAGTTGATGTGTTTGGTTTCCAGTGGCTGTTTGGGTCTTTATGGGTTAAAATGAGAAAAGCTTCAGGCACAGCAGGATTTCACAAACTCACAGCCTCAAGACGAGCACACAAGAGCTGTTGGTGTAAATATGAGTGTTGGGATTCATCAGAATTTCAAAACAAACTGGTCTTGCCTCAGGGCAGGTGTCAGATCATGTAAAATGGGCTTTAAATTGGACTCAGCTGTTGTATACATGTGGACTATGCTCTTTTCTCCATTCTGCTTTACCTCCCATTATCGCCGTATCAAAGAATTAGTCACAGTAAAATGTCTTTGCCGCAGAACTACAACGTAGTCAGTACTGACCAAACACAACGAGCAGCTTTGTGTCTCTAATTACGTCGTCTGGCAGGCCGTAATGGGATGCATGAGAGTTTCATTAGGAGAACTACGACGAGAGCCTTTCTTGCATAAATGACTTGGGGATTTGCATGAGTATACAAATACACAAGAAGGCTCAGCAGACAAACAACTATTGGAACACAAATACTCCACATTCCACTGGGATTGCTGCATGCACACATTTGGGGCTTCAGAGGGATGGTTGAATAGGTTTCTTTTTGAAAATAATCCAGACTATTGGGTAAAATACTGTTGTGAATACTTTGCAGTATTATGTATGATTTTCCAGAAAGCTTTTGCAAACCCAGATGATCAAATGAAAAATCCCCTCTATCACCATAGGACACTGGTCAGCTTCCCCCTGTTGTTGTCAGAAGGAAAACTAAAACCAATGCACTCATGCAACAGGTTCAAACCCCCAAGACTGTGTTACTCAACACACATGGCAGTTTGTGTCAGGTTGGTGTATTTGTGCAGCTGTGGATTAGCATGAACTTGGCAGTCGAGGGAATACAGCAGACCTTAAAACACTGAAACAGACAGAAACAAACAAAGCTGGATCACTGTCTGGTCACAGGAGCCTGAACTAGATAACAGCTATTTGTTCATGCACAGAACAGGAAGAGGAAAAGAAGAAAATGTGGTGTGGGACTCATGAAATGCAAGTTGACAGCCAAGTGTGAGTGTTGTGATCAATCACGTTGAGTTTAACACACACTAGGCAATTTAGAATTAGCATAAGGAAACGCCCCGATAATAGCAACAGACATGTGTCGTACAACAAACAGCAAAAGCACAGTAATTCCACACGCAATGATGTACTTTAGACAGAGCTGGGAAGTAACTAAGTATAAATACTTTGTTTACCGTGCTTAAGGGGTTTTTTCGGTATCTGTTCTTTGCTTGAGTATTTATTTTTCTGGCATTATTTTTCTCCCCACATTTTTGCATAAATATCTGTACTTTATACTCATTCACAGAATAGGCTTTTGACTTTTTCAAACTAAACAGATGTGACAGAATGAAAAATATGTTGCTTCAGAGGAAAAAAAATCAGTGGAGAAATAGAGCACAGACTGTGACCAGGATCAGAACCAGAGTCCACTTTTTCCAAAAATTTCTTGCTCGTACCCAAAAACCTGAGTACCATTATCTGATCAAGCATATTTTCTACACAGTAACTTACTTTTAAAATGCATATGACACCAAAATACAACCTTAAATGATTA
Source organism: Siphamia tubifer (assembly GCA_020466265.1). Taxonomy (NCBI): domain Eukaryota; kingdom Metazoa; phylum Chordata; class Actinopteri; order Kurtiformes; family Apogonidae; genus Siphamia; species Siphamia tubifer. The sequence continues at coordinate 37,181,983 of CM035792.1, read as the reverse complement.
AATCTGACATTCATTCATTGATTATCTGATCCCGCTTTATCCTCACTAGGGTCTCAGGGGTCACTGGGGGCCTAATCCAGCTACAATGGGCGAAGGCGGGGTACACCCTGTATGAGACACCAGTTCATCGCAGGGCTGAACATATATAGACAAACAATCACTCTCACATTCACACCTATGGCCAATTTTAGATTAACCAATTAACCTATCAGTGCATGTCTTTGGATGGTGGGAGGAAACCGGAGTGCCCGGCGAAAACGGGGAGGACATGCAAACTCCACACAGAAAGGTCTGGTGTGGGATTTGAACAAGGGTCCTTCTTGCTGTGAGGCACAAGTGCTAACCACTGCACCACCGTGCCACCCCTTAAATCTGACATAAGTGGTATTTTTTAATTAATATACATTTCTACAGTAGAGGTGCACAGTTCTACTGTTATTTTCAAAATTTGAATAGCCAGTCGCTGAAAGCCACAGGCCAGGGCCCCACATGCAACAAACTGGAAATGGTGTAGTGCCTGCCAATGCCTGGAAGTAACTTAGCCTTCCATGGATGTTATAGCCGTAATTTGTTATTGGATAATCTGGCTGCACTGTGTGTGTGTGTGTGTGTGTGTGTGTGTGTGTGTGTGTGTGGGTGTGTGTGTGTGTGTGTGGGTGGGGGTAATAATGAGAGAGAATCGAGAGAAAGGAATGCAACCAGAGAAATTTGAAGCAGACAAAAAGAGTGTTGGATCAGTGAAAAAGAAACAAAGATTCCAATGAAATAAATTCAATGTAGAGAATCAAAGTGGGCTGAGTGCTGGTCAGATAAGTTGGTCTGTGGGGGACACCACAGCTGTGATGCTCATCACTTGAATCGGATGTGGATCAGGACAGTGCACATGATATTTTTTTAGGGGGGCGGGGGTTGATGATCTGGTGCAAGCTGTGTCAACTTTTCCATCTTCATTCTTTTCTCCATCTTCTCTGTCATTCTACCACTTCCTGCTGCGCCACCCCCACCTACTGAGCCTCTTCTTCATTTGTTGTTAATGATCCAATGATCCATTTGACTAAAAGGTCAAAGGTCAAGGTCGTATTTAGCAGAAAAGTCAAAATCACATTATTGGCTCTAATTCAAGAATGTGTTGTCATAGAAACTTGAGATTAGTACAAACTAGGTGCAAGATTAAGCATTCTCTGAATACTAGTTATGTTAGTTATGTTAGTTAGTTGTTTGTTTATTGTTCAGGACATGGAATTATATGATTACAACTCTGATTTTCACTGACGAGCTCTGGCTGATCTGTATGGCATAATGTCCTCCATACTTGTCCTCCAGCTTTGGAGGATGATGCCTCAACACCTGAGGATGAGTGTGAAATATGATGATGATGATGATGATGATGATGATGATGATGATGATGATGATATTGTTGTTGTTGCTGCAGCAGGTGCTCTTTTTCCCCTTTTTTCCCTTTTTTGTGCCTCTCAGAACTTTCACCATAAAAAACTTTATTGCAGCTCATCGAGGCATGACATTTATTTGTTTGTTTGTTTGTTTGTTTCTTTATTTATTTTAAATGTTAAACCTGTCTTCTCCTTTGTCCTTAACAGCAGAATGTTAGTCTGGTGCTTTTGATGTTGAATTAATTAGGTTTACTAAAGAGGACTTTATAACATGTACTAGAGCAGGGGTTCTCAAACTTTTTTGGCCCAGGTCCCCCTTGGAGGGGTGAAATTTTTCCATGTCCCCCCTCATCCTCGCGATACTGAAAATGATAAAAAAAAACACTTCAACAGTGATTATTATGAAACAATGCTAACCTTTTTTAATAGTGCTTTTGTGCAAACCAGCGACATTTTCAGGTATTATAATATAAATGAGCACTTCAGAAACAACAATTTTAAATAATTTTAAAATAATAAATGGAACAAAAGACACACAAAACCGTGTGTGTGTGTGTGTGTGTGTGTGTGTGTGTGTGTGTGTGTGTGACAAACAGACAGACAGACAGACAGAGACTTAATGAGAGGGATGAGCTTGTCAAACTCAATATAACTATCAATGTACTTTCTCTTTTTAGGGTTAGGGCGTTTGTCATTTTCATTGTCATTTCTTTTACCAGTTCTTGAGGAACTTGGCGGACACAAAAATCGATCCATGTTCGCTGCAGGGTGGCTAAAATTAGCCTGTGACTCGCTCCGTCTCAATTTAGTCAAGCTAGTGTCAAACAGCGCTGTTACTTCCGCCCACTCACTACAAAATAAAACTTCCGCATTTCAAAATAAAACACCAAAAAAACAAAAAAAACAAACAAACTGTGAATAATTTCACGTACCCCCTGGACATGCGCCACGTCCCCCTAGGGGTCCGCGGACCCCAGTTTGAGAACCGTGGTACCAGAGTGTCTGTACCAGAGTGTCTGTACTAGAGTGTCTGTACTAGAGTGACTGTACTAGAGTGACTGTACTAGAGTGACTGTACTAGAGTGTCTGTACTAGAGTGTCTGTACTAGAGTGACTGTACTAGAGTGACTGTACTAGAGTGTCTGTACTAGAGTGACTGTACTAGAGTGACTGTACTAGAGTGACTGTACTAGAGTGTCTGTACCAGAGTGTCTGTAC
>CM035792.1:37164374-37174374 GCA_020466265.1 Siphamia tubifer | reverse complement strand
ACCTCATGCATTTGTTAAATATTGCATTAAAAGGGACGTATCATGTTAAATACAGTTTTTAATGTTTTTATAACACTAATGTTGTCTGTGTGTGACGAGACCCTTAAATTATGAAAAATTCTCCTGATCTATTTATTGTTGGGGGGATGAAAATGTTCCGTTTTGGGATTTTCTATGCTTCCTACGTCACATGCATATATTTATTTGAACCCCCCATCCTACCCCAGCAGCTTGGATAACCCACCTCCATTATACTCTACCGTCTCCCACTGTGTGCGCTGGGGTCTGAGCCCTGGTCGCTGTGCGTTCATTCGAGTCCACGGTTGGTCTGACCCAGGTTGATCAGACGGGCTGGTCCATGGGTGGTGTCGTGACTCGTCTGGTCAGCCCGGTTCCAGACGAACTGGACCCAAACGTGCATCAGGTCTGTTAACGGACCAGGACCTGAAGGCACCAGGGCTGTAAACCTTCGCACTCAGTTTTTTCAGGTTCCATTTCTTTTTCCTCTTCGAACTCTTTCTCTTCTTCCTCCCGGTAGCACATGGAACAGAGGGGCGGAGTCAGCTGAGGCTCATTTACATGAAAGCATGAGCTACAAAAACCACGTATTTTAAAAAGGGCTGTTTCTCCAGGTTGAAGAAGCTGCTTTATCTCTTCATAAATGTGGTATTTAGACCAAAGCATGTGACAGACAGGTCACTGAGACACCAGGGAAGTGTGTTCCCTGGTGGAAAATGGGCATAATATGTCCCCTTTAAGAACCACTCTTAGATCACTGAACTCTGCGCAGTATTGTTTCATTCTCCAAACCCACATGCTCCCTTCTGAGCGTGCTCTGTTTGATAGAAGTCAAAGGACGACAAAATGTTTGTTGCCTCCACCAAAGAGTTTCTGTTTGTCTGTTGTTTGTCATCAAGATAAATCTCAAAAATTTGTGTAAGGATTTTGATGACATTTTGAGGAAACGTTATGTTTCTGAATGCATTTCCATTTGATTTTTTATTTTTACTGATATACACAAGAAAACATTTGCATTTGATTGTGTCTGTCTGATGCAGCCACATGTTTTTGAAATGCAAAAAAGATTTTTCCACAAATACGTAAAGGGGTGAATCTTTTCCCACCACTGTACATGTTGCAGCTGTGGTTGTAGTGACTTGGGTTCATTGGGTCCTGGCTTTGGTCATGGTATTCATTTTAACATCTGATACCTGTCTGTGATGCAATGCCCTGTTGTGTTTTTAGTAAGTTGTTGCTGGTATAGTATTGGTATTGACCCATAAAATGTTGCGTTAGTTCCAAATACATTTTTCCCTCGATTTAACCTTTTTAAGTAACCATGTAAATCACCATTTCTTGTAATATTATCCTCTGTATTTTGTGTTTTTTGGGATTATTTTCAGTGAAATCTTTCACTAGCATGTTGACATTCTTTGACTTGTGTGAAACGGTGCACACTCAGAAGGGAACATGTGGGTCTGGATAATGGAACAATACTGGGCAGAGTTCAATGAGAGTGTTTTTTTCATGTTATATTTCACAAAAGGATTTTTTTCACCAGTGTATAACAAAATGTAACCTTCCTGGGGTCCACATGGACCAGGGTATATACACCAATCTTTGAATTAAATGTACTACAATTTAATACCTTTTTTTTTTACTATCTTCAGATTTTTTTTTACAACCATACAACCTCATGTGCAAGTATTAATCAGAAACCTTTTGTGACACGTACACAGATTTTGCCATTCAACATTACATTACACTGACCGTTATCCAAAGAGATTTACTCATTTAGCTACAGAGTATTAGTTACAGTCCCTGTAAAGTAACAGGCACAATGTGAGGTGGGCTGCCTTGCTAAAAGGGCACTTAAGCCATGGAATGGTATGGGATTCAAATTTGCAACCTTCCCAAGACTGACTCCAAACTATTAGGCGACGGCTACTAACACTACATATATTAAATATTAAACATTTGCACATTTATTTCATTTTTTGAGTAAATATATCAAATTTCATGAAGTGAATTTGTCAAAATTAATACATTTCTTTAAACTTTGAAAGAATGAATAAACAGCGAATAAATGCATTTTTATTCAATTCAATTCAATTTCTTTTTAATTCAATTAAATTTTTGAATATGCAACAAATAAAAACAACAACACTCAAAAAATATATATATATATAAAAAAAAACATTGCTTCATTTGCACATTTGAAAAGGAGTGGGAGGAAGTAAAACTTAACTTTGACAGACTTTCATAAAATACTGAAATAATGAGACAGACAGACAGACAGACAGACAAATCTTATGGCAAGAGCCTCAACTGCATACCCTTCTTCCCAATAGTTTTGTCCATTGGCACCAAGTCTTGCTAACTGTGCATTCCACTTTGGTGGAGTGCATGTGGGATCTTAATATCCAATTTATATTAATGCTTTTCTGACATACCGAGCAGTAGGTTGGATCTTCAAGACAACTCCCTGCAAACTTACACTTCCCCATGACGTGTTGTCTGATGAGTGTTTTAAACTGGCAGGATAAATTCAGTTGAAGTTGAAGGGCCCAAGTGGCTGGAGCTAAGTTTGCTATGTGCACACGCGGAGGATTTCAAATGTCTAACGACATCGACATCCAGCTTATCACACCAGAGCCATACAAAGAGCTTTACACAGATCTGTAACATACACTAATTTTAAATCTAGCTGTGAAGGATGAACCATTTTTTAGAGACCAATCACGCAGGGTCGAGGCCCTATGCATTTTTTTAATTAATATTTAATCAAAATGGAAAAAAAAAAAAAAATAAGACCTCATAAAAAAATAAATCAACACCTTTTTGACCAAAGTTAATATTTTTAATGGCTATTAAATTTTACGTTCTTAATGTATCACATTTTAAAAACCCCTGGTGAACATGCTGGCTGGGACAGTCCAGCCTTTATTCTCTGGGATGAGACACTGCATCAGTTCAAGAGTTAAAGAACTTGCTGCTGAAACATATTCATCACTACATTAATTATCTAATGGATGGATCTGAACTATTTAGCTCAGTTTTATTTCAGAAGTAAGTTTTATGACCAGGCTTTGTATAAATCTAATTATCACTACATGTATAAAAATAGACTGTTCCTATAAGTGCATATTTATCATACAAAGTCCACACTGAGTGGTGTGCTTCTGTTTTATGGACTTGTTCAACATTCTGATAGAGGCCTGTTTGTTCTGGATTCTGTCCTTATGTAACCACTTCCTGATGGCAGAAGAATGAAAGGGCTGTGTATTAGATGGAAGTAATAATATGTCCCCTTTAGGCAATCCCACCACCAAAACATATTTTAACATTAGTTTTCATTAGCATTTGCCATAACTTGAACTTATATGTATTTCCCCCCAAACCCTAGCAGAGTAGACCCTTTATCTTCTTCCATTCATTCCTCCAGATGTCTTTGTGTATCAACAGTTTCCTGAATGGTGACTCGGACCAGAGGAAGTACCCACCTATCCTGGCTCTGACACACAGGCTTTCTTTACTTTCATATTGTTGCTAAACTCAGAAGAGAGAAAAAAAAAATCCTTTTGCCCTGACACTAACATTGTGCTTCTTGCAAATGTTGACCCATAACAAGGCGGATGCATGCTGCAGGTTTCCGAGATGTTGATGTCAGCTGAGAGTCAGTGTTCCTGTTCCCAGGGTACAACTGGGCAGGGCTCGTGGGAATTGCTATATTGCAAAGTAGGATAAAAAGTAAAATGATAAGCGGACTAGATTATGTTTCCTCTGTATGTTTCAATGATAAGTGGCTTTGGGGTTATCACAAGACTGCAAAGGAAACCATGTGAATTTAGCATTAGAAAAAGTCTGCACTTTTGTATGAAGTCACTTTCTCTTCAGACAGTCATTGCAAAATCAGCCCCCTCTGCATCTGTCAGACCTCATTGACTTACAAATAATTACTGCAGACAAGTGTGGAAAGAAAAATGAGGAGAGATGGCTGAATGACAACAAATGTAAGTTGTTTTTTTTTTTTTCCTTTTTACTCCACCTTCCATAATAGCCCCCAGGTAATTTCTACTATTCAGTGGTGTATTATGGAGCCAACAAAGCTGAAAGTAATGTATAGCAGATTGTGCCAGGGAACTGACTGCTACCAGATGTTGCTTTGCTCCATATCTACATGAGACAATTTAAAATATCACTAAATCATAGTTAACTGTAATGTTTTGTCAACATTTGGCACATACCTCCCATTATCTGAAAGTGCAACATATTTATTGTAAACAGCTGGAAACTTTTTCAAATATGAGTGACTTAAATGATGTTAAGGTTAAGGAAATCTGGTTCTTTGGGACATGTGTAATATTTTCCTTATTTGCCAAAGGTGACACCTTAACAGTCAGTTCAAGAATTGGATTCTGAGATTTGTAGCCGAACAGCACTAGTCCAACAATAGATCGGCACCTAAGTAAACAGCACTTGCATAACCAGCACTCTCCACTGTCTCAACCTGCTGCCAAGTGCAACAGAATTATCCTCTCAAATAGCAGACAGGAAGAATGGACTTACTCGACTGAAGTTAGAACATTAATGATATTTTCTTAGACAGGCCTATGGTAATGTTACAGCTATTTTTCATTGCTGTGGTCCTTCAACTTTATGTATTCGTACAAATGTGGCGATCCTTCAAGGTTAATTATTATATTTCTCAATGCATCCATTTTAGATACACATTTATACTCTGGTCTATGATGACAAAGAGCTGTGGAGGACAGTTACAGTACTGTAATACATCATTATTAAGGAGTGCACAGGTTGCACCACTTGTTTTGGAACAAGCACTACACACTACATCAAGCTATTAAAGGCTCAAGACGAAGATTTATGTGTTTTTTTATGCTTCTGTGTTGTGTTGGAAGCTTGTTGTTGACTTTAGCTGACTCCTTTTTTTAAGGAGTGACTGGAGTGGAATTCTGATGATGAGGAAGAACTAAAGAGAGGCAGTGACAATCTCAGAGACATGTTAGAGGATTTTCACAAGGAAAAACAAATCTGGATCATTTATAATAGCAGTAATCTATCGGCTATTAAAAAACAGAAGGATTACAGTTTTTTATTTAGATTAATCACAGGGTTGCTTCAGATTAATATTGATTAATCATGATTAAATATTCATTTATAATATGTATTAGTTGTGTTCCATTTTGTTTGAGCTAACAGGCTCAAGAAAGAAAGGTATGTATGGGCCATTCTAACGAATTTATTCAAATACCAGTCCCACTATCCCACATTTTAAATAACAATTAGGTATTCAGACTTTACATGTGCACAAATATCATATTATGGTCTCATTAAAAACAATATATTAATTCAGATAAAACAAAATTAATTGTATGAAAAATAAGCCTTTATATTTTTTAAGTTAATCAACTTAAAATAATGTTTTGAGCTCTGCTAACTTATTCAGGTTTACAGTGTGATGATGTATTCTGTGTGATAATGTGTTCATTTTGACAGCCCTATTAAAAAAAAAAAAAAGTAATTGACACTATAATTACTGTTCAGCATTGTGGTTGTACAGACCATGGAAAGAAAAAAATTGTTGGCTGATGTATCCCTGAGCAAGGCACTTACAGTTACAATTGCATCATGGCAGCCCCTCCTAGTCTGCAGTGTGTGGTATGTTCCTACATGCTCAGCCAGTCATGGGTTAAAAACAATGGTTTCAGATATGCAACAGACAAAAATGTGAACACATATATTGCAGATGACACGTTGCAAATCAAAGAACAATGGGAATTGCAGCTGAACATAGTGCTGAATGAACGTGCTTGGGAAAACACATGCTCACAGTGACACCATGGGATTGGTAGCCAGCTCTGGAAAGAATTTGACTGGAAAGTTACAATTAAATTTTTTTAGGATCCCACTGGTGTCTAGTGGGTTTAAAAACATCTCAGACAATAACCGTCAGACAAAAGGAGGTTCTGGTCGGTGACCATTCTCATATTTTTTGGGACTGTCTCAAAACATAGTCATTCTGGATTAACATTAAGGGGAAAATTGAGAGGATTTTGGAGAAGGACATTCCCATGGACCCACTGGTATTTTTATGAGAAATGTTTCCAGGTTCACTGCAGATAAATATATTCTACACATTCTTCTGATGACTGCAAGAAAAATGATCACAGTCAATTGAATGAAGCTTGATCCCCCCACGACTATTCACTGCTTATAATAAGTCAAACATGTGTATGTGATGGAGTACTTAACATCCCAGTTACAACTAACACTCCTTACCTTTAAAAGGAAATGGACTCGAGTTTATTTATCTTAAACACTGTAATCTGGAGGAATGTACATTATACAAGATGTATGTATACATGAATTCTGCTTTTTTTTCCTCCTCTTTTTGTATAATGAAACCTCATATATTTATGTAGGTGCAAGTTACTCTCAAGGCAAACCTTGTTCTGTTCTGTTAATTACTTGTATTTTGCTGATAATGGAAATACAGCATGTTGTTCTTGTGTGTGTAGTTTTTTTCCATGTATTCTAGGTTCAAAAGACACGTATTAATAGTTTCATTGGTTAAGTCAGTAGTTCTCTGTCTTTTTCTGGCAGGTATACTCAGGCATATTCTAGCAATATGTTTTGCTTGGTTGTGCAAATTAAAACAACTGAACAATACAAATAAATGCAACACAACTGCTCCCTGAGAAAATATTTATCAAATAAAAATTGGAAATGTGCAATTTTCTTATAACTACGACAATCGTTACTTGTTTAGGACAAAGACATTTGATAATATCAGTGGCTGTAATAAGCCTGTTTACATTATACTTGGGCATTAACGACTTCAGACTTTTTAAAGTCGACTTATCCATACCTGCGTGAAGTTTGCCCCCCACCCATAAAATAGATAAATAGTCTCATCCGTCTGAGTCGATATGTCATGATGACATCATCACATTGTCAGCTGAGGAACAACACAGACACACGGCTAAATAATAACAAAAAAAAACACGGACACACGTCTGTCCACCAATGAGCAACTTGTATTAAATTCACTGCAATGTAACAACGTCCACTGACAAGACACAAGCATCAACATTTTAACCCCAACAAAACAAAGGCTAACATTAGCAGTTTTCTGTCCAGTCTGTCACACGTCCTCACTTTTTATATTAAATGCAAAAGTTCAAGGCAGCGGCCAACAACACACACGCACGTTGTCTTAATGTATGTTGTCTGCGCTGCTACTCACACTCAGGTTAGCTAGTGAATGCCTCTTCAGATGGCTGTGCCATTTTTTTTTTCATCTAAGGTAAAATATTTCCACACATAGAGACATCCCAAGTCTCTAGGGTGACCACTGGCATGAAAGAGGAAAGGAGGACACTTGTGTCCAAAAAGGAGGACAAAAGCCCTAAAGTTAGGACAGACGGGCCGGGGGGTGGGGGGGTGGGGGCACACCTGCAGCTCAGCCTTCATTGTGAACACTTTGTGCGCTGCTTCGGCTGCGTATATTTACATTGCATAGCCTACGACATGCTATCTGCCTGTAAACATCGCAGAGTAGCAAGTGTAAATAACGGGTGGGGATTTATGACGATTAATGCAACGATGGCGGACGATTGTATGAAAGGAGGACAAAATCTGAAAAAGCCAGACACTTGACAGACGGCCAGACAGATGGCTCTAAAACCGGGCTGTCCGGACGAATGGTCACCCTACAAGGGCGGCAGGGCGACTGTGGCTCAGTTGGTAGAGTGGGTCGTCCAATGACCGAGAGGTTGGTGGTTCGCGTCCCAGCTCTGGCTGTCCACATGTCAAAGTGTCCTTGGGCAAGACACTGAACCCTGACATAGGCCCCCAGTAGTGTTTGAGCTGCTTCAGTCTGATATTTGACAGATGCGCACCTTCTCCACAAGCACCAGCGGCTGTCCGCTCAGCCTTACCTACTGGAGAGGCTTCAGGAGCGGACACAGACTTCTTTGCTGTCGGGGAGTTTAGGGGCCGTCAAAAAAAAATCGACTGGCAAGACAAAAAAAAAAAACTAAACAAAAAAACTTTTCTCCATTAAATCAATTGTATATTCATCTCAAATGTATAAATGAATACACGAATGAATGAATCAATACATAAATAAATTAATAATTAACAAGTATTAATTTCATTTAACTAGCAAATGCTTATTTAAATTATACGTTTTTGTTCAATAGTGTGTGAGTCATGTGGGTCATGTAAACCTCTGGACTCCAATAGGCTTTTAATTTATAGCCCTGGTCTGGGCACACAAAACACACCTCGTATATTTAATTTATATCACTTCATTGATTTTCTAGCAATTTTTTACTCATGAAATACACGTTTTCATTCAATAATTTAGAAGAGGGGTGGGGGGGCTGAAAGGGTCAATAAGGATCTGCCTGAAATTAGTTTTTGGAACTTGGGATGTTTGCACCACCACATCTGTCTTACCTGCAGCAGCCACATCTGGTTGAGAGAGAGAGAGAGAGAGAGAGAGAGAGAGAGAGGATAACATGCGACTTGTTGACTCCTCCAAATTTAAGTCGACTTGTGCTGCGGGAGTCGACGTGTCTGTTAATGCTCTACATTACACATCTCATAACATTAATACCAAAAATAATAATAATAAATTTTAGTTGTATGGCACACAAAGACGCTTTACATGCAGTAAAAACAGAACAATAAAAGTCCAACAACAATAAAAACAAACAATAGAAAACAGAGCAATCAACAAATGAAAGCAGACAGAATAAAAAGTAATCAAACATTAAAAGCAATCTTGAATAAATGAGTTTTTAAAAGGGATTTAAAAGTGTTCAGGTTGGAACAGTGACGGATGGTTGGGGGGAGTGAGTTCCAGAGGTTTGGGGCAAACTGCAAAAACAGAAACATGTCACAATTTTCTTTTCCAGTCAAATCCGTGTCCATTTTCCAAACCTAAACTTTTTACCTTTTTGTTTAGTGACACATCACCATGGAACGAGATTTGTTTGTTATGCCCCTAAAATGAGGTCCAGGGTGTTCCAACATTAAAATATTAGTTCCACCTGCTACCTGTTCTAACCTGCCAAGCCTTCATGCCCCCCCTGGAGGACCCACCCCACAGTTTGGGAAACACTGCGTTAAGATAAATTACCATAAGTTATGAATGTGAGAGTGATTGATTGTTTGTTGTTATATGTCATGTCCCTCCAACCTCCTCGAAGATACATTTCTGAAGATTAATGAGTGAATAAATGGAGAAAACATTTTTTACAATATTAAATAACATGTCCAAATCTCTTTTACTCACGTAGCAGGTCATGATAAATTCATTTTTCCACAACAAGAAAAGCACTTGGTCACAATGTACTTATAATTTTGAATTGTCAAGTGGAAAAGCACATAAAGGCATCATTAGAAAGATAGGTGTTGGTGTTGTTTGTGAGTTCTATACAATGATGAATGGCTATAAAAACCCAGATGAAAACACTTACTGGTCCAACGAGCAGCTTTCCTTTGAAAAGAACAATAGAAAACAGTAGATCTATGAATTGTCCAGAGGTTCCAAGTTCCAAGATGTAATTCCAGCTAAAGGCGAGCACAAATTATTGCCACAACTTCTGCTTCCTCTCAGTGCTGGAAGCCCACACCAAAAGATTAAGACATGCAGCAGGTAAGTCAGGTGTTGATCTGTCTACGATGATGATAATTGCCCTTTTCGGAATTGCTCCATCCCTGTACAAACACTGATCAAACTCTCCTGGTCTTGGCATCACACATGGAGTCCACCTGTTTGACTTTATAATACATGCTTTCACAAGAACTCAGGAAGGTTCTGCAGTGGTTTTACTCCCTTTGGAACTCTGTGATGGGTGGTCCAGTGTCCAGCTGTTTTGTGTCTTTATAAAAACCTCCAAAAAAAGGGGTCGACATTATATCTTTAATTCTATTTATTCACCAGATGCCGTCTGCTCTTATGGGAGCA
>CM035792.1:37134374-37159374 GCA_020466265.1 Siphamia tubifer | reverse complement strand
TGTGAAGAATAACTGAAGTGATAGAACTTTTGGTAATATTATTTATTTTTTTATTTTTTTTAAATCATTCCCAGAAAGTTCTGGGTTGGAACAGACACAGAGACTCTTTACAAAATCTAAGAACAGCATCATTGTGAATCAGGGGCCATGTGGTGCAGAACAAAATGCCTTATCCTAAAAAAATGTTCCTCAGCTTTGACTGTGCCATCGATATCAGCATTAAGATGCTGTGTTTTCTCATTCTGAATGGCATTCTTTTTTTAGAGGCCACTTATCTGGTTTATAAGAAGCATAACATCTACAGACAGTGTCGTGTAAAGTTCAAAAGCAATGTGTTTCCTGTGGAAAAGGATGAACTGTGTTTACAGACGAGGAAGAAGGTTTACAGTGACAATCCAAGTGTGTCCTTGACCCAAGGCCACACAGAAGGACGACAGCACGGACAACAGCTTATCCTCTCCCTGCGTACGTCCATCACACACGTTTCCATGTGTATCACAAACACTTACTACATACTTCAATTCTGACCTAAAGGCAACTCTCAGTCTTTAAATTTAAGCAGACATAACATTTACATCAGCTGATTTATGTTTCCATAATGTAAGAGCCAACACAAAACACAACAATGCAACATTGAACTGTGTGTAAACATCAGTATAAATGGTGATAATGCCTGATAATGACTTAATAATATGAGACTGTGCTAATGACAGTAATGATGCGCCAAGAATAGTCACCTCCCAAAATAGAGCAGGGGATGGGTGGTCATTAAACAGACTCCACTGAAAGCGTCTTTGTTAGTGTGTGTGTTGTGTGAATTTGTGTGTGTGTCCATGTGTTTAATAGCAGTAGTGACGGTCATAATGTGAGGGCTGGAGGTTTGTCCCTGCTTTGGATGTGTTTGGTACCTTTGTTTTCACATGTGCATGTGTCTGCTGGTACATTCATGTGTGGGTGTGTGTGTGTGTCACAAGTTTTGAATAATACATCTCCTGTTATTTGTATAACTAGTATACGTTTAATGTAAATGTGCCTTATTGTAATGTTAATGTCTCATTTGGATTGTTCTGCCGCACACTGCAAAGTCCATTTAAATGAACATACAGTGTGTTTAACATGTTGGCATGAGAGTGTGATGTTCTCTGCACATCACATGATATTTAAAGGTTGTCATTCTGAAGATAAAAAATCAAATGTAAGTTCTAGAACACATAGGTGTCGCTCAATCAAAAGTTGACTATGTGCTAAAAACTTATTTTTTGTCTTTTGTTTTTGTTTACCCCTCAGCCAACTTTGGGCCAAAGGGGGTGTTGTAATAATTTTGTTATTTGTCCATTCTGGGGGTTATTACTGCACAGCATGCTATGTTTTTCTGTGAACTGAGTTTCCCTTTATCATCATAAAGTCTAAACCTGGTCTAGCCATCATTTTTAAAATGAAAAAAGTACAATGTCTTAAAAATTTAATGATACTCTGAATTTGCTGAAATGAAACACATACTAAAATAAGATTGAGTCAAAACATGCAACCAAACAATAAAGTCACATTTACACTTAAAACATCCAAATATCCCCAAAAATATTTTAACAATGATTTAATAAATTTTTTTCAATTCATTAATTATTCAATTAAATGTACTAGATGTGGCACATTTTCTATCTTTACTTTATTTCTAGGTGAAATGTAATTAAATTCATTGATTTATTTTGGATAATTTTTCAAGAATATATTGATGTCAACTTTTTAGTTTTAGTTTTCTGTAACCTAAACCTACTTTTAGGCTACGTAACAGATACATTAGTTTACTATTTCCATTTGCACATTATTATAATGTTACATTTTGTATTGAAATTCATGTTTAATTCAATTCAACTTCAGATATTTTTGTTATATTTCTGTATCTTTAGTCTCAAGTCATCTCATACTTGTGCTTTATGTCTCTTGAATGATCTTTTGGTTAAAAGTTGCAGGAAGTAGATGTCAGTATACTGTGTTAAATGCAGGGGACTCAACTAAAATTTACAGCATCTCAGAGGACAGCCACTCTGCCTCCACTCCCCACACTTATTACATTGTTAAACAGTTGTAAGATCATTTGATTTATTTAGTTAGTTACAGAATAATGTGTATTGGCGTAATTTACAAAGAATAAGATGCATGCACCAGATTTAGCATAGAAACTAACTAAGACAACAAACAAGACAAACATCACATTAGATTACAAAGTGTCAGAATCTGGAAAATTAATGTGTGGGTCCAGGACTGGACACCCCTGATGTATGTCATCTCCAAAATAATCCATATATGCTTAATGAAATTAAATAAAATAAAAACACACAATAAATGACATTACACTCATCAAATCACTCACCAATCAAATTTGTTTCTTTTCATGTTAGCTATTGTGGGGCAACAGAAAGAAAGAAAGAAAGAAAGAAAGAAAGAAAGAAAGAAAGAAAGAAAGAAAGAAAGAAAGAAAGAAAGAAAGAAAGAAAGAAAGAAAGAAAGAAAGAAAGAAAGAAGTCTTAGTGTGCAGGCAGTACAGAGGGATGGATGCTGGTGTCTGGGCTGTGATTGGCTGTCTGCGCAGCCTCCCGGCGCGTGCCTATAAAAGGTCTGTGTTGTCCCAGGGCGCGCTCCAGAGCAGCGGGAGCGGCGGACGAGGCCGGAACGGAACTTTAATACGGTTTGAAAACTCGCCAAAAATTAGGCCTGATTTTCAAAGCAATCAGTAAAAAACAAACAAACAGCTGGATTACTAAATCGGGAAACTGTGGTTTTAAAGTCAACACAACCTAAATCTGGTAAGTTAACTTTAGTCGTTTTTATTCTAACTATTATAAAGTGTGTTTGAGTACAGTGTATTATTATTATTATTATTATTATTATTATTATTATTATTATTATTATTATTATTATTATTATTATTATTATTATTATTATTATTATTATTATTATTATTATTATTATTATTATTATTATTATTATTATTATTATTATCATCTGTTTTTACAACATAACTTGAAAACCTATGGATGGATTTTGATGAAATTTTCAGGGTATGGTGGTAATGTGAAGATCAACAAATGGTTAGATTTTGGTGAGAGGGGTCTGCTTTGGCAGAGGTCTGCACTCTCAGAGTGTTTTACTAGTTATTATCAAGTTTATCTATCTATCTATCTATCTATCTATCTATCTATCTATCTATCTATCTATCTATCTATCTATCTATCTATCTATCTATCTATCTATCTATCTATCTATCTATCTATCTATCTATCTATCTATCTATCTATCTATCTATCTATCTATCTATCTATCTATCTATCTATCTATCCGTGTCTGTCTGTCAGTCTGTGATGAGTCCAGCTGTTTTCAGATACCATAGAATTGCACCAAATTCATTCATAATTTGCTCCAGTGACAAAATATTTTACAGTCGATCTACACCAGTCTTGATCAATCTACCAGTCACTGTAGTGTTTCTCATTTTACGGCCTATACTGTGCAGCTTTATAGAGGTTTGTGCACATTTAAGCTAAGCACTCCACAGCTCAAATAAATGTTTCACAAATATATATGTTCACATCTGCTTTTACAGTGAAAGTAATATAAAATATAATGACAATATTGGATTTTTACCTCCATCCAAGTTCTAAGTAGTTTTTTTGTTGTTGTTGTTTTGGAGTTTTTTGGACAGATTATCATTCACAGAATCCTGATCCAGATGTCTGACTTTCAACCAATAAACTATATTTTACATTTTTATAATGAATTTGAAATGATGCTCTGAAGTAAAACTGTTACAGACATGGTCCCAGGTGCACTGAAGGTAAACTTCTTGATATTTTGTCTTTATACTAGAAAGAGAAATATAGTAATGTGATGTGCATAGGGTTTGGCTGTTACTCACATACAGTGACTCCTGTTGTGCAGGTGATGTGTTGCTGTTATTGAACGCTTTCTCATACTCGTGGTAGCTATACTATTGTCACATATACTGTTGCATTGGTGAACGGTGTGTGACATATTCTATGTTACAGACACATAGTGTTTAATTGTACTGTGGTTTATTACTCTGCCCAGTGTTAGATTTACAAGAGTTACACCTATAACAGAACACATTTTCCAGAATAAATAAGATTTGCATGCAGCCCATTAAAATACTGGAATTAGATTTAATAGTGATTTTTATTTATTTTTATTTTTTACTTTTAATAACTAGTCTTTCGAGAATTGTAATTCTGCCAATACCACAAACTATAACATGATTAAGACATATTTAAAAAGTGCTGATCTAAACTTTATGTAATTTCATGAAGTAATTTGAATGAGCTGACCATCATTATACACTTTGTTGATTTAAAATTGCAGGTTATTCCTTTGATTTTTGCACTCTTATGTGAAGTGGCTGTGGATTGGAGTAGGACACATGGGAATGCACAGGGAAAGAAATTGATATTATTGTTCAAAAATACATTGTAGAATTTTCTTACATTTTTCAGAAAATGTACATGCACACTAGAATAGAATAGAATAGAACAGAATAGAATAGAATAGAATAGAATAGAATAGAATAGAATAGAATAGAATAGAATAGAATAGAATAGAATAGAAGTACTTTATTGATCCCACATTTGGGAAATAGCAGAGAGGTGAATTTTTATTTATTTATTTATTTTGTAAATAATATATAATTCCATATCACTTCGTGTCATTATTACAGTTATAAGGGAAGTGTTATAGCAGATGATAAAGAAATTAGAGCCCATTTATTTTTGATCCAACATGGCTTTTGCTGTACGTTTCCAAACTGAATGTGTCTCAGCCTTTAAATGATAAAGAAAACCCCGCAAATGTAAAAGTTGAAGTCATCATACAGTTTATTAATTTAATAATTTGTCCTTATGAATTAAAGATTATCCATATTTCAACACTTATCTTTGGAGCAGAGTTCTCATGTATGTGCTGAACCTTCCTCTTGTCTTCCTGTCATCCTTCGGGTCACGCTCACAGCTCCGAGGTGTTCGTAACTCGGCTCCACTTTCTCCCTCTTCTGACTTTCCTTTTCCTTCTATTGTTCTTCCAAATAGTACAGTAGATCAGGTTTTCTCTTATCTCAATCTTGCCCTCTTTCATGTCAGTTTGTTCACCCACTTCTATGTTTTTAGTACTTTTCAACACCTCCTCCTCCTCCTCGCCTTACTCCTCTTCCTGCTCTATCTTCCCACATGCAAACACATTGTTTGACCATCGCTATCCCTTCCAGTTCAGATACCTCATCTGTCAGCCAACTTTCCATGTCTCTCTTTTTCTAAGATGTGAAGCCAGCAGAGATGAGGGTTAGATGTTTCTTTGGAAAATGCTATTGGATTAGAAGGATCAGCCCAATTAAAACTTAGCCTTCCAATTTAGTTTAGACAATCCTGCCTTACATAGCGTAATGAGCTGCCATCTTGTGCAGGGACTGGTTAAAACAAAGAGTTTATTCAGATGATGGAGGGGATGTGTATGGAAGACAGCCAGACTTTTTCAAAAATGTATTTGTGTGCATGTTCATCCATGTGATTTTGTGTCTTTGTGAATGAACAGAACGCATCTATGTGCTTTCAAAACACATACAACCACAAACATAAATGTATGTCAGCATGAGCATGTGCATGTAGTGGAATTATTGCCATTCCTAGATGTGTTGTTGAATACCGTTTTGAAGATTTGTCCACAATCCTTTGCTTTTGTCAACCTCTGTGTCAAGAGGTTTAAGAGGGTCCCATGTCGTCCAGATTGTATGTGAATGTGTGTCCTGATGGCTCATCCAAGCTGATACTGTTGCCATCATCAATCAGTTCATTTATCCCAAGAGCTGCCCCAGGACATTCTGGGGGAGCACCACATGACTATAGAGGCCCAGAGCCCAGCTAGACTCTTCTGTGAGAGAAAGCATCTGTGTTAGATATGCACACTAACACACATAGTGAAGCAATGGGCCTCATCTAACCTATAACCTCACGATTTCACATGTCTTGCCCTTGTCTGTCTCAACAGATCCTGCTTTTGTGCAAGTTACTCTCATTCTTAGTAAAGAATGGAGTTATAATTCAAGATTTAAACATGCTCTCAACAGCCTCTTTACTGTGGCTTATGCTTTTTAGGTGCAAATTTTCAGTCATGTGCTCTCTATTGTTAAGAGTGTTGCATTCAGGATCACTTTAACTGAGACCAAGCAAAGACAAAGACTAGACCAGATAACCTTCAAGGCATTATGGCCTCCCTGTCCTTGTCACGGTTTATTAAGGACAAAAAATGTAGCTTATGAACATTAATTTATCTCCAGATATTGTGTCCCTTAAATCCTTAATAAAGTTAACTTTGCATTCATGACATCCCCCACTGTATGCTAGCTAAATCAGGAGTTTTCATTCACATTTAGGTCGCAAATAGGTGTGAAAAAGTGAAAATAACACCCTGAAATATAAAGTATACAGTGACAGAGGGTGATCATAAACAGCTGGTATTTGCAAATTCTCTGTGAGTGAGGAATGAAAACATTTCTGAAGAGTTTTGGTACCAAGGGAAACTGTGAGTAGGTAGCTAACAAGATTTAATACAATAAAAGTTTTAGACTGTGCTTAAAATTTGCTTTGTTCATACATTTGGTAATATATGTTTTATTCTTTTTTTTTTCCAAATCATTAAAACACTACAGATTAAGCTGGTGTTCCTTTTTCTCACTGCCATTTTTTTCATAGCAGTGAGGAAATGGGGAAAACGTGTGTAGTTTTTGTTTGTTTGTTTATTGTCTTTAACACAACTATGACTCATTCAGAAAGTCAGATCACAGGGATGAATGTGACAACAGACAATGCACAGGCAGTTCAATGATAAGCTGTCGCTGGAGTGTTGAAGTCCTGAGTCAAGATCGATAGAGATCAAGACAAGATCTTCAAAGAGTGGTTTTAAAAAGACTGATTTCAATACCGAGACTGTTTTATGGGTATTACAACAAAATGAAATAAACACTTTTAGTTCTGACAAACACAAGTCAGTCACTATAAACAGACTTCAGTTCTTTCAGTAGCCCAGAAACACAAATGGTACAAACAACCCATGATGCATTGCTCTCTGTAAAATATTACTTTCGCATGTGAACGTTGTACAATCAGTGAATACATGTAAGAGATACTGTGTTTTCAAAGCATCCTATGTGCAACAAGATGCAGTGATAAAATGTCCAGCTAACTGAGAGCAGACTAAGGTTTGGCAGGTTGTTTGTACTTTGTCTGTAACAGGGTTTTTCTGTCTTTTTACATTGCAGGCCCATATGCTGCCAGGCCCATACTGAGGCCCAGTGTGTACATCTGTGCATGTGTTTTCCACTTCTGAATACATCTGAGTGATTGATCATTGAAGCTCGTGATAAGATGAGGGTCATCGCTCTGCTTTGTCTCCTGATGCTCGCTGAGGTTGGAGCCTCACGCATCATCCGTGATTCTCAGAGTGGACCTGAAGCTGCTGCTGAACTCCCCAAGGGCAACTTCTCTGCGCCGCTTCCACTCCCACCACAGCCAGGCCGACCCAGGGGCTCCTTCCCACCCATGTGCATAAGGCCCACAGAGATTAAGCATGCTTTCAAATACGTCAATACCATCGTGTCCTGTCTGATCTTTGTGGTCGGTATTATCGGCAATTCAACTCTGCTCAGGATCATATATAAGAACAAGTGTATGAGGAATGGCCCTAATGTCCTGATTGGCAGCCTGGCACTAGGAGACCTGCTGTACATCATTATCGCCATCCCTATCAATGTTTTTAAGGTAATCACATCCTTTCCTCATGTCTGGTTTCACTTCCAGTCTGGTGTTTTTCTATGTGATCGATGGTCTTTTCCAAGTCTTAAAATTTCACAGCTTTTTGGAACAGTTGACTATGTGTCATAGTTTTGTTTTCCACTGGATCCAAAACATTCCACTGTAACGGAGAGAAAATAAGATGCAGCCGCAGTGCATGTTACAACATTAAACCTTGGTTTAGCGAGTTTTAACAGCTTATGTAAAGCGTCAAATAAATCAAATCAATTATATGTATTACTCCCACCTGGGCCTGCGTCTAATTCATTGTAGTATGACTTTAATTTGAGGCACTTTCATGGCTATGGCTCAGCCATCTGTGAACTGTTCCTGGTGCATCCTGTGGTTAGTTTGACTTTATTTGTAAGTTATTGCTGTGGTTTGTTTTTACATGTAATGTGTTATATGTGGGTGTATTCTTTTCCTGTTTTACTATAGACTGTAGGCTTAATTAGATGACATCCTTAAAACCAAATACTCCATAAAAACAGAAACAGAAACAAGAAGACGGCCTTCTGTGGAGAATTATGTCTTTGATTTCCACAACTGTCTGGTGCTTGAGGTAAACACACCAAGCAGATGAAAAGGAAAAACCAATGGTGCTCTAACCATGTGAAATTTGTGTTATTTTCCGATCTGATGGAAGTTACATTGATTTAATGAAACTGGAATGTTGTACTGTTATCCAGGCAAGTCTGAGTAATAGTCACCACCAGCCTTTGCCTCCCAAGTCCTTCCCCAGTGAGTAAAGTTAAAGAAATAGTACACGTGAAGGGAGTGTTTTAAGTATTTTAAGTTGATAATGATGTGATGTAGAACAGCATGCGTTGAATTTATAACAGGCGTGGTTTTGAAAGATATAATCCCTGATTCTTGGCAGACACAACACAAAACAGCGGTGCTTATGTTTGCAGCTGACAAGTATAAATATCTCATGATAATCACATGTATAATATGACTGTTGATGAAAACACTGTCCTGTGTATGAACTGGTCTGATCCTCCTTGGAGATGGACTTTCAACACTGTTATTGGTTTTGGCTTGGGCTGCTGTCATAATAAAAAAAAGACATGAGGAAGAATCTCAGAGAGTCTGACCATGTGTTAACACAGGTGACATTTCTTCCATTTGTATTGTCCTCAAAATGGCTTTGGTCTCTGTCTGTAGCTCATAGCTGAGGACTGGCCGTTTGGAGTCTACATCTGTAAGTTGATGCCGTTCATCCAGAAGGCCTCAGTGGGCATCACTGTGCTCAGCCTGTGTGCATTAAGTATTGACCGGTGAGTACCACACATATGATGAGGTGGAAAGAGCTCACAAATGTTTACTCACAAGTCAAGATGCATCTGATAAAGAATATATATTGATTTAACTTCTCGACTGTAAAAGACTGTAAAAAAAACAAATAAATAAAACGCATGATCTACAGTAAGAGGTTATGAAAATACATTATGTTGCCCTGTTTCTGTGATCCAGTGTCCCTTTTATTCTGATTCATCTCATGTTGTTTACATTGTTTGTTCAATAAGAACTCAGACTGGTGTCATTTCATTGTGCTTTCTGTACAAAACAAACACTTAAAGGGATTATCCAGAGTAAAATACATTTTAGCTAAATTTTTAGATGATTGTGAGTACATACATATAGTTGACATTAGAATCACACCATTTGGATGTACATTGAGATTTTTTGATTTTGCCGTTTTGAACCAAACTGTGTTAGCATGGAAGTGATTAGGACATGTTTCTTCGCCGACAAACATTTTTATTTTTAGACCTCCTCTAAAGTTCTAAACGACATTACACTTACGTGGTAGGAAGTAAAGGGCCCCTAAAGGCAAACAGAAGTGTCCTGAGGTCTTCATTGGATAGTGTGTCCAGAGTTACTGATCTTAAACCAGTACCTTAGGTCCCCAGTAGGACTGACCTTAGACCTTAGAAACCTACTGGTGTATGAGTGTGTGAGTGAATGGGTGAATGAGAGACTAATGTAAAGCGCTTTGAGCACCATGAAGGTGTAAAAGCACTATATAAATGCAGTCCATTTACCTTTCTGGATGCAGGAGCCGTCTTTAGGAGGAAGACAGAAATAGTCAATTGCCGAGTGCAGAGTTACACGCTCTGGAAATTCACGATTTCGTTGCATTCTTTTTTAAAAACATAGTCTAGTATTTCATTAGAAATTAAAATGAAGCTGTATGCAACAACAAAGCTTAGCCTACTAACAGGTTGTTGTTTTTAAAAAAAGAATGAAACAAAATGGTGAATTCGAGTATTTCAGTCTTCCTCCTAAAGGCGGCTCCTGCATCTGGATGGCTTAAGGTCAGTAACTCTGGACACTATCTGATGATATGAAGACCTCAGGACACTTCAGTTTGCTTTTAGGGACCCTCGACTTACCTCCATGTAAGTGTGATGTTGTTTAGAACTTTAGACGAGGTCTAAAAATAGCATTTCATGTCGGTGAAAAGACATGTCCTAATCACTTCCATGCTAACACAGTTTGGCTCAAGACGGCAAAATCCAAATTTCTCAATGTACATCCAAATGATGTGATTTTGATTTGAACTATATGTATGTACTCACAATCATCTAAAATTTGAGCTAAAATGAATTTTAATTTGGATAATCCCTTTAAGTACATATTTTTCTTTCAATTTTCTGTCATTTGTTTTATTACATTTTTTTTTTCACCTTGCCATGTTTTTATGCCAGATTTGTTATGACATTTTTTATCTTGTTTTGTTTGATATGTGATATTCACTATGAGATTGTCTATCCCATGTGTTTTGGGATGAAATTGATCATAATGTTGGGAAAGTCAACAATGATGAAACATTAAAAATAATTGATAATGAAGATGTAACAAGTGGAGAGCACAAATTAATATTATTAAAACATGGGAATTACAAGGGGAAATTGTGTACACATGACAGACAATAGTGGTTAAAAAGCAGCTCATTCCTGCAGTGCGTGTGTGTTTGCAGTTATCATGCAGTGACATCATGGAGTCGAGTGAAGGGAATGGGGATCCCTCTGTGGAAAGCAGTGGAGGTGACGCTGATCTGGCTCGTTGCCGTGTTGCTGGCCGTCCCTGAAGCACTGGCATTTGACATGTTAGAGATACCCTACAGAGGAAACAAGCTGCGTGTCTGCCTGCTGCATCCAGAACAGAGCACCAGCTTTATGAAGGTAGACACTCTTTATTAGGTGGGAAATGCTTTAACGCTTAATTACTGCATTCCTGTGAGGCAGATGTCCTGCTGTTCCCAAAAAAAAAGCTATTGTGCATTGAAAGCATGAAGACTTATGAGACTAAACTTTAAATAATATTAACTTGGCACTTGTATACATTTAGAAGACATCAAATGTAAGTATCACAACTTATAACAATGTAATAAATAAACTGAAATAAATCTAACGCAAGAAAAAAAAAATCATTTTAACTATTCATTTTCAGATGTGGTTAAAATCATTTTTGTTTTGCAATGTGGAATCGTTAAATCTATAATCCAGTAGAGTATGTAAATTCTTTTATTTTCCCACAAGCATCTGGTCAAAATATTTGCATGCTGATTACGACCCTTTCATTAATCCTGAGTTAGAGGAAATGCTTGGATTCTGTTCAGTCCACACCTGATGTTACTCAATATTCAGTGTCAACAGAATGGTTTGCCTCAAGGCTCGACGCCTGAATGGCAATAGATCAATTAGACTGTTGCTTTGATCAGGATGAGTTTTGTATCCGCAAGCAATTTAAGATTTCAAACAATGGAATGCAGCAAAAATGCACTGCCCGCAAATCACTTGAATATGATTCTCATCGAACCCTGTGAGGAATCTGATTTAACTCTGCCTTTGACACAATAGATTATTAACGTATTAGTTCAACATTGAGAACATGGGGATATTGTAAGTGGGGCTGTCCTCCTTTCATTTTCTTCTTACTTTTGGGGTGCTGCAGCGCGTGATTTTAGGCCCACGTCACTTTACCTTTCTAATATTCCCTTGAGATCATCAGACAGTGAAATCAGCTATGATTGTCCTACAAAATGTCTGAACCAAGAAAAGTTATTTAATTGTACGTTGGCTATTACTCCCTTCAAGGATAAGATGGTTTATAATAGACTCCCTGATGAAGGCTTTGATGCCGAAATGCGTTGTTTTTTTTTTAATAGGAGTTTATAGGTTTTTATAACCAAGCCAATGTAAATTTTTACATTTTCACTTATAAGAGAGTGCCTTGGATTTTTTTCTTTTTTGTCTTACTCTTGGTTTTCCCATCCAAAGAGCACCTCGAATTATTATTACTTATTCTGAGTCCAGGTAGCGCTCCTTAAGCAAACTTTTTCATGGTTTATAATAGGACCGTTTCAAACTTTACTTGTCAGCTTTATTGTCAGTTTTGCCATATGTACAGCAGATATTCCAAAATTCTAAGGCCCATGTTGCAACAGGAACATAGTAAAAATAGAAATACAGAAAATAAATAGAGCACATGTTTCCTCTGTTAATAGCTTTTGAGTAGCTTTGCCTTAATCTAGACTCCGATCTTAAGAGGTTATTTTAGTTGTGGTTTTCCACTTGCAAAGCATCTCCACAATTAGATCTTTTATTACTTATGATCTTCAAAGAGTTCTTCATGTTCTTATCATTTATTTGGATTATTAGTTAAAGTTGTGCTTGCACGCCTTGGGCAAATTATGCTTACACTGTTTCAGAGTGTGTTAATGCAGCTGCTCTTATTTTTTTTAACCAAGTCACAAAATCATGATCACATCCTTCCTTGTTTCTCCTTTCCTGAACTGTTCGTTTTAGAACTGATTTTCAAATTATTATTTTCATGTTTTAGGCTATTGGTAGGCTCTTGGCTGAGTTATTGCATCTTTATTCACCAATGCAAAGCTTGTGATTTTGTAATAAGGGACACTAGTTATTTCTTCAGGTTAATGATGTTGATCCAGAACGTCCCATTATTGGGTTTATATGAAAACTCATCCCTTCATTACCAACCCTTACATTGACTTTGAGGGTGGGTCAATGTAAGGGAACTTTACTTAATGACTCTATTGGTTACTTACTTTTGCTTTTATAAATTATTATTGTCTATTATTTTATCTTTTCTTTCACCTGTTCTTCTATGTCATTCAGTCTGTTTAAATATGTTCCTGCTTTATACATGCAATCAGTAGTTGCTTTTCCACTGGATATATGTGCAAAACTTTACCGATATTTACTAAATGTTGAAAAAACAGAAGTGTATAATGTCTGTTTTTCGCTTAAACATAGATTTACAGATATATCCATTATTATTATATGTTACCCCTTTATCTCATACTAAATAAAAAAAAATTATTGGTTTCCTGGTGTGTTCACACATACCACTCTATGTTTCTGTGAACAGAGTTTTTAAAAATTAACCTAACTGTAGTTGGGTTTTCTATTGCAGTTTTGCATAATAAACCATTTGCAGTATGCCAGATTTAAAAACAGTTTTGTCCGAATTTTCATTTTATTATTGTCATTTTGATATGCAAGTTATATTTGCACATTTTGAGGGTTGATGGAAAAGTGACTTCTCACTATACATTTATTTAGTTGCAATCACATTTCGAGTATGTAGATTTCACGTCAATTGAAATTCTGACATTTTAAATGAGAATGTCTATCTCTGTATAATATTAAAGGTTTGATGTGTAAGATTTAGGAGGATCTAAGTGCATAAATGGAACAATATCCATTAACACTATCTATTACTAAACCACTGAAAACTAGGTTTGAGTTTTCATTCAGTCCATCATGCTGAGCTGTTGTATTTCTATGGTAGCTCAGAACTAGAGATGGGAGTAAGTCCCATACATGCAAGTCTCAAGTAAGTCACAAGTCTTAAGTAAATCCAAGTCGTCTCTATAGGAAGATCAAGTCAACTCCAAGTAAAGCTTTAGTCAAGCACGTCAAGTCACAAGTCAAGTCATTAGTTTTTTCAAATGTCTATATTTCACCAAAACTGTTTTTCTATATTTTTTTAATGTAAACTGACCAGTTAATGAATCAGCTCAACATGACTGAATATTTAGAAATATTTATTATTTAAGCCCAGGAATGAAAATGTACTTTTGACCATATGTGTTTGCATCAATGAGATTAAACACCAGAGTTTTGAATACATATTAGCCTCATTCAACATTTTTGTGACAAAACTCAGCAGGGCTGCAGACGCAAAAGAGAGAAAGAAATTAACCGATGCAAACAAAGGGCTATGCAATAGAGACGAAGGCAGAGGCATTTAAGGATGCACTAAATTAGACTTCATATGACATAAGGACATGATGGGAAGAGAACAACTTTGCCTGTTGAACATGTGCCTTAGCATTACCTACACATGCACCGTAGTCATAACATTTAAAAAAAACAAACACTTTTTTCCCCCCAGATGTTAGGAGTGCAATGAGGTTACACTATATCTCATTATTATAAGTTACTATAACCACATTACAGGTATTCGTGCATAGATATTTAGCATGCTAACATTAGCCTGTTCTGGTGTTACAGCCACGGGCTGAGTTACAGCAAACTTAGTTAGCACCAACGTTAGTGCTGCTTACACAGTTACCTGCCACTTTTTATTTTTCAACTAAGGTAAAAAAAAGAAAATAGATAATAAAAATAATTGGTAATAAAAATATTAGCACATCAAGCCACTGGCCTAATAGATAGATAGATAAATACTTTATTGATCCCAAAGGGAAATTTTGTGACAGTCTGTAGAAGAGTGTACTAGTTTCTCTCTGTCAGCAACCAAGTATCAAAATAATAATCAGGACGTTAATCCATCTATTTTAAACAGCCTAAGTTACATCATGTGACTTACCTCTCCTGAAATGTCGGATGAAATTCGACGTAGTCCTTGCAGTATCACTAACTTTAACTTTGCAGATGTTGCATTTCGCTCTTATTTGCGGTTGTCTGATAATCTCTAAATCCAAAATGTATTATTTTCGGGATGGTGTTGGTCTCAGTGCCGTCCATCTCTCTACTGTTCAGCACTAGACTCACCTTGAACCAACACACAATGCATTCAATAACAATGGAGAACACAGTAATATTAATGAAATAACAATGGAATGACAGCTTTAATGTTTGTTAAGTAAGTCGCAAGTCAAATCTGGTGACTCAAGTTGGACTCGAGTCGAGTCATCAACTCGAGTCCCCCCATGTGTGCGCAGAACAGATTACACATTTCATGTACAGCATCTGGCATCACAGTAAACTACTGTCACCGACCAAACAAGCGCACAAGGCTTTCATCTTTTAACAATAATGGATTTTATTTCTATATTCTTTTCAAGGCACCCAAACTAAACTACATTTGTAGCCACAGCTCCTCTGGGTGAGGCTGATGGAAACGTGGCTGCCAATCTGCACCTACGACCCCTCTGACCACAACCAAACATTTACACACATTTATACACCAGTGTGACTGGCACTGGAGTTGGCTTTCCCAAGAACCACCAATCCTTAGGTTATTGAATGACTCACTTTACCTCCTGCGTCATGGCACGTGGGTGAGATTAGAGGTACTCATTTAATTCCAGTCTACATATTCAGCGCTAGATATGACTAAAATATAGACACTATCTTTACAAGGAGAAAGTATATCATGTTTAATGCCCCCAAATGAGGGAGGTAAACATGATAAATTAATGGGAGCCAGCACTTATGGGGCACCCATAGAGCCAAGGAGGGGGTCCAGTTGACACTGGCTAGAGATTATGATAATTTGTACAAGATCCATTGTATAAGAGAGGCATAGGTGTCGGGATCCGGACATTGTAAGCATGTGAAATTTCAGTTCTTTTTTTCACATATAA
This sequence comes from Siphamia tubifer, assembly GCA_020466265.1. Classification (NCBI taxonomy): domain Eukaryota; kingdom Metazoa; phylum Chordata; class Actinopteri; order Kurtiformes; family Apogonidae; genus Siphamia; species Siphamia tubifer. The sequence continues at coordinate 37,143,657 of CM035792.1, read as the reverse complement.
GTGATATTAATATATTGAATTTTATGAACATGCCCACAACATTTCTGCTTTAATGGGACCCACAATTGGTAATGTAGCAGTGCCCCTGAAGAGCCAAAATAATTTCTACATTTTATTCTACAAAGCAAGATAAATCTAGTTTAAATCTAATTTAACAGTTTAATGTGGAAGATTTGTTAACACTTGTGTCTGTGCTGGAGGCAATAATCCATCCTAAATCCATGTTAGCCACAATTCCAACAGTGAGAATAAGATGTAAGTGTAGTATTCCAGAGCTCAGTTTGAAAGAGTCTACTCTGGACAAATAAGAGATTGAATGGAATATGGCTCATTCTTTAGGCTGGAGGTTTTAACACAGTCTGAGGCTTGAATGTGGAGTGAGGAGAAAACCAAAGCCAGCTGTGTCCACTGGCAGAGCCGAGGTGCTAACAAGGAACAAGCAGGCAGTGTCAGTGATAGGCGGATATGTCATAACCAGGAACACAAGCGGGGACAAGACACATCGATAGAAACAGAAGGAAGGTGGGTTTACTGGAGGCAGGCACATGTGCTCCAAGACAGAAAGCAAGTAAGTTTACTGAGGAGCAGGCAGGGAGATATGGTCTACAATAGAGGTCTTTAACCCTGGTCCTAGGGGCCCACTGTCCGGCATGTTTTAGATGTCACCCTGTTCCAACACACCTGATTACCTTTTATCAGGCTTCAGCAGAGCTTGTTGGAGCCGGGGCTGTAGTCAAGACCCCCTTTGATCTAAGACAAGTTCAAGACCAGGATCGGTTGAGACCAAGTCAAGACTGAGTCCAAAGAGGTTCAGGTCCAAGACAAGGCCAAGTCCAAAAGACTTGAAACCGAGTTAAGGCCAAGTCCAGAACAGAAAAAATCAAGTTGTATGCATGACAGTATAAAGTCAATCATTTTAGGTTATTATTTGTTGATCTAAAATCAAAAACAGTGTCACAACATCCAGGATTTCTAAGTAGAATCATTCCCCTGGATATGACATCATCTAATGTAAACAGGATGACATAAGATGATACCTATAGTTACAACTACAACTGATACAAACACAAATCCACTACTATTACCACTGATAAGTACTAGTACTGAGCATTTGAGCAACTAAATTATAATATAGTTTCCATCCAGACATAGACCAGAATGACCAGTATTACCAGTGTAATATAGACCAGAATGACCAGTATTACCAGTTTACTCCAATGGTTGGTTTATTCCTTGACTAGAAAAACAATATTATATCATTTTGTTATTTAGATGTGCGCCAATAAGAAACATCTATTTACAGAAAACATTAAAGTTTGGTTTAATAAAACTAAAATATGCAATTTAAAATATGTTCTTTTTATTTCTGAACAAAGTGTAGAAGTTGTTTATGGAGGAGATACACACACACACACACACACACACACACGTTTACTCTGATGTTTACCCTAAAGTGAATGTTAACATAAACCCTGGAGTGTTTGTGTAGCTGCTAGCCTTTGTAACACCACTACAGTATCACAACCACAAATGTAATTCACAACAACCAATTGTTTGATTTTTTTTTTTTATATCTCATGAAACCAGTAATACCAGACGTACAGTAAGTGATGATAACTATGTCTAAAAACACATTACCTTGGCCTAACTTCCACTATATTAGCTAATGTTAACATTAACATAATACATAGCCTAGCTTACGAGGCTAAGCAGTGCCTAGCTCTACAGTTAACTTAGTGAGATGAATGATGACTTTTCCCTGGAATATTGTAACAAAATAAAGACTCCTGGAATCTGTCGAGACCAAGAACCATATTTGGCAAGACCAGTGGCCGAGACCGAGACAAGTCCAAGTCAAAGACCAGTGAGTATGAGATAAGTCCATAAAAAACAGAGACCCGACTTGAGTACTACAGCCCTGGTTGGAGCAGGGTGATATCTAAAACGTGCAGGACAGTGGACCTTTTGTCTAAAACAGTAGGCAGGTAAGGTAGGTTTACCGGGAGATGCAGTCAGGCCAGGATGAGTCAAAAGCAGGAAAGTCCAGAATCACAAAATTCAGGGTCACACACATATAATCAGTTCAGGTTACTAGGACTGAGGTGAAGAGACATGGTCGAGATCAGAATAACAGAAACAGGAAAGTAAGTTGAGAATAATGCTGAAAGTTTTGGCAGGTTCTGAAGACAATCTGGACATGGGTGGATGAATCTGTGCAGCACAAACACTGGCCTGCTGATTAGGCACAGCTGTGAGAGACAGGTGGAATGGGTTTGTCTGATTAGGTGTGGAACAGTGAAAGCGAGGACAGCAGCAGGGAGTCCCAAGTGAAGCCAAAGTGATGGGGTCAGGGAGGATAAGATTAATTTGGTTTTAATCATGCAATAGTTTTTTATACTATGTTGCAAATAAACATACATTTTACACAACATTCAGTCTATATAATGTTATTATTATTATGGAGAGAGGCCAAAAAGACAGGTGTAGATTATTACTGCACAAAGTGAGAATTATAGACAGACAGACAGATAGATAGATAGATAGATAGATAGATAGATAGATAGATAGATAGATAGATAGATAGATAGATAGATAGATAGATAGATAGATAGATAGATAGATAGATAGATAGATAGATAGATAGATAGATAGATAGATAGATAGATAGATAGATAGATAGATAGATAGATAGATAGATAGATAGATAGATAGATAGATAGATAGATAGATAGATGTGTACTTTATTAATCTGCTCCATTGCTCTCATACATACATATATCTATACAGGTAGGACAAGTTGTAATAAAAAAGTGACACAATAAAGAAGGGATATTGCAATTGAACAAAAAACTGTCTTAGTGTAATGTGTCGAGGCAGTCTTAACCAGCTGGTATAAAGGTACAGTCATCATTCTGTCTCTCTCCTTCCCCTCCTCAGTGTTTTGTTATGTACCCTAATGCCCCAGGCCACAAAGGAGGACCTGAGTGTGTGTGGGTGGAGGAGCTCAGTGACAGCATCCTGCCACTAAATGAGCTCCTTCATTGACAGAAGGCTGTGTGCAGGGGGTGACTGTTGTTCACCGGTATTGAATTGAGTCTGTCCATGATCCTCTGCTCCAGGACTGTCTTCACAGAGTCCAACCAATGTGACAAATAAACAGTACCACAGAGCTTTTCACTGTCTTTTATGTATGTGTTGTGGTTGTCTCTCTCAACTTACTATATGTTTTTTATTATATAAAAATCAATTACTAGAAACTTCCAGCAACCCCATTTGTATTCCAGGCGACCCAAGGTTGAACACCTTTAGCTTAGACATATGAACAAATTATCAATTTTCAGCACAAAACAGGCAACATAAACTTCACAGAAGCATGTATTTGTATATTTAGCTGTAAATGAGTATTTCAGTTTCACAGTTTAACTCAGGAGTGGACAATCCTTGTCCTGGAGTGCTGGTATCCTGCATGTTTTAGATCAGGGGACTATAACCCTGGTCCTAGAGAGTTACTATCCTGCGTGTTTTAGACGTATCTCTCTTCCAACACACCTGATTCGCATGATCGGCCTATCGTCAAGCTCTGCAGAAGACTGGTAATGACTGTCAGCTGTGCTGGAAGAGGGAAACATCTAAAACATGCAGGATAGCAGCTCTCTAGGACCAGGGTTGCAGACCCCTGTTTTAGATATGTCCTTCTTCCATCACACCTGGAAGCCATTACATCACTATCAAGCTTCTGCAGAGCTGGATGATGTGCTAATTGAATCAGGTGCGATGGAAGAGGGACATATATAAAACATGCAGGATCCCGACCCTCAACGACCAGGATTGCCGACATCTGATTTAAATCATGTGACATCTGAAGATTGATTCTGTGTGTTTAATTTCTAGTTCTACCAGGATGTAAAAGATTGGTGGCTCTTCGGCTTCTACTTCTGCTTTCCATTGGCCTGCACAGGAATCTTCTACACACTCATGTCCTGTGAGATGCTCAGCCGTAAAAAAGGCATGCGCATTGCACTCAATGACCACATGAAGCAGGTAACTCATGTGACTGACTGTTTCACAACCATGTAACATAAGACCCCGGGGGTGTTCGGGCACATCAACATTTGTCTTTTTTTGTGTTCAGCGGAGGGAAGTGGCCAAGACGGTGTTCTGCCTTGTGTTGATTTTCGCTCTCTGCTGGCTGCCTCTTCATCTCAGTCGCATTCTTAAAAAAACAATCTATGACGAAAATGACCCCAACCGCTGTGAACTGCTCAGGTAAGCACACTGATAGGTGACGCAACTGCGCTTTATACTTCATGATTCCCTATTGTTCTCCGGTCTGTGACTTCCTGTGGTCATTACTGTAAACTCTGCCCTCTTTGACTCTCCAGCTTCCTGTTAGTGATGGATTACATTGGGATCAACATGGCCTCCTTAAACTCCTGCATTAACCCAATTGCCCTCTACTTTGTCAGTCAGAAGTTTAAAAACTGCTTCCAGGTAAGAAACTGATAAAACGGTGCTATTTACAGATGCCATAATAATAAATAGGCTTTGTTTAGAGCATAATTGGTAATAAAATACAGAGGTGAACAAAAGGAAAAGAAAAGCTCCACATTTAAACAGAATTCTCCAGAATATCAAAGGCAACAAGAGCCAAAAAAATAAAAGTATAACTATTTAACTGTGGATTTTCAACACTTTATGTTAAAAAATGGAGTAAGTAAGAGATCTGTTATGAGGAAATGGTTAAAAATAGAACCACCCACCATTGATGAATGGATTGGAATGGTTGATGATATTTATGTCATGGAGAACATGTGTTTTTCCCTCAGAGTTGAAATAGATCATTTTTACAAGATCTGGTCCAAAGTATGTAAAATCAGTCAGATCTGATTTCATTTGACTGTCTTTGTGCTTTGTGTGAACCTAACTGCTATTAAATGAAATTGTGATTTGTAAGATGACGTGAACTCCTCTGTTCTGTTTTATTGTTTTTGTAACAACTCATACCAATGGGCCATAAAAGGAAATTCAAGAAGGGCAATATGGATATAATCACTGAAATTTTGTATATACATTTTATTTTATGGGATGATAAAGACTGTAATTCATGCATGGAACGGACATTTGCCTTTCTAAATAAAAATATAATTTCATGACACAAAACAATACAGCTGTATTTCCTTCAACATTTCTATTAGTATCCTGGGTTAAACTTTTGCTCCTCATTCTTATGTTTCTTTAAAACTTGTATTTTATATATTCCTTTAAACGGATTTAAGTTTTTACTTCACTTATTGAACTGAGAAATAGTAGTACATCATAACAGAAAGGACATATACAGTATAAGAAAAACAATAGAAGAATATACATAATAAATTTGTATAAAAAACAGGACTGGAAAAAAAAGGAAATTAGTAAATCAATCTTCAAGGTCCAACAATTAATTAGAAACAAAATAACTGTCCAAAGTAAAGTGGAATTTTCAGTAATTTGAATTGTGAAGTGCATAGTTGAAATATGTTTATGAATGGGTCTAAACATCAGGCAGGAGCAACTTTATTAAACGGTGAAATGACATGTGCCAGTGTCTATATCTACAAAACAAATCTACCTAGAAATACAAATAAAGTAAACCTGGAACTATATATGTATTTGTGTCTATATCTGTATTTGTATCTTTACCACAGGTGGAAAAAGTACTGAAAATATTGAATTGAGTAAAAGTATATTTACTTAATTCTACTAAGAGTACAAGTACAAAATTACTTCATTTAAAATGTAACTTGACTAAAAGTTACTTTCATATATTTAATGCAAAAAAGGATGAGTCATGAATGAAGTTCAGCACACGTTGTTTTAATCAACTTTGAGGCGTATTAAATTAAAGTGCACATCCACACTAACACTAACATGATCCTCAACCCAAGGAAAACGAGGACAGTGGGAACCTGAACTGTATACTGCACACTTTTTTTCAGTCCAATTGTCCAGCCGACAATATTATAAGAACAAAGAAATTTAAATTAAACAAAATTATTCAAAAACACAAAATGCACACAACATAAAGTACCCACCAGATCCAAAAATTCTAATTAAAAATGTCCACAAGGTCCAACTATTCACAATAAATACTTTTGAACTATCACTATCCATCCCATTCCCTCGTCTACTTTACTTAAGCAGGGTGAAAATAATATCATGATGGCACGACACATTGTGCTTCCATGGGAAGGTTGTTATATGGATTGTTTAAAACAAACAATAAATTAACGGTTTTAAATATAAGGGACAAAACACTTGTGCAAACTTACCACCACATGCTTCCGCAAATTTGATGTAGAATTATTTTCGGCTGAAACTCCCTCTTCCGGGCAGGAACATTTTCCATTGCATTATAACATTGTTCCCATGTGTGCATTTGAATTCGAATACCTACTCTAAGTTGGACCAAGGTGGTTTTCTGCCCAAATTTATTTTTTTTTATTCACTATCAATATTGTACTCGGTAACATAAGGGGATTGAAATGTAGCCAAGTAAAATACTTGGGTCAAAATGTAATTGAGTAAAAGTAAAAAGTGCACATTTCAAAAACTACTCATAAAAAGTAATCAATTACAGTAATGTGAGTAAATGTAATGTGTTCCTTTCCACCCCTGATCTTTATTCTTTTACAGTAATGACTGTGAGAAGCTCCTTCTCTCTCAGAACCATTTCTGTATTCTGTTAGGAAGTAACTGACATCTTGCTTTAACTATTTGTGGTGCTATAAACCCATCAATAACTGTGCTGTTGTCTTCTAGTCCTGCCTGTGCTGTTGGTGCTACAGAACGTCTCCTCTGGAAAAACAAGGTTCAAGCAGAAGCTGGAATCGTTCATGTCATGGGAATGGACTAGACCGCTCCAGCTCCCGCTCCAGCAGCAGTCAGAAATACACAAACTCATCATAAATGTAGACCAACCTGCCAAACCATTCGCTCTCATAGTGAAGAAACAACAGACCAGTTGGGGACAAACAAAGTGAGGGAGAAGTCACTACATTGATACAGGACTGGCAGCAGCCTGAAGGACTATGACAGAAGGATACAACAGGAATGTACCTCCTCAGGTACTACAAAACCATCACTACATTTATACTCTGACGCTGAGGACTGAATAGAGGACTTAAAGTATCTCAGTGAACCATTATGGTAAATGGTATACATTCATAGATATTGTTTATTCAAGCCACATGTATATTTCTGTACAGTATTATTTACATACAGTTTTCAGACTTATGATTATATCCAGCCCAAGGACTTTGTGTATGAACGGCACTGATAAGTACTAACTGTTGTTGCTTTGATACCTCATGGGGAAAGACAGTGAGAAAATGTTCTTATCTCAAAGGTTAGAGTACTTGGTACTAATTTACAGTAAGAAAATCCTCCTAAAGGACTAATAAATGGGTTATGATTAGGTTAGAAAGTGGTTGTAAACACTTCATAAACCATTTTTAATGCTGTTATAACACGTTGAAACATTGAGATGGCCTGTACTGTTAAGCCTCATAATTGGTTAGTGGGTCATCAGCAGGATGTGACATTTTTTTTAAGAAGTTATGACTGTTTAACCATCGACACATCTTAGTACGGAAAAAGCTTAATTTGTCATATGCCACTGTGGCTTATCAAATGAATAATTCATGCCATGAAGCAATGGCAGTATCCTCTTTCATATTTTACAAAAGTAATAAATAAAGTAGAGCTGTGCAGTCAAGAATATGAGTCATATTCTTGACTGTTCCATCGTCTATGGATCCTATTGTTGCATAGCCATGGGAATCCATTTCAAGTGGGGGGTGCTGTTTGGATCATGCCAGCAGTAATGCAAAAGCAATTGGCTTTTTCAATTGATGAAAATACAATATTTGACAATTAATGTGATATTAGTTGTGTAAGATATGTAATTTCTCATTTAAAAATAACACACAAGTTAAACAAAATATAAGACAAATGAATGACTGGCTGAGAAAAAAGAGATTTAGACAAAACTGCAGCAAATACCAGTAACTGTTCAGTCCAAAGTAGAAAATGATCTGAAGCACAGACAAACACACAACAGACAGCTGTGGAGAATATACAAAAGAGATGACTTTTGGAACAGGCACGCAGACCTAAGCTGATGTTCCAAATGTGTTTTTGGATCCAAGGTAACAGTGATGAAAGTTTTCACCATCTCCTGTAGTGTACGTCCAGCTGTTCCACAATGTCTGCGTGCATGTGCATAAGTGTGAGGTGCGTCAGTCAATGACTCAGTCACTTGATGCAATGATTTCACTTATACATTTGGAATATTTTGTCCTGTGATCCAGAGGCGGGTGCTGCAGCACCTCTACTTCCCACAGTCTTGCCAACACAGATATTTGTATAAAGTAAATCACACTGACATAGAGGACAGTGAAGATAACACACAAATCTTAAAGAAGACTAAAAAGTTTTAAGTTTCTCATAAAATAATATACTTATCAAAGGACAGTATGGTGTTTGAACATTACATGTTGTATTGTTATCTATTCAGTTACATGATATAAAATGACATATACAGTAAATCTTATCCATATTGCCCATTCCTATCTATTACGTTCCTTTCTGCCTATTATAAATGTAATACCTCATTACTAAATCATTTTACATCCTGATAGATAAAGGATTATAAGAAGCAGTAACTTAATGCTTCCTAAACGTATGTATCAATACTGTTATAACTTATCGTTAACTTAATAAAATTGTGTAAACTACTTGGACTAATTAACAGCCAAATAATAAACCATTTACTAATCCTTTATTAGCATACGCTTACCATAAAACAGTACCAAGTACTTACATATAAAGGACCAAACCTGTTGTTTTGCACAACCAGCCTGATGAATTGTAACTGCTTACAATGTTCAGCTATAATAATGTAATGGTGACTGTTTCACAAGCAAAATTGTGATTGCAATGCTGTGTCTTTTATGACGTGAAGCAGTGATGTTTACGTAAGTGGTGATACATTAAATGTCATAGGTTATAGTGAAGTTTGTGCAAAGCATTAAAGGTGGTAAAATTTAGATGCATGTTGTGAGAAACCACTGGCACTAACAGAAGGGCTTTAATTATGAAACATCATGTTAATCAAATGGTTATGATCCTTACAAAAAAAAAACAAAGCATGTGTTGACCACTGCATAGAACCGTGATCAGTAGCTGGTTTTCTGAACTGCAGGCTGTCGCTGAGCTCTTGACTAACCATACACCCTGGTGATGT
>CM035792.1:36739374-37126874 GCA_020466265.1 Siphamia tubifer | reverse complement strand
TCCATCCACCGTGTCTACATCATGGAACTTACAGTGCCATGGGAAGAAGCTATTGAGGAAGCATGGGAATGAAAGAGGCTGCGTTATACCAACCTGGTAGCAGTAGCAGAGGAAAGAGGGTGGAACGTGAGACTGTGGCCTGTGTAAGTGGGTTGCAGGGGCTTCGTAGTAAATTCCACAATAAGGCTACTGAAGAACCTCAGCATCATTGGCCAGGCCCAACGGAAGGCAACCAAAGACCTTTCCACTGCAGCAGAGAGAAGGAGCCACTGGCTGTGGCTGAAACAAAAGGACCCAACATGGGCTATTATGATAAGCGCCTGATAAGGGCCCCTCACCCGTTGACATCATCCACCCCACCCAGGAGTGCGCTAACCATATACAGCTGAAGTGCTGAAGTAAGTATGGAGAAAAACAACAAATCCTAGCAAGAATCCAATATTTTTCATCTCACTGTTGATGTGCATTGAGATCAGAACCTTACAGGACACATTTGATAGATAGATAGATAGACAGACAGACAGACAGACAGACAGACAGACAGACAGACAGACAGATAGATAGATAGATAGATAGACAGACAGACAGACAGACAGACAGACAGACAGACAGACAGACAGACAGACAGACAGACAGACAGAGAGATAGATAGATAGATAGATAGATAGATAGATAGATAGATAGATAGATAGATAGATAGATAGATAGATAGATAGATAGATAGATAGATAGATAGATAGATAGATAGATAGATAGATAGATAGATAGATAGATAGATAGATAGATAGATAGATAGATAGATAGATAGATAGATAGATAGAGTGCACAATATCCTGGGCCGTAAACACTGGACTAGGAATTCAGAGTCATGATGGCTTTGGGGAAGAAGCTATTTTTGAGTCTGTTTGTCTTTGTTCTGATGCACCTGTAGCGCCTCCCCGAGGGCAACAGGTCAAACAGATGGGCTCCAGTGTGGTAAATGACTACCCAAATACTACCCCTCAAACCCTTTAAAAATGATAAAAGTATACACATTTTAGATGAAATATGTGTTAAAAGTAAAAGAAAATTTAGACTGCTAAACTGCAGTGTAAATGTCTGTCAGGGAGGAGAGAGGGCGGCCGATGATCTTCTGCGCAGCTTTCACTACCCTCTGCAACCTCTCCCTGTCTGCTACAGTGCAGCTCCCATACCATACTATGCAGTATGTCAGTAGGTTCTGTATGGATGACAGATAGAAGGTCAGCAGCAGGGCGGGGCTGAGGTTGTACTTCCTCAGGACTCTCAGGAAGTACAACCGCTGCTGAGCCTTCTTCATGATTGCTGTGATGTTCTCTGACCAGGAAATGTTGGAGGAGATGAGGAGGTCAAGATACTGTAATGTGTGGACCCTCTCCACACACTCCTCATTGATGAAGAGGGGGGCTGGGTCGATGTTGGTCCTCCTGAAGTTGACGATGATTTCCTTGCTTTTCTTGGTGTTCACAGTCAGGTTGTTTTCTGAACACCAAGTAGCTAACTTCAGGACTTCCCCTCTGTAAGCTGTCTCATCCCCACCAGAAATGAGTCCGACCACCGTGGTGTCGTTGGCGAACTTCACGATAAGGTTGTTGTTATGGGCCGGACGACAGTCATGTGTGTAGAGACAGTACAGGAGGGGGCTCAACACACAGCCCTGTGGGGAGCCAGTACTCAGTGTCCGTGTAGAGGAGAGGTGGGGGCCAAGTCTCAGAGTCTGGGAGCGGATGGTCAGAAAGTCCTTTATCCAGGCACATGTGAGAGGTGAGAGGCCAAGGGTGTGTAGTTTGGTTATTAGAATGTCTGGGATGATTGTGTTGAAAGCTGAGCTGTAGTCCACAAAGAGCATTCGGACATAGCTGTGCTGCTGCTCTCAGTGCTGAGTGGAGGGCTATGGCAATAGCGTCTTCAGTGGAATGGTTTTCCCGATAAGCAAACTGGTAGGGGTCGAGGTCTGGGGGAAGATGACTTTTAATGTGCTGGAGTAGCAGTCTTTCAAAGCACTTCATGATTACCGGGGTGAGGGCCACGGGACAGTAATCATTTAGACTGGTGGTGGGAAACTTCTTGGGAACCGGGATGATAGTAGCAGATTTCAGACAGGATGGGATGACTGCTTTGGCCAGGGAGAGGTTGAAAATCCTGGTCAGGATGGAGGTGAGCTGGGGGGCACACGCTTTAAGCACCTTACCAGGAACTCCATCTGGACCTGCAGCTTTCTTGGGGTTCACTGCCAGGAGCACCCGTCTGACATCGTGCTTGAAGACTCTAGGTCAGGATTCTGCAGCCCTGGTCCAAGAGAGCCACTACCCTGCATGTTTTAAATGTTTCTCTCTCCCAGTACATGTGAGAGTCCTTATCAGTCTTCTGTAGAGTTTGATCATAGGTTGATCTTCTGAATCAGGTGCGTTGGAAGAGGGATACATCTATATAATTTTTAAACTATTCAACTTACAAACGTTTGATGAACACCAACATGCTCATCTTCCAATTCTGCATCTTCTGTGTATATATTTTGATCTATTGTTGACCGAAGAGGTCAGGGGTCAATTGGTCAATATCTAAAAAACTAAAGTCAAGTACAATGTAAAAACCAGTGGAAATAGAGACTTAGTTACTATTAGTGACAGATAGTAAAACCTGGAATGGGCTTCAAAATTACATTGACCTTTGACCTAGAGTGATCTGAAAGGTTCAAATTAATAAATGGTTTTAACTCCAATAACAGTGATAGTTACTCAGTTACTATTGTTAGCAGATAGAGAATTGCATGTAGACTCCAAAATTGAGTCTACATGCCTATGACCTTGTGAGACACATAGTCTCATGTTTTGAGAGGGAGATGTCCATTAAGAACTAAAATGATGGGGTTTGTTGTGTTTGGCACCACTTGTTTTCATTTTGTTTCCTTATAATCTCTTTAATTTAAAATGGTTTAGTTGGATTATTTTGTTTTGTTGCATATTTTAAATAAACTATACATTAAAAAAATCTGATGAATACAAATCCTTGGGTTTTGTTTTATTGCAACTTACTGACATTTGCTCTCAGATCTCTTTTTTGGTTGCAAATCTGTTATTTTTAAATGAAAATCCATTCTTTTTTTTATAGACAAATAAGGAAAAGAAATTGGCTCCATAATAACAGGGAGCAGTGGCTCTTCATAGGGGGAAAATAAACACCAGTCTGTGTTATTAACAATCTGTCAGTGGTTAAAAGTGATGAGATGGGAGTCATTTTTTCCCCATTTTTTGAGGTAAAGGTTACATTTGGCTTAGAACTAATTTCAGAGAAATCCCATCATAACAAAATATGTCAACTATTGTACAAGTGACTTTGTTTGTTACTACAAGATTTGATTATTTCCAGACATGAGGCTCCAGTAGGTTTAGGCTGCTAATTGAAACTTTAACATCAGTTCAGGTTAACAGATTACAGTGAGCTCTGCTGTACTGCTGTACACTCAAACACTGCTTCTTGGAAACAGCTTAAATTTCCACTGGGAGCTGAAGCCTGTTATCAAGTGTCAAAGTTTATTTAATTTACAGATTTTACCGCAGGATGATTAATAAAGCTGTTGGCTCTGGGGTGTACGCTGAAAACTATTTAGCAATGCTGGAGAGAATTTTTCTGGGGTTTTCATGACCTTTCTTAGACCACACAGAGCTGGCTGTGGTCTGCGAAGTCAGACTGAATCTGTAGAGAACCTGAGCTCAAAAACATAAACTCTGCATTAATCAGAAACAGAAATGATCCATAGTCAACATGCAATTAGAGCACCAGATCTACAACTGACATGTTGAATAATACTTCAGTGTTAAAAATGAAGGATGGGGGTTGAAAGAGGAAAACCTCACTGGTATTAATACAGTTTGGAGATGTTTTTCATCTGAGCAAACAACTTGTCATGTCATGTCATCACCAAATGTTTCAAATCTAATTCTTGAACGGGATCCCATTCATCATCCTAAACCCAAAGATGCATGATGGTCTGGAAAACCACATCTAGAATGGCTCCACAATTATTGTTTGTTAAGGAACAGTAACACTTCTCTATCCCGCTGTGGACAAATAATTACCAGTACCAAATATTTTATGAGCAAAACTATGATTGATGTGGTTTTGCACAAATGTTTTGGTTTTTTTGGGAGAATTTCCTTCTTACAGACTTTATCCTCAAATGGGGTGTGAAATTATAAACCCCCTGAAGTATTCATTTCCATAACCAACGACTCCAACAAGTTACATAACATACTAAATAACATTAATATTAAATACAGTATTATGGGGGATAACAGTTATCCATATCAATATATTTTGACCCAAATCTAAAAAGATCTTTTTTGCAGGCCAAATATGTTGGCTTGAAATACTAATATAACAAATATATTAATAATCATTATAAACATGGTTTAAGATAAATCCATTCCATGTTTTGGAATGGATTTATCTACATACAGTGTAGTCCAGGGGTTCTCAAACTTTTTTGGCCCAGGTCCCCCTTGGAGGGGTGAAATTTTTCCATGTCCCCCCCTCATCCTCGCGATACTGAAAATGATTTTTTTAAAAAAACGACTTCAACAATGATTATTATGAAACAATGATAACCTTTTTTAATAGTGCTTTTGTGCAAACCAGCGAAATTTTCAGGTATTATAATATAAATGAGCACTTCAGAAACAACAATTTTAAATAATTTTAAAATAATAAACGGAACAAAAGACACACAAAACTGTGTGTGTGTGTGTGTGTGTGTGTGTGAGACAGACAGACAGACAGAGACTTAATGAGAGGGATGAGCTTGTCAAACTCAATATAACTATTAATGTACTTTCTCTTTTTAGGGTTAGGGCGTTTGTTTTTGTCATTTTCATTTTCATTGTCATTTCTTTTACCACTTCTTGAGGAACTTGGCAGACACAAAAATCGATCCATGTTCGCTGCAGGGTGGCTAAAAATAGCCTGTGACTCGCTCCGTCTCAATTTAGTCAAGCTAGCGTCAAACAGCGCTGTTACTTCCGCCCACTCGCTACAAAATAAAACTTCCACATTTCAAAATAAAACAGCTAAAAAAAACAAAACAAAAAAACAAAACTGTGAATAATTTCGCGTACCCCCTGGACATGTACCACGTCCCCCTGGGGGTCCGCGGACCCCAGTTTGAGAACCGTGGGTGTAGTCATCTACTACACTGTATGTGTAGTACAGTGTACTGTATGTGTAGTAGATGACATTTATATGGACATTTTATACACAATCACAATGGCTACATTTATTTATCCAAAAGTTAAGACCATTAATTAATTAGTCTAATTAGTCTACAAATAAATAATTCAGATTTATACAACCTGGCCACCTCCTAGACTTAGTATTTAGCGGAAATAAGTAACTTAACTAACTGGTACAGGGAGGGGCTTCTCATTTCTTAAAGCAGTGGTCGAAATACTTTCAGTTTTCTGCAATTTTGTAAGTTGTGAAAATTTTCTACTGTGATTTACATCCTTATCAACTTACCATCTATATTGACACTGTACATAGCTCTGAAACTCATTGCATTAATACAATTCTTTATTCCTTCTCTGTACTTAATGTCTTTGTGGATCCTTCTCTATAACAAAGTTATCATTTCTTGACACCCCCACAGGCCTCGGGAACACAACTATAACAACGACCTTCCTCATCTTTGTCAGCCTTGCGATCTGTTGTTATTGGAATCAGGCTGTGCTGCCAGATTTGCAGAGATATGACAAAATCAGCCTTGTTTTCTTGGTGTTTTCTTGCTGAACCATTGACTTCTGGGAGATGTATGACGGAACACTGCTGGGGTACTTGTCAGATCCTCCTGTGGGCTTCAAATGTGACCAAATCCAACATTACAAAATGAAGACTGTATTATTTGGTTGTCATTTCCTTTCATCTCATGGTCGGTATTATGTAAATATTGCTCAACTTTGACCCTGTTATGGCCTTATATCAGGGGTGTCAAACTCATTTTAGTTCAGGGGCCACATTAAACCAAATTTGATCTGAATTTGGCTGGACCACTAAAATAATAAAATATATAAATAATGTCAACTCCAAATTTTCCTTTTATGTTTTAGAGCAAAAAAAGTTCAATTATGTGATGAAAATGTTCACATTTACCAACTATCCTCTAAAACAATGTGAATAACATGAATAAACCAACACTTCTTCAGAAAACTAAATGCTATTTTAACAAGATTATGTCTCAGTTGATCAATTACACATTATTAGTGGATCTACAAATACACAATATTTAATAACAGGGTGAACATTGTTAAACTTACACTTCAGACATTTCAAAATGGTCATATATGTTCAGGTTATTTGTGTTTTTGTGACATAATACTTTGTTTTATATTAAATACAGTATAATTATATGAACACAAAATGTAGAGTTGTGAGTATTTACAGGTTATTATGATAGTATTTTACTGGTCCAACCCATTTTGATCTGTATGTGGAACCTAAAATAAAATCATCAGTATATTCACTATCATTTTTATATTTCACAAATTTATCCAAGGGGCAGAGTGGACCCTTTTGGGGGCCACACATTTGACACCCCTGCCTTATATGGACATGTCTTGTCAGATGGAAAATGTGGCCAGCTTCGTGCCACAGATTTTAGAGTGTCGCTCCTTTGCCAAATTGTGAACCATTGAATACCATGCCTGATTTTTTTATTCTGCAAAATGGTAAGTTATTACATTTTTCTTCTACAATCTTGAAACTATTTCTGCAAATTTTAGAATGCAAATTGGTATTTGAATGCTGCTTAAAGTTATTACGAACCACTAAATTGGGTTATAAACTGCCAATGCATCATTAAAATCAGGAAGGATGAACAAATATGAATAAAAAATCTTGACTCTGATTAGATATGAAACAATACATCAAAATCTGAATGTTTATTTGTGAAAGTCATGTGACCCACAAACAGGAAGTCTTCAGAAAACAACTTGTCCTTTAGGCTAAAGCTATGGAGAGCGTTCAAACTAGACTGTGTTTCATTGGATACAAGTTATGTGGTCTGATGGGTACAGATTGATGTCAAGGTGAGAGCAGAGGTGGATGAAATTATTTCCCATCATGCAATACAAGCCAGTGGGGCAGTGTTATAATCTGGGGTTTCTTCAGATCACTGAATGTGTGAAAGGTTTAAATGTTAATGTAGAAATGTACTTTTTAAAACTCAGTGGAGCTAATTTCTCACAGAATAAAGAAGCAAAGAGACTATAAAACAGGCTGAAAAGTCCATAATGGTGAAGGTGTGTGTGGCTCTGCTGCTGCACAATGATGGTGCCATGAAATGATTAGCTTTCACTTCTTCTAAATATCATTTTTATGACAATTTAAGAACATAAATAGGACCAATTTCCTTGTGTTTCATCAGCATGAGCTGTCAAAAGTTGAATTTGTGAGGTTGTCAGTTTCTGCCACGATGTTAAGAGTCATGTGGTCTGGATGTAGAACACAGGTGTCAAACTCCAGTCCTCGAGGGCCGGTGTCCTGCATGTTTTAGATATTTCCCTCTTCCATGTGATTCAGTTTAACCCTTTAACTCCTGAGAACTAACAAAATAATTGGTAACATGAGCAAAGTAAGACACAAATACTAAATAAAAAAAAAAATGTGGAAAAATAAACAAAATGAGCAACAAAAACTAATAAATATTGACAAAATGACAAATAATGTGGAAAATTATTTATTACTTAATAATCTTTGCTTCTGCCTGAGCGTTTTTTCAGTCAAATTCTGTATTGTTCTCTCTCGTTTTGCTGCTTTGAAGTGAATATATGACTGAAACAAACTAAAGTAAAAAAAAAAAAAACTAGTATTGAAATTTGGTCCAGGCAATTTTAATTTTGCCTTTAAAAATGTTAAAAAGAAAAAAAAAAAAAACTTGCTTTTTGGCACCTTTCCCATGCACAAAACTAAAAGGAAAACGGTTGAATTTTTCTGAATATTTAAACTAAATCATCCATTCAGAACGCATCAGCGCTGACAATTAAAGAGTTAATAATCAGCTCCTCATCAGACTGATAATGATGCAATGACCTCCAGGTGGAATGGAAGAGGGAAACATCTAAAACATGCAGGACACCGGCCCTCAAGGACCGCACTTTGACACCCCTGATGTAGAAGATCAATCTCCCAGTAGAAGTGGGTGGAACTTTCACTGGAGAACTTAACTCATGAAATTAAAGTCTACATGTGCCTTCCAATGAGTGGACAATAGTAACTATGTTGATATATGTAACAAGCTGCATTAAAATATGGGCCATTACAAGTAAAGCTAAATTTTTAACATTTAAAAAATAATTAAATAATTTTTTAAAAATCTGTATTTCTTAAAACTGTTAACCAACTTTGTAGACATTATCCCAATGAGGCAACATACACAATTTGAAATTAATGTGACCAGCAATTTCAGAGAATATTGTTGAAATATAGATGTTAGTTACCATGACTTTGACCGATCAAGGACACGAATGCATCCATATCAAAGTTCATAAATGACTTCCTATCAGTGGTCAATAGGAACTATATTTAGACCTATAACCATTTTAAAATCATAAACCATAGCATATGGTCCATTATAAGTAAAGGGAAAATGTTATATTTCTAAGGCTCAACAAGTGGTGCCAGACACAACAAGCCCCGCCCCCTCGCCAAAGTTTGACCTGATTTGCCTTATCACTTATTGCAAAAACACACTGACCTTGACCTTTGACCTGCATTCACCAAAATTTGATGGGATCTATTCTGGACCACATTGTACCTTTCCTCAAAGTTTCATGTAAATTTGTACAGTAGTTTTTATGTAAAGTTGCTGAAAATCAAACGAAACACAAACAAAAAAAATAAACAACCAAAAACAATACAGGTGTCTCCTTTTGAGGAGCAGGGTACAAACCAAAAACTCTCAAAAAGGTGAAGAACCTTTATAGACATTGTTCCAAGGAACAGGTATATACAATTTGAAATGAATACAACCAGGAGTTTTATAAGAGAAGAAGAAACATCTTTGGGCTTTTTGTGAAGCATTTTCAGTCGTGAATATATTTCTGTTCCTGGTCTGTCAGGTCAGGAAGATGCTCTTTCTGGTGCAAATGTATTGTTCCTTATTCTATGGCCCTCGAGAACATTGCGACAGCTCCCATTTACTTTAAATGGACATTCCCAGCCTTCTGCGGGTAGATTTTTTTCTATAACCGCCCACTGCGCCATTAACGCCCGCTGTCAATGGCAACAAGTTTTATCACTTCAGATTCACGGCACCATATCACTCTGCAGGTAGTTCAGCCATTTTGAAGGTAAATATTCGCTATGTTGTAATGCCTATTTTATCCAGTCTGTTAGAGAAGTAGCAGTAATAAACTGTAAAAACCCGTAGAATAAGTGGGTAATGTATTGCCCACGTGTGACTATCAGTGTCAAGGTGCTATTCGGCCCGTCTGGAAATACTTTTCTGATGTCTTATGTCTTACTAATACATTTCTTTGATCTCTATTATGCACATAAACTTATTACAGTTAGAACACAACTGCATATTTTGATTTTCAGTTTTATTTATTGGTCACTAAATAAGTAAAATCTGATTATATACGATGAAAAAGACTCCATTTGTAATTCTGCATAGTTCCTCACACACAATGACCTGCAGCTTTTCATCCAGTTTTTGTTCTGTACCCACAGAGGTAGCAGAGCATGAACATGTGACTGACAGAGGGATATGATTAACCTCAAATAACTTTAACCTCATTATTTACACTTCTCAACCCTCGTTTTCCTTCGCTGACTTCTTGGCACTGTATGAAGTCCCTTTCACTGCATTCCTCTGCTAATAAGGACATGACATCCAAGCTCCCTGCTTTTCCATCACTCGTCAAAACACGGCTTCAAAGGACAGATGAGAACGATTTACTGTGAGATGCATCACTTTGGGTTTGGGCGTCCTTCAAATGCTGTTACATGAGCATTTATGAAAATAAGTGTAACGGGGCACATCAAATTGTTCATGTTATATAACAGTTCCAGGAATTTAAAAAAAAAAAAAAAAAGACAGAAAATAAGTGTGAAGCTTATTCTTTTTTAATCAATTATATGCCTCAAATAAACTTAACAGACAATAGATTGATTATTTTCAACATAATACAAAAAGATAACTGTACAGATGAGATATTCAATTTGATTCACACACTTCACACCTTCCATGCGCTATATAAAAATAACATTTTTACATATTTTATCACAGCTCCCTCCTCAGGTGATGCTCTTCATTCCATTGGTTGCTCCTGTTCCTCTTTGAACTCACTTACTCTTGCCTGAAAAGTGAAATAACAGACAGCAGACGCAAAAGTTAAGACAGTGTTGCTCTTCATGAATGCTGACTTTTACTCTCCTTTCACTATAACAGTGGTTTTGTTACTGCTGCCAAACAGGCTGTGTGTCTATCAGCAGTATTGCGCAAAACTAACTCCGCTGATTTTCATGGGATGTGATGAGAGGATAATGCATGGCCCAGGGACAAACCCATCCAATTCTGATGAGGATCCATAAAAAGGGGGGGCGGAAGTTAGAGGATTTTTGTATTTCTGCAGCAACTAGAGACTAGTTCACCTCCAGTCTAAGGATACATCCACACTAACATTATTTTCCTATTCAAACAAGTGAAAAACTAAACAGAAAAAAGGAAGCAGGGGTTAGTACTACCCCCCCCACCCATGTCATACAACACTTTACCCCGCCTGATCACTAATCCTCAGATTAAGTCTTAAATCTTAATTAAAAAAAAATAAAAAATAGATAAGCACATGTAAAAAAACTTGTGTGTGAAATATGAAAATAATTGGGTGAATAGTGTCTGAGAAATGGGTTGGCCAAATGTTCTATGTAGAAAAAAATAGGCATGGAACTGTGCACTGCACCTCTGGAAGTGTTAAAGGACAATAAAGGAAAATAACTTTGTGAATAGTCTCAGAGAAATGGGCTGAACAAAAATCACATTAGATTATAATAAAAATAATCAACGTTAGGAGTGTAACGTTACAGAAAAAATGTCAGTTCAGAATGTTTCCAGGACAGGGGTCTTCCATTCACTACATTTTTGGTCCAGTGACAGAGACCGTTTTCATTGCATTACCAGAAACAGAACCAATCTTCACAGAACAATGCTGGCACACACTGGAAAAATCTAAATCTTATCAAGTATAATTTTCTCATTTCTAGTACAAATATCTCATCACACTTCAAATAAGACATCATCACATTTCAGTGAGATATTAGAACGTACTTATAGACAACAGATCTGGAAAACCTTATTTTAAGAAATCTGAACAAGATATTTTTCACTTACTCCATTGGCAGATTTTTTTGGCTTGAAAAGTAAAAAAAAAAAACAAGAAAAAAGAAAAAAACAAAAACAAATTGAGTGTTCCTACAGGTTTCTTTCGGTTACATTTGAGAATTTCACACTTTTTAAGACTACATGGAACATAATTTAAAGCCTATTTAATGGCCCAATGGCCAATTCACATCCATACTGGCAGAAATTCATGAATTTTCATGAATCTAGAATTCAGGAAAATGTACTTATTTGCTCCAATGCCTGGATTCCAACTGTTCCAAGACATTTCTCACCAGCATCTGCAAAGTAAGAAACATCTGGTTTATAATTTTCCTACAAATTGCCAGGTTGTAATGAGCGCACAGGGGGAAAAAATCTAAATCTTACCAAGTGTATTTTTCTTATTTGTAGTCCAAATATGTCATCACACTCAAAATAAGCCTTAATCACCTAAAGAGTAACTTTTCAGTGAGATATAAGAACTTATTTTTAGACAATAGTTCTGGAAAATCTTATTCCAAGAAATGTTACCGAGATAGTTTTCACTTGTTCCATTGGCAGATTTTTTTTTTGCTGTAATTCAAATAAACAAAAATAAATATATATATATATATATATATATATATATATATATATATATATATATATATATATATATATATATACACATATACATATATAAACATTTTTACATTTATTTGAACTTGTTTTTAGGGGATGGCATGCTGATGCAGTGGTTATCACAGACAGAAGGTCCCTGGTTCAATTCCCACACCAGACCTTTCTGTGTGGAGTTTTCATGTGGATTTTCTCCCAGTTTCCTCCCACCATCCAAACACATGCACTGATAGGTTAACTGGTTAATCTAAATTGTCCATATGTGACAGTGATTGTTTGTCTATATATGTTCAGTCCTGAGATGAACTGGAGACTCATACAGGGTGTACCCCACCTTCACCCATTGTAACTGGATTAAGCTACGTGTAAATGTTCAGGAGGCAAAGCAAAGCAGGTGTATTTATATACAGTGGAAGAAAAATGTTTTTTGACACCTCATGGATTCTCAAGTATTGTTCCCTTCTCCAAACAGACATGCTACCTTCTGCATATGCTCTGTTCTGTCGAGGTGGAAACCGGATGTTTCAGCAGAAAAACATCCAGGACATGACATGTTGAATCTGTTAGTAATTACCCCACTTCCAAAGGGGAGAGGGGTATCGTTTTTGTTTTTGTTTGTCTTGTCAGCAGGTTTACACAAAAACTACAGGACCAATTTTCAGGAAAGGTGCAAGGTGGTCCAGAATAGATCCAATTACATTTTGGTGAATGTAGGTCAAAGGTCACAGTCACCAAAAATGTGTTTTCACAATGATAAGAGATAGGGTAAATCAGGTCAAATGTGTGCAAGGGTACAGGATTTGTTGTGCCTGAATTAGTTTTGTTATATTTTTTTCTTATAAGCAATAAATAAAAAATAATAATAATAATTTGCATCCGTTTGTCTGATGCACCTACACTTTTTGAAAGACTAAAAAAATATTTTCCTGGACATATTTCATGATAATATTGGGAACTTTACATTTTAACGGTGTGTGAAATCTTCTTTCTACTGCTGTAGCACATTTATGTACAAGACGTTTCAAAGTGCTTTACATAAAACATTAAAAGCCTTACAACAGGGAAGCAATAAAACGTATAGGAATGAAACAAAATATATATATATATATAAGATAAACAGATAAAGCAAATGAAAATGATGAATAAAAACTGTTCAAATGCAGCTGAGCAGAGGAGAGTCTTTAACCTGGATTTGAATAAATGGACGGTTTCAGCTGATCTGAGGCTTTCTGAGTTTGTTCCAGACATGTGGAGCATAGAAGCTGAACGCAGCCGCTCCGTGTCTGGTTCTGAGTCTGGGAACTGACAACAGACCGGATCCAGATGATCTGAGGGGTCTGGTAGGTTCATACTGTCCACCGGCCAAAGCCTCTGTGATCATTATGTACACCACATGTATAGTGTAGTCCAGGGGTGTCAAAGTCATTTTAATTCAATGTCCACATACAGCCCAATATGATCTAAACAAGCCAGACCAGGAAGAAAAAAAGGCAGCATAATTTATAATGTAATGATATAAATATGACAAGTCCAAATTTTCATCTGTGTTAGTGCAAAAAAATTAAATTCACTCATGAAAATGTTTATATCTACAAACTATGCTGTCACAAAAACATCAATACATAAATATGTATTTGTTTTAGTTTTTTTAATTAATGTTGTATTTTAACAATATTATGCTTAAAAGTCAACATTTATATATTGTTTAGATTCCCGTGGATGTGCAAAAGCACAAAATATTTAATACCAGGCATTGGAATTTGTATTTTCTAATGTGTTGAGGTTTTTTATGGTGTCGTGTTACTTGTCTGACCCACTTGAGAGCACATGGGTCCTCTGAACGAACATGAGTTTGACACCTTTAACCTGTGATGTCTTCAGTGTAATTTTAGTATTTCAAAAATTCATCCCATGGATTGTGTTGGAATCTTTGAAATCATCATCATCACTAACAATGAAACAACGTTACAGATACAAACACTTTTACACTGTTAATGTTACTGAATGGATAAAACACCAGATTGGGTTTGATACCTATGAGCACCTCTGTTTTTGACATTTTAATGTAATTCCTGTTCTTTTTTTACATTAAGAAACCAAGTCTACATGGTTAGGTTTTTCCTTTTCCTTTTTGTTTGTTTTTTTTTTTTTTTTAGAAGAGAGCCCCACATTGTGCTCGGGCCAGAAACACATCTGAAGCTCATGTGTCTGTATCATCATTTACAGTTTGGACACAACGTATGATCTTTGCTCCCACTGTAGGAGTCAGTAAAATGACCCAGCGACATCATTTTCCTCCATCGTGACAGGAAACATGGTTCATGGTGATCATATGGTGGGATCATTTGTAAGGGTCATTGTTGTTGTCATTGTCTCCCACTTATCTGGGTCGCTCCAGCAAAGCAGCCCAGACTTCCCTCACCCCAGCCAGCTCCTCCAGGGGAATCCCGAGGCGTTCCCAGGCCAGCCAAGAGATATAATCCCTTCAGCGCGTCCTGGGTCAGCCCCGAGGTCTCCTCCCGGATGGACATGCCCGGAACACCTCCCCAGGGAGGCGTCCGGGAGGGCCTCCCAGACGCCCTCCCTAGATGTAGGGGTGTAAAGAAATATTGACTCTGTAATATAGGAGATATTTAATTTCACAATATTAAGATTTGGCCTCTGTTGCACTGTTATATTTCATTCATAACTATACTTGCTTATGTATTTGTTATCCTTTAATATATATATATATATATATATATATATATATATATATATATATATATATATATATATATATATATATATGTCGATATTAAAAGGTACTCCAATATTGTTTATAGATCTCATATGGGTGATTTGCTCTGTTTATTAAAAGAGTAGTATTTAGATTTTTTTAACTGAAAACACTCCTTTTAATTGTTAATTCAAGCATCAAGGAATGTAAAGTACTTCTTTTTGCAACTAAAATAATTATAATTATATAATAATAATTATTATTATATATTACTTATCCATATCATATACTTTACGTTTTTACAAAGGATTGTTTTGTGATACTGCATTAGGTCCTGTTCTGAACAATTTTTTTTTATTTTTTTTTGTAATTGTGCATATTTCTGGTAACATTTTCATTTCCAGGAAATAATCTTCTAAAAAATAAGGGACAAAATAAACCAAAAAAATATTGTATTGTTAAGAGCATCATGATTGTAATATATTTTATTGTGATTTGTAGTGATTTGCCATATTATTGCCAATACACACCCCTGGTCTACAAGTAAAATGCTTCTGGAATAAAACTAATTAAATGTTACCACGTGTGTGTTACTGATAAATAAAACTCCAGTCTTAAATGCTGGTTGGCTCAAGTCTGGGGTCAAAATCAGAAATTTTTTGAATTAACAAGAGTATAGGTTTTAGTCCAAAGGAATATTGGTCTCAGATCTATTTCCAAACACTGTCTGCACATTATGATCCATTCACTTTACAGGTTCTTTCTACTGGAATATTTACTAATCTATTGTATACATGTACATAAACCACCATATATGTGGAATAATACACCATCATATATATTAAAAACATGAGCAAATCAGCACTTTTGTCATTTGTTTTCTGATTCCTTTTATTAAAGTATGTAAGATTTAACACGTTTAATGTCTGAGTGAAGCAAATACTTTCTAAAAACTTGTAGAGCAGTGAATAAGACATAGACTGAACTACTGGTTTTGATGGATGTGTTGTAAAGTCTGTGTTGTTCTGGTTAGATTTCTGGTAGTTAAGTGTCAATCCTCGTTACCCCCCACAACACACACACCCACACACCCACACACACACAACACACACCATTAAATCTATCAGTTCATTTTCTTGGCAGAACCCGCTGGTGGTCAGAGACTAGGAGGACAGATGGAGCCCAACTGAAACATTACAATGAGTGAGGATACCACAGCTGAATAGGGCTACCTCAGTGTTGAAACAACAGAAAACCTAACCATTTCCACTCTCCAGTAACCACATCAAAATTAGGAAGATTCTCATGTAAACATTCCTTTCATTCAGTCTTCACCGTGTCTGCTTCCAACCAAACCTCAACTTCCTGCCAGCTGTAGAACAGTGTGGTTCATTAAAATATTAAATAAAAAAAAAAAGTCACTCCTCTGTGCGTGCAGTGAGTGATTTACTTTTCCACTCATTCTGTTAAACCTAACTTACTAACCATGCTTACCTGAAAGGTGTTGAGAACGTGTTGACATACATCATTGAGTTCATTCAGGCCCCGTCGTAGCGGCTCTGTGGCTGGAACAGACCCTGAAACCCACAAACCACCATAAACAACATGGAAATGGGGCCAATTCACCCTTGCTCCCACATTCAATTCAATTAAAT
Organism: Siphamia tubifer; assembly: GCA_020466265.1. Classification (NCBI taxonomy): domain Eukaryota; kingdom Metazoa; phylum Chordata; class Actinopteri; order Kurtiformes; family Apogonidae; genus Siphamia; species Siphamia tubifer. Next base: position 37,110,490 of record CM035792.1, on the reverse strand, counting down.
ATTCCTCTAAGCTCATGAACTTTACACCTTAGCCTCAGTCCTGTACTTTTACAGATACAGATTACAGACAGAGCAGTAATGACAATGTTTCAAGTGAGACAGGTCTCACCTAAGGGCCCATTTCACCACATTTACCATTGTGTGTCAACCTTTATTTTTCATTGTCAGAGATATAGATAAAAAAATAACCACCAGCTGCAATCCTGCAGTATCCTCATTTTATCAACAACTTGAGAATTGTCATGACATGATAATATCTACTTGTTCTTATAACAAAATCATAGTTTTCTTGCATCTTATTCCCCTCAAATGACAAGTTTGGTTCCATTCTATACTTTTTATGTACAAAAACATTACAAACTTCTGTCTGAATTATGTGTGGTATAATTGTATGTAAATGACAGACGATTATTAAACATTGGAGAAATTAACTTGACTGAGCTAGACTTTTTCAAATACAATCACTGCACACTTATGAAGTTATTTCATCATAATTGTTTTGTGATGTTCAAAGTTGTTGAACACATCTCAGTTGCTTCAATACAACCAAATTTGTAAAGACTTAATATTTTTTCCATCTTCCCAAACACTGAGGTGAAATAGGCCAAAGTAACAGCTTTTTTATGTTAATAACACATATCTGAGCACAATATTTAGCACAAGCAGCAGCTTCCTTGCAAAATGTGACTTTAAATCTACAAACTCCATATGTGTACAGTAAATGGAGTCACATTTCAAACAGGATCTAAAAATGATTTGTCTCTCACCGCCCATACCATTCATACTTGGTCTCATGGGGAACACTGGGAGGGGTGGGACTTAATCTCTCCATATACTTTGTTGATCTAAATGTCAGTATACTCAACACTGTGCACTGTGAGTCTGCTCTGGAAGATGGTTCCCTCCTGTGTGGCTCTAACAAATTTGATTTGTGTTAAAGGACTATACAAACATTAATAAACTGAACAAAACTGAACCAAAGTGGGTGAGACAAGTCACGCAGTCTCCTGAAAGACAATACAAGGGTTAATGTTTCCATGATACCAAAAGAAAGAAACTGCCCCTTTCTGTGATGAAGCCATGAGGACAAATCCTCCAGGCATCTGCACCCATAGGACAAGAACAAAACCATGTTGTTTTCCTTAGTCTTACAGAATCCTTTCATGTGATGAGGCTGCTGTTATCTGTTGGCATTTGTGTGAATCTGCTGATGGACAACCCCCTCCTCCCTCTCACACACACACACACACACACAAACACACACAAATGAGCAAAGTGATTATTCTTTGTGCGGGACAAGAAGTAGGGGGAAGGTTGTGCATTTTTCTAACAGTCAGTGGCACGCCTCATTCAGCTGAGCAGACAAAGTGAATGCATCAGACTCCAATCAACATGTTTACTCTGTAAGAGCATTCAGAGTGTTTACTCTGGGGCTCCTATGCATAAGTACACATAAGCAAAGCTAGACTGTCAGAGGCAAAAAAAGAAGATGACTGTCACTCACCTCGTGTCTGAATGCGAAAGTTGATCTTACTCTCAGATGGATGGGTAATGGTGTAGCCACAGAACTCCACATCCACACTGATGGAGAAAATTAAAAAGAAAATAATCAATACTTTGTATAAAATGGTAGAAAAATGGGAAAGTCTGTTTATTTTTGGTACAAGTAACCCCAGCTGGCCTGGTGTGCCAAGGGATACAAACACACCCATAAAAACGTAAATACCCCTTCATATGATTTCAAAGAACTGTCAAAATTATTCCCCTCAGGTGTGAGAAAAATAACTCCATTCTATTTAGTGTTAGACCTCAAATGACACACAGTAAGAATCAGTCACTATACTGTAATTCAAACTATGCTGCAAGTGTCATATGTTTTAAAATGCTTATAAAGTTCAAGCCCCGTGACAAAGTCACATTGAGTTGACATGAGTCGTGAAAAACACTTACTTCTTCATGATCATATATCGCAAGGAGTTTCCCAGAGTATGGTCTTCATCATGGAGCACAAATGTCACACAGCCCTCATCAGCCCCATCGGCCTGGACCTGAAATACAGACGTTAGAACTTATGAAAGCCCTAAAGAAAACAATACCCCATGGAGATTGATGAGAGGAAAGATCAGTCAATAAGACATCAGTCATTATAGACTGTCAGTATATCTATTACTAATTTTGCACTTATGAGCACATGCACTATATTATCCAAAACTATTCTCTCACCTGCCTTGAAATACACTCAACTGACATCCCATTCTTAATCTATGAAATTTAATATCACATTTTTGTATTCTGCATGTGTGTGTGTGTGTGTGAGAGAGAGAGAGAGAGAGAGAGAGAGACTTTAGATATTTTCATGTTGCCAAGTTTGTGGGAACAGTTGTGCATAAAGTAAGGTCCATAAAGATATAGGTGAGTGAGTTTGATGTGGATGAATTTGACTGTCCTGAACACAGTCCTGACCTCAACTCCACAGAACACTTTTAGGATGAATAAGAGCACACACGGAGGAATGGTCCCATAAACACTCCTAAAACTTGTGGAAAACCTTCCTAGAAGAATTTAAGCTATTGTAGCTGCAAAGGGCGAACCCATATCACTTTATGGATTAAGAATGGGTTGTCTAGTTCATATGCAAGTCAAGGCAGGTGAGTGAATACTTTTGGTAATATAGTGTAGCTGTAGCTGCTGGAATATGAATAAATACTGCCCCCTAGTGGAAGATCTGTGTGTAAGTTACAGGGATATTGACACAGTCTGCGCTTTCAAATGACTACGTAAATTGGCCATGTTGTCAGTTAAATATAACGCTGGTTTGCTGTAACATTACTATCTACCCTAAGGTACAGTTAACAGTGTTTGACAAAGAAGAGCTTTTATGTTTTCCACATGGCTTCAGCTGCTAGCAACCCACGTGAAGAGTTTACAGCCTCTCAAAACGTAGCCTTTGCTGATTTTAACGGAAAAAAATTCTCAATATTCAACTTCAAAATGGTATGTTTGTGTGTATACGCAATGCGTTTTAAAGAGTAGCGAATTCCCCCCTTTTTTTCCTCTTACCATCTCAAGCACTCGCTTCTTTTCGCCTTCGCCGGCCATGTTGAAGTGTTCGGAACCCTCGCTGGTGGGTAACTGTCCGCCCTCGGTATTCTTTGACAGGGTACATGTTTTTGTTATTCCGAAACTTGATTTAATAAATGCATACAAATATGTTCTGTCTGAGTAAATTAGTTATATTAGCATTGAGCATTAATATTGTCATTTAGCAATTATACAAAAAAAAACATTCAAATATATCAGAGCATGGAGGTAAAGTAATCAAAATTGACCCCATATTAAGCATAACTAATTTAAATCGACAGTTAAAAACTATATGTTTGTATATAAATCCATAAATAATGTGTCGAATCATTTACTTTTCCTCAGGTCCACGTAATTTCGGTAACATGTTGACTATTGTACAACACTTGAGAGTGTGTTTGCCAAACCCGCGTCCCGTAAATCGCCTGTTAGACCTTGCAGAGGGATATATCTTCGGACAACAGGCTGACGTCATGGCGTGACGTCGGGTGAAAACAAGTGATGTAAAATGTAGTTCAACGAACTAAATAATACAATACAATAGGGGAGTAGAATGTGCGCTAAGGACTACAACAACCAGCAGGAGAGAATTGCTGTTTCCGGTCTGGAGGTTTCGGTGAGTTGCAAAGCAGAAGTCACTCGAAAAGGATTAGCTAGCTTGCTAGCAGCCGAAATCGCTTTAGATGTTGGAATTTGTAGTAAATGAGCCACTTTGATCACCGCTGACCTGCTGAGGTATACACTTTATTTCATATTTAACACTATTAACGATGTTTAACGTATGATTTTTTTGTCTATATTGTCAATTGTGTACATATAGCTAAGCCAATAATAGTCTTTGCTAGGTAGCTTGTTATTTTCATTCCACCGTCTTGCTTTCGTTTTCATATGTTGTGACACATCACGTGTTGCCTTTCGCCAACATCTCGCAGTAACTATTTTTTGATTTTCTCTTTGTAACACTTAGGAACCCTAAAGCTACTGTCAGTTTCCCCTTCCTCACCTACCGAGATGTAACGTTACCCTCAAACATTTCAAAACAAGCTGTTAATCAACATCCTGTTTCAACAGCCGTTTCTGCTGAGCTGAAACATCGTACTGGTCTCATGGCAATCCTATTTGCTGTGGTGGCCCGTGGAACCACCATCCTGGCCAAACATGCATGGTGTGGAGGCAACTTCCTGGAAGTTACGGAACAGATTTTAGCCAAAACCCCCTCAGAAAACAACAAATTAACCTACAGCCACGGCAGGTAGTCGTCGTTTCCACCTACTACTCCTCCCATGTTGTGACTATTACCTGTCCTTTAGGTTTTAATCTTATAATAATGTAATGTATTCGGTCTTCTTAATGTTAGAATAAAGATGTTTACATTTAGAAACACGTGGTTAGATTAGATAGCTGCCAAAAGTAAGCAATAAAGATGCACTTACAGTGCTTGTTTATTGTAGTCATAAGAATGTCAAATCATAAAATATCATCATTGTTATAAGACAGCACAATGTCAACCGGTGGTATTGCAAGACATATTGCAGTGTTTCCTCCTAATAGTATGTCAGCAGTGGAGATCACTGTCAAACATGTCCACCTACTCATTATTGTTACTACATAAAGTTTACATTTTGTTACATTTTGAAACCTGTTTAATTTAGTAGAAGTACTCCCTTGTTGCGGTCCTTCGGGTCTAAATGATCCAGTGGCCCACAAATGTGCCTTTTCATACGTACTGTATGGTACCATTGGTTACTACTGAAAACCATAAGATATCCTTGGGGGGTGGGGTGATGAGGCTTTGGAACTGAACTTTGGAATCTGGGTCTTTAAGACCAGATCGTAGGAAACAGCCTGTGCGCCTTTTGTACGGAGGACCGCACAAGGGTTAAAATACAGTTTTCTGTTTCCATCATTCTGACATTTTTCTCTTGTCTTTCCAGCTATCTTTTTCACTATATCTGCCATGACAGAATCATATACTTGTGTATTACTGATGATGTAAGTGCTTTTTTACTTGTTTAGTGTGTTATTATACAGCACATTGTATATATCAGTGATTGTAACATTTAAAAGGTTATGGAGGTTTTATACATGTAAACAACTTTTTTGACACTAACACCTGAATGGTAACTTATTGTTAATATGGTGGTTTAAATATTAGATTAAAAATGTAATATTTTATTTATTACTTTGCCATAAAGGACTTTGAGAGATCACGTGCATTCAGCTTCCTCAGTGAGGTGAAGAAGCGCTTCCAGACAACATATGGGTCTAGAGCACAAACAGCCCTGCCATACGCCATGAACAGTGAATTCTCCTCAACATTGGCAGCTCAGATGGTTAGCATGATTATGGTTTTGAGACTGCAGTTTTCTTTAAAGAAATAGATTCATACAGACTGAGGCTTCACAAATCCTAGACTGTCTTTTAATTCCTTCTTACTTATTCTGTCATAATTTCTCTATATAGAAACACCACTCAGATCCACGAGGATCAGATCGTCTCACTGAAACTCAGATGCAAGTGGATGACCTGAAGGGCATTATGGTCCGCAACATAGGTGAGTTTCACAGTAGATTTCCCATCAGACAATGCTGACCTCACTGTCCTGTTATATGAAAGTTTAAATTGAGCTGTCATTATAACACATTTCAATTAACAATTAATTGACACAAAGACTTGAAATACTTAAATTTTTATATTTATTTTTTGCTATCATCAACCCTTATGTTTTATTTATACATACATATACTTGCATAATATGCGAGCTCATTGGAGTGCGAGTCCATAAAACTACAGTGCACAAGCACTTTTTTGCGAATGCAGTTATTGAAGCCTTTTTTCTGAAAATAAATGGGTTTTGGAAATACATTTACCGTGAGCAGTCATTTTCTTTTTAAGGGAGTCATTGAATTGAATCGTGAATCGAGTTTTTTATGAAAAAATATAAGTTTTTTGTTTTTTTGGGGGGGTCGCCCAGCCCTAATGCACATATACACACACTTAATGACAAAGGAGTGACATTTGTTCCTATTGACTAATTTAACTAATTAAATACATGAGCTTATTTTTGTTTATTTTTTTATTTTTTTTGACAAATACATTGAAAATAGCCTATTATTTAAATATACCGTGAGAATCTGATTATAGCAGGAAACAGTATAAGTCTCAAATGGTGGGAAAATATGGAATTGAAGATAAAATGTGACATCTCTTTACTCCAATAATTTTATACAGTTGAATAGAGATCACTATGCTTTTGCTAAATACTTTCAGTTAATCCAGTCACAAAATGCACTGGTTATGTAGCTGCAATAAGCCAAGACACAATGTAATCATCACATTTTCCATTAACATTTAAACCAGAAAAGGTATGGGAGAACTTCCTGTTTTAAATATTTTGGTCTTGTAGCAGAGACTTTTTCACTCTGCAATAATTTCAGTCCACCAGTCAGTTTTATTGACAATTGAAAATAAATTTGTGTCCTTGTTCTGAGTGTTAAGTACACCTGAGAGTGGGTAGGGGTGTTAGATACAAGGGTAGATCTAAGTACATGTGTTGGACAAGGAATTACTGGACATGTATACCAAATAATATCACAGTTTTAGTTTTTTTCTGTATTATTTAGCACCCAAAAAAGCTAACATTTAAAAAAGATAGTGCCAATGGCCCTGTGCTCATCTGGACCTCACAGGTGTGATGTCTTACTGTCAACAAAATGGACTCATTCAATAGATGATAAAATCAATCCCACTGTGTGTTTTATCCCCCAAAGCTCTTCTGGGATAGCATCTGACTGAACAAATTAGGTAAATGGGTAATGACATATTACTGTGGTTAAAGCTTTTAAATGCTTGTTGTTGGTGGAAACTAATATTAGAACAATTACTTTCTAATGAATCACTCAAAATTGAAATCTGAGGGAGAAATGATTTTAGTGACAGACTGGAAAGTCTGTAAACAAATTGTTTACAATTTTACATTTTGACAAACAAAGTGATACGTTTTGTTCCTAATGCTTATATCTATCCAATGAATCAGTCAGAATTGAAATCCATTGAGAATTTAGTGAGGAGAGGAGATTTTAGTGAATTGTGGACGACGGACGGACGAAGCGTGATGACAATAGCTCACTGCGACTTTGTCCAGATGAGCTAAAAATCACTTGAAGTGTCTGACATGTTAGATATTTTCATTGCAGTTCTGTGCTGTGATACAGTCCTTCACACAGGGAACCAAAGCCCTGAAACAGTCTTTCCTTTTAGTCTTCTGTGGCTTCTTCAACCAATCAATCCATTTGTTCAGGTTCAAAGTGACACCAGAGCAGAGACAGCAGTAAAACTGTGCTGCTCCAAATAGAGCAATACATTCATGGTCTCACTTCCACTTAAGAAAATAACTGAAGATCAAGAGATACAGAGCATTAATATCAATACTTTTTAGATCCAAATGTCATAAAGTGGACTCTTTTGCAGTGTCAAGGTGGGAAGGTCTAATATGAGTTTAAAACAGGAAATGACAAGTTGAGGCCATTACACAAGTTTTTATCTGTTTTATCAACAGCACTGACACATTAATTCATAATTGTATGTTTTAGTTTTGGCTTTGACTTTGACTTTAATGTGAATACCTTATCTTGGACTTGTGAGCATTAAGTTATATTTTTCTTTCCATGTTTTTACAGACCTGGTAGCTCAGAGAGGAGAAAAGCTGGAGCTACTGATTGACAAGACAGAAAATCTGGTTGATTCTGTGAGTTTCAAGACAGCTTGCTCAATAAACAACATTGTTTATCATTTGTTTTTTACAATCATTACTTTATTTATATTGAACCACACTTGTCTGTATTTTGATGTCTTGAATGACTTTCATAAATGGATATTGTGAGTGATGTTTATTTTTCTCCTTTCTACTTTCAGTCAGTTACATTTAAGACAACAAGTCGTAACCTGGCACGAGCCATGTGTATGAAAAACCTCAAGCTGACGATTGTGATTGTGCTGGTTTGCCTGGTGAGTGATGTTATTAATTCAGCAGGGTTTAGCCGAGCATGATTAATTGCTCGTTATTGTGATAATAAATGTCGACTGCATGCAAAGTATTGCCATTTCGTTGTGTATTTATTTACTGTGAATGAATCAGACAGTTGAATGTCTCTCTTGTACCTCTTTTAGGTGGTCATTTACATCATCGTCTCTGCTGCCTGTGGGGGCCTCAGCTGGCCAAATTGTGTCAAAAAATGAGAGGAGCATGGAGAGGGAGTTAAAGTATAAATGGACAAGAGGGAGAAGAGACTGATTAACCTTGCTTGCCAGTGGACTCAAAAAGGAAAAAAAAACAACTTTCCTCGCTTACATCTATTTCTAAAATCCATGGAAAATCCACGCTGCTGCTCCTCTTGTCTGTTTCCCCACGCCTGCTCCTCTTGATGATGTGCACATTATCAACTTGCCTTCTGGACAGTGAGTCCCACCTCATACCCACTGTAATGGACAGCAGTCATGTGGCCTAAAACTGAAGTGGATCAATAATCTTGTCTTATTCTAGCCTGGTACATTAACCCTACTAATGGCCTGATGTATCAGTTTGTCAATCAGTCCTCCATCTATTTGTGTAATTATTCCATTCAGACTGATTCCACAATTACAAAGATGGCAAAATACATTTTACTGTCTTGCTTCTCTTTGATGTGAAAAGAGACTCATGATTTGCAAAAGTAGGTAGCATCCACAGTGTGTTGCAGATTCACCACATGAAAGAGTCTGACCCTACATTAAAATCAGACTAATGCAGTATGTCTCAAGTGGTACATGTCTCTGAGGAATGACAGACTTTTTTTTGCATTTTCATCACCAAGCACAGATGTATCTTATACACAAATAAATACTGTACATTTGATTGGTATTATTGATTCAGATGACATGGTTCTTTTAAATCAACTGAAACTATTGTCCTCTTGACTGGATGCATCCCGCACCCTTTTATCTCATAGGATGTCTAGTGTGTTTGTTTTGTTCTGTTAACACAATGCACTTTTTACTTTGTAAATATATTTGCTTTCTAGCCTCATGGTTTATATATCATGTAATTATTTAATTATTGTACATTCAGATTTGAATTAATAAAAGCTCATAGTACAGAGTGGTTGATTTGTACTGCAAGACAACATGCTACTGCATTGTGAAATGTATTGTTTACCCTTTAGAGACTGAACCCAGCTCATTTACTGACTGTTTGGGTCAACTCTATTCATGGTAACACTTGGAAAGCTTAACACAAACCATTGCTTGATTAAAAGTTAGCTCTAAAAACATACATTAACATTATATTCTACTTTGATTGGGCTAGATTTTCACCTACATCTGCAGTATTATTTCTGTGAAATACTAATGATTTTAATCCTTTTAATATTTTTTGTCATAATGCCACCATGTTTTTTATATAAAACTGAGTAGTTTTGACTACTTGCAAAGTTAATTATTAGCGGTAGGGTCAATGTATTACCTTTACAAGGTAACATTTTTGCTGTTTTCAGGCATAAAATCAATATAACCATAACACCAACATGTATTTTACAGAAAAGTTCTTCTAAATATATAAACGAGGAAAAGTTGAATTGAAAGTTAGTTATAAAGATATTGTAGTAATACTGTTTACATAAATGTGATAAATACACACATGACTCACAACCTACTTTATATTTAATAACTAAGAAAAAAGACAAAGAACATACATTGGTGTCTTGCCAGTGTATTGTTTTTTGTTTTCAACAGGAAATGAAATATGGAGCAGGTCATGTGATTTGGCATTAACACACTTCCTTAAGAGGTGTTTTTGTTATGGATAACTTAGATGAAAGTGGTTTCTCAGACACAGATACAATTTGTTATTTTCCATATAAAAATGTATATATTGCCAAAAGTAGATATTGGCCATGATTATCTTGATTTAATAACAATCACATCGAAACAATTTTTGAATAAGCTTATTTTATTATTGTTCAGCTAATTAGGTGTTTGTTATTAAATTCAGACAAACTATTATTTTTAGTCATGCATTATTTATTTATTAACCATTTATTAAGAAGTGATTGTTTCTGTAATGAAATAATTCAGTTTTTTAAGTGGCTGAATTATATAATGACCCAGCAATATTTTATGTATGTATTAGTTTTTTGTGTTTTGCAGTATCAAATATTCAAACTAATATGGAACTGTTCCCTTCAATTACACATTGATTTGAATGGGTTTCAATGTCACTTTTTTCTTTTTGCAGTATGATTTAACTTTTGCTTATACACACTATTTTAAACTTAGTGAAGGAGCTGACCTGTAATACATAATGACAAATAAATAAAAGCATAGGCATTGAAATATGTATTTATTAATTTCTGCATTTCTATATTTAGTGAAGTATTTATTTATTTATGGATTTATTTTGGCATTTATTTATTTCTATTTATGCCATTTTTTTGTCCTAATTATTGTATTAGCTTAGTCTTTTATTCCTGATATAGTGTTTTATCTGATTTATTTTCATTTTATTTTTCATTTCTTTCTATGTAGCACTGAGATTCAGTTGAATGCAAAGTGTTATAAAGTGCATTTTATTATTATTATTATTATTATTATTATTATTATTATTATTATTATTATTATTATTATTATTATTAGAGCTGGATTATAATTAGATCAAATTCAAATACATACTCTTCACAATCAAAATTCGTTTAATCACAATATGTCGAAATTATCACAAACGAGGAAAGAAAAATGATGATGAATGCATAAACGTGCATAACAGTTCCTGGGGGATAATTTATTAATAATTATCCAGGAAAAGAATTCACCTTTGTTGTAAATATTTGCCAGCTCATCACTGTGCGTCTCCAGGGTGTCAAAGTTCAACCAAACAACATTTGTTCATGTTTGAGGGACAGTTGAGTCAGTTTATGGTGTGGGGCCTGTTGTCATGAACAGGCATTACAAAATAAATAATAATAATTAAAAAAATAATAAAACAAGTCAGAAAAACATACCAGGTGAAACTAATGGACCATCGTGTCTAATTAACGGAGCTGCTCAACGGTTGACAGGTGCAACAGGTCAAAGTCGGACTTTTAGTCTAACACGTATGTACTTTTACTATCTGCCTTCACCGACCAATTTGCGTTTTAAAGAAATTTATTTGACCTTTTTTAGTTTATAACTTTACAGTATATATTAACTGTAACGTCAGGTTGTTGTAGGTGAGTTAGTTAACGTTAGCAAGAGGCTACAAACTAAGGGTCACGCGCTCGTATCATATTATAGTGTCACCTTGAAATATGCTCAGTACAAATATTAACCAGACTTTTTAACGGCGCTAACTAGCTTCTACCCCCGTCACCAGCAGTTAAGTACATTTTAAAGCATGTATGGACAGTATTTCCTTGGCTATTTGCGTCCTCCCCGTGTTTACTACAGAGCTAAGTATAGGTCACGGGGCCTCACACAGAGATAAGCCTTCAATCAGGTGCAAGAGTCCAGTTGTGTTGATCAGAACACAGTGCTTTTATGTTTGCATGAGTCTGCTAGAGGTGTGAATCCCATTATTCACCTGACGGCATTTATCTTTAAGGTAAATTGATTTTTCTTTTTCAACTAAGTAGACACTACAAATCACTGTCAAAGCAGATGTGTAGAACATGGCTTTATTCCACTGTTCTTCCATTGAAGAGGCATCACTGATGTTTATTCAAAGTGTGCACAACTGTTACTATTTCTATCATTCCCTTTGCTGATATGTGATCATGCACCATTAGGATACATTTGCACAGCTGTTGAGTCAAAACATGCAGTGTCTCAGGTTTTCACTAGATGGCAGATTGTCACAGCCTAATTACCTTGATCATTTCCTCACCAGACTGAATGATGATCTGTTTGAAGGGACAGTGCACTGCTATTCTTCTAACCCTGTTTATAGATGTGTTGTTCATCTGTGCTTTACAGAGGACTGCCTTGTCCTTATGGTATGCCTGCTGGAACACTCAGCTTGACCTGCTGCTCTGATATAGTGTGGGGCTGCTTTGTGCCTGGACTTCTGGTAGCTGTCCCTGCTCACACTCACACTGTCCTATGGATATGTCCAGCCATGCATGCATAGGCTCCCAAAGACCATTTGAGAATGTTTTCATGATGCCTTAGGGGCTTCAGCAACAGAGTCACATTGTTTTATTTCTCTCTTAGAATTTTTTAACCATGTTATACGAAGCAAAGTCATTCTATTTTTCAAATTCAATTCATAGTGTATTACCAAATCCTTAGATTGTTTTTTAGCTGAGGTGTTTGGTCTAAATCTCAAAATTCCAGGTATATTATAACAGTTTTGTCATATTGTTGTTGGTGCTAGTTAATTCATGTGTAACATGTTTTTAACATGTTGTACTGAGTCAAGATTAGACTCTAGTTCCCAGGGTCAGGCGCCTTGTATAGATTATGCAGAAATAGCGTGGGTCTTAGAGGTCTGAGAATCAGGTGTCACACTATTGCCCTAGTGGTCAGATCAAGTGTTGGGCTTTTTGTTTTCATTATGAGGCTGTGTTATCAGACAGTTATATTGTCACAGGAGGACTCTGGAAACCTTCCTAAGCTGACCAGCTGTGGGACATGCCTTAAATGAAGCTTTAGTGCAAATTCTGGTTGAGAAACTGTCAAAACAACATTTTGCAATATTCTGCAGCACTCTGGCTTCTAGTCTGTTTGGTCCCCTTTCTACTTATCCTTTACTACCCGCTCGTTCATAAAAGAGGGACTTTGGCTGCTTGGCAACAGTGAATGGCAAATCAGCCAGGCAGGCCATGGCCACTCCCCCTACACTGGGCTTGGCGTGGATAAGGTAACATGTTGCTTTCTTTTAGTCTGACTTCAACTGTAAACTTGGGAGTGGAGCATTATACAGTCCTATACTGGACCTACACATGCCTGTACTGACAAGCAGCTTGAAGCAAGTCAATGATATAACTGGCGAGAGGGACTGCTGATCTACTGGTGCAACAGAACCACTGGAATTAATCACGTTATTATGGAGGGATGGGAAAAAAAACAAGTTAATGCTTTCATGGGGGCCACCCCCATTTGGCCTATGATGTTATTGATGCGCCGTTGACTATGAACACAAGGAGGGAGGAGTAGTGGGACCAAGGCTGCTGGTGTGTCGGGCTGAAGCCAATTCCCAACCATTGCCTGTTTGGTTGGTGGGATTTAGTACATAAAAAGAAAAGCAGTAATGTGATTGTCACTGACAGGTGAAAATTAGCTGGGAGAACCTGCAAAGAGTGAGTGAGTTCATCACAGACAACACCACACACTGCAGAGACATTGTATTTAAAATGACTTACAGATGATGGCACTTTAGTGAAAGGTAAGTGTCATAAACTTTGACAGTTTTCTTTCTTTCCTCAGTGCGCTGTTCTGATAGATGATCCAGTGTTTGTAGCTTAATCTTAAGGCTCTATTTTTCTATAAACACTGTAAGGTCATTGCGTCAGGTCTAGTTGAACTTTACATAACATACCCACTACCCAGTGACATTTCCAACGGTGTCATTGCTTTATCTTATTAGTTTACTGCAGTGGCCTTGGAGTGTCAGTTCTTGCAAAGGTTCAGTTTGCACTGTTGACATGGCTATATTTTTTGATTCCACAGATTTAAATGTACATTGAGGTGTGCTGTTCCTCTGTCAAACTTTATAATATATTGTGTTATAATATAACACAACAATGTGAATTCCTTGAAATTGGGACTGCTAGCAATGTTGAAAAGTCTATCTGCGTTGATAGAGCATATCTTATCAGTGAAATGTTGTCACAATATGTATGTTTTAGCTAGAGCTGAAGGCGCTGTTAGCTTATTTGACTCATATTTGGACTTGTTCTTTTAAAATCAATTGCAGATTACTTTTGCATAATGGCATGTTCTGCATTTAACAAAAAAGGATATTTATTATACTTTTCACACTTTCCTCTTAGGTTATATTTTCATCTGACTTTCATAGTTATGTTTGTAAATTCTGTTGGATTATGGTTTAGTTTCACATTGCATGTTAAGATTTAACATCCAACCTTAAATATTTGTCTTCAAACATTGAGTATTTTGAGTTGGCATATTCTGAAAGTCTTTGTTAATGTTCTGCATATGTGGTTTCTGCAGAACATTTTGTGTATTTTGGGATGGGGACATGGTACTACAGATTTTTTAAGTATTCTCCCTGTGTCTGACTCTGACAGTTCAGCAGACCATGCATAATGTATGTATGTTGGTGTGTTATTCACAATCATGGGGTGATTGCTGCTGGCACCTAACTGTTTATAGACATAATGGTTGTTTACATGTAATGCAAGACATCAGTTTGTGTATTTGAGATATGAAATGTATATGTAATTGATATATTACACTAAACATTTTAATTAAGTCTCTGAGCAGCGGGACAGCAATGGCATAACTGGGCTCCAATGACATAACTGTACACCTTGCTGGAATGTATTTTCATAGGTACTGTGATGGATGTTGCTTACAAAATATGGTTATGCGACTTCAGAAGCCTGAGATTTAAGTCATTATATCGTATTGCACCTCATACAGTTGAAGAGAACTTGGGTAGGCAATAGCACAAGTATCCCTTAGTCTTCATCTTGATGAATGAATGAATTTTTCATAGAACTAGGTCATAAATAATTTGCGTTTTCAGGTACTGTTACAGTGATCGGAGGCTTCAATGACTTAACAGTGCAAGGCCAAATGTAGGTTTTTTTTTGTTTTTTTTTGCTTTTAGTTACATAGTATCATTTGATAAGTACAAAACAACTTGTGGTTGTCCAAAGTAGTTTACCTGTCATGTTGTAGCCTATGTCCCTGTTATAATTACAAAATAAACTTTTACATAATTTCCCCAAGCAATGAGAGGAATGGACTGCTGTTTTGCTAACATAACAGTTGGGAGTATACTGTACATGTATAAGCCAGTGTGACGGGTTGGATGTATGTTCAAAATTGCAGAATTATAGTGAAGAGCACAGAATGTGTGGATTGCATATTATTTTATTTCATATTGTCATTTTCTTCTTTTTTGCAGATTAGTGGCCTGATCGACTTAGAAAAGTGGATATACACAAAGTAACAGCTGTAAAATCCTGACAAACATCACAAAAGTCAATATGTCCACGGAAGACAAAATTGACACCCCAAAGCCCCATAGAAGTCAGCAACAGGACCTCTCTACTGAGAGTCAGTTCAGCAACTCAACACTCCCCGTGTCACCTGACTCTCTCAGTAGTATTTGCAACTTGAATGATGGGGAAGCCAATACTTCCCCTGACATCAGCATGCTTGAGTGTTGCCTGAGTGAAGGTGTACCTGTGATCAACTCAGACAATGGCACCTTATCACAAGGAAACATGCTGTGTTGTACAAGTACAAATCTGAACAAAACTTTTATTGCCACACCTGTCACTGGCAACATGAATTTCTGGAATGAAAACTCGAGTCAGTTGGACAACCAAGATTCGGAAACAAAGAAGTACCACACTTTTAATATGAGCATTGTGGGTGAAAGAAACCATGGACTAATGTCTCCAGACTTGACTGGGAGGGATAGCCAACTGAGCTCATGTGTGACGTCACGCAGAGGATCTTTTGAGAATGACTGCTGCTCCCTTAGCTCTGGAGAAATGGTGCTAAGAAGCAGCAGTTTTCGCCTGGCAGATCAATCTCTCTTGGTAATTTCGTCCCTTGAGAAGTCATCTTTCTCCCCAGCGGCAAGCAATCCATCTTCACCTGCTGACCCTCACATACCATTAACTCGACCAGACATCTCCGAAAAAATCACACATAGCAGGGATGAAAATGCAGGCCCTCCCTGCCTTGGCATGACTTTTAATCAAGCAGACAAGTGGGAACTTCCCACTGAAGATAATTTAGCCACCTCCAATTCTTCTGTAGCTTTGCCAAGTGAGAAAGGTCTTTTAATGACCTTTATTTATGAAAACTCTCCTTCAGGTGATGGAAATGAGGCTCAAATTGGTTGTCCTGAGAAAACACAGTTTTCTTGTGTGTCTGACGTTGTTACACCAAAACAGGGCACGACTGTAGTGTCCACACAGCCTGCTGTGCAAGATACTGATAAAGTCATTCATACCTCCACTCCAGTACAAAACTCTGGGAACAAAGCTTTCATTCCTATATCATTGTCACTCTCACCCTTTGCTGAAAGTGCTTGCAGTTCTCAACCCTGCCTAGTTAAAAAGCAACAAGGCTCTGTCACCCCCAAACAAGTCTCTGCAGGTCTACCAATGGCAGGTAGAAAAGTTGGTAAAATGGAGATAAAAATGTTTTCAAAGCCAGAAAACACCAAAAAATCTAAAATCATAACAAGAGCTCCACCACTATACACTCATTTACAGCACAAGCCATCAAAAGTTAATGTGCAAAGTAAACAGACTAATGCACATAAAAGTGGAGCTATTAGAATGAATTCTCCCAATCTTGTCTCTGTCAGTAATAAGATTGCCAGTATTACTCCAAGAAGACTACAAGCAGGAGCCGTTTCCTTAAAGTCATCTGGACATACTGTTGGTGAACAGCGCCTGACTTGTTCTCCAGTTGCTGCAAAAGAACAGGGAAAGAGCAGAGCATCAGTGTCTGAACAACACACTGATGTAACTAAGCATATTTCAGCAGTTGAGGGCAGCAGTGGCAGCTCTCACACAGAGCAGGCAGCCTCAAGCCAAATACATGCCTCTATGCAGCATGCTGGCAACCACACCTTCAGTTTCTCGGACAAATCCCCTGATAGAAGCGGCCAAATGGATCCTATACTAACTCCAAAGAAGGATGTAGCCAACAAAATTGAGGTCAAATCGGGCTCAGCTTTAGGTCAGGGCAAGCCACCCGTCCTCGAGATCCGACCTCGCTGCTCGTCAGAAAGCTCCTCATATTTGTCCAGACCTCCCAAAGAGAAGAGGGCAACTCTGAAGTCCTCAACTAGCTTTATCATTTCCAAAGCGGACAAGCACCCAGGTCAGACCAAACCAGGGGATCAGAAAAACTCTTCTCAATGTAAACGTGCAATTCAAGTGCAGAATACAAATGGGGTTAATGAAAACTCCAATAGAAAGGTTAAGAAGATTGTCTTGGTAAGTTAATACTGAAATGATCACGGTTATTAGAATGTCAGAAATCAGGGAGATTTGAGAAAACCAACAAATTGATTTCTTCACAGACAGAGAGAAGTAAACTGGCAACTACAGCATCCTCATGTGGTGAGGACAAAGGCCAGTTTCCGGGACGAACATCCTCCATTGGAACAGGTGGTGTGCTAGGTTCTAAACCTCCTGCTGCGAGTCCCAGACCAGTCTCTCTGATAACCAAGCAAAGGCAGGGAATCTTGGGTAGAGGTGACTTGAAGACCTCCACACTTGCAAGCACACCACAGTCCAAGCTGAGAAACACTGCAGGTACAATTAATCTACAGTAGTCTTTGAGAAGCTCCATTTTCTTTAATATCCACCTCAAATGAACAGTTGCTAACTGTGAGGGCAACACTGTGGTGTGAACTATTGATCATGGATCCAAGTAAAAGAGAGTAAATGCAAGTCGCAATAATAAAAGTATAACTATTTCTGTTTTTTTTTATGCCAAAATTCTCAGCCTAAGTTAGTAGAATTATATCATTAGAGTCCACTTAACACAGTAGTGCACAAAGAGAAAGCTAATTTCTTTTTGTTTTAGTTTTAACCAAAATTGCTTTTGAACCTAAGCAATGTACATGAGGTCTGTAAATCACTGATAACAAGCATTATTATTGAGAGTCATAAACAGGGCCAGTACTTCATGCAGCTATCTTTGTATAAGTCAATAGAGATGGTCAACAGGAACAAATAGGTTTGTTTGTTTGTTTGTTTTTTTCATTTTAGATTAAACATGTTGTTGTTCAGGTTGTGCTTGATCACCCCCAGCAGAGGGTGACATTGAGCAGTTTCTCTGCCAGTCCTGTCTTCCTCCTGATGAGCTCAGTCAGAACCCACAGAAATAGTGTTGGTTCCAGGTGTCACCTCCGGTTTTGTTCAGACCTTAGGGATCAACAGACTACTGCAACTGCACAAGTGAGAGAGAGGTCTGGGGGAAGGAGGGCCCATCTTCCTCTGATAGGAAACCATCTGGAAAGTGGAAAGATAAGGGGAAGGAAAGGGAGGTTTTGAGCTCACCGGTGCAATATGAGTGAGAAAATCATGTTTAAAACAAGCACTCAAAGAACAGTTAAAAGCTTTAACTTGGTGCTCCACTAACACAGAGGCTACATTATTTAACTCCCACTGCATGAATTTCTTTTGTTGAAATGTTAGCTGTTGTAAGTATGATAGGTAAGTGTTTATTTTTATTCACTTGTCTTTTGTCCAGACAGTTAAGTATATATGCACTGTTGTTTTGAATCATCCTTCCTTTATACCAATTTAGCTTTATAAGGGGTCCAATTATTTTAATAAGAGAAAAATGGCTGATATGTTAGACCTGCTAAAACTCTACTTTATAATGTGTACATTTCCACCTGTATTCCACTGTTGGTTTTTTTGTGTTCTATCCCAGGAGGCCGAAAATTTCAGACAACTGGAGAACTACCCTTTGGAACATCCTTAATATCTAGTACTAAGCGCCAGCTGAATGTATCCCAGACTCCAACTCGCCCCTTCCTTATGGGACCTCCACCTAATCCCTCTTCTAAAGTACCATGCAAGACTCTGGGCCCATCTAGGAACCTTACAGAGGTTGGAGTTCGCAGCGGGCTGAGTGCACAAGGTGAACTGAACAAGGGTGCTACTGGAAAATAAATCATTTTTTGTTTTACTTGATTAAAATTTTCTTTTTTTTTTCATGAAATGTTACAAATGTTTTTTTTTTTTTCATTTCCATTGAATTTTTCTTAGTTTTGAATGTTCTTAATTTATATTTATTAAATGTCACTCAGGACCTAAATTCAGTTTTTCTAGCCAACAAATAATATTTTCACATTTATTGTAATTGGGAACATCAGCTACAATGAAAATTCCTGAGAGCATATGACCTGCCACGAAATGTGTAGAGATTTTAAGACTAGTGCATTGACCCATGGGTTCTCGATGTGTTTTTTATGCTGGGGAGAGCTGACTTTCAGGAAAAAGTCTGTCTGTATTTTATAACTAATAACATAAAAATCATTTGGTAAATCATGAAATGTATTATTTTACCTATACAGTACTTGATATATTTCCATTCCAACCTTTTGTATTGTGATTATGTTAATACCTCCCAGATATAAAATTAGAGAAAGGATCATACGGGTTTAAATATAACATTTCAAACGCTGTTGGAAACAAATTCCCATCAGTTTTCAGTTCATTACACAAAGTAATATATGCATTGACATGATAAACTTGTCTCCAATACAGTTCAATCCTTTACTTGCAAAATTCCACAGACATTTTCAGGTGAATGACCTCTCAGCTGGCATGTCTGTTTCTGTGCAGGAAATTTGATTTGTCACATGACGCCATAGCAATGTGGCCCTATTGTTTGTCATGTTATTGTTCACCTTAAAGAGGTCTGAAAATGTCACTCCACCCATTGGTCACTCAAAAGCATATGTGACACCTTAGTAACGTTACCCTATTGTTTTTGTAAGTGTAGGCAACATGATTCTGGACATGGCAACATGATTTTATTTTATTTTTTATTATTTTAAGGCTATTGTATTCCAAAGTTACTAAATCTCCCAAAATGTTGGTCCTATCAACTTGCCATTTTTTACTTGTCTCTTCCTTTACCATAAGTGCATATGTAGCAGTGAGCTCTTTCTGCATTTTGTGTTGCCCAACACACAGACACTCCACTTCCCTTTTAAAATATAAGAATATAGTATTTTCTTTGGCGTATGTGTCTGAACCAAACAGGCTGTTTAATACAAAGTGGAAGCTGTCATTGAAGTAAAGGTCCAGACATAGAGGGGAGGGGCTTCTGGTCTGAATGACCCAAATCAGACTACATCACCTTGGGGCCAATTATTCCCTGATTTTATTATGTTTGTGTTACATTTGCCAAGGTGAACAATGTATTAAGATGAAAGTCAAACATTGTATATATTTATTTTAGTCAGTAAGATATTTCTGGTATTAAAGTGAATGAACTAAGTGTTGTAACAGTGTTGCAGTTGAGGTTGGCATGTTTATGAGGATAACTTTGTGGTGGAATTGGTGTTCTGGTTGGTGTATTGAATAAGGGGTTACATAGATCTCTTATTCTTAACAGCATTCAGGCCTGTGATTGGTTAAGAGGATCAGTTTTCCAAAGTGGGACCCCCCCTCATGTGTGTTGTCATGGTAACCTGCTCTGTTCCACTCTAGTTCACACGCTGTATTGCCTAGAGCTGTAAGCGAACAGACATACAACAACTAATGTCATCTGAGGTGGAGAAAAGGAGTGTTTTTCCATTTTTGTCAGACTGGAAACCCATATGGCTGGTTATGCAGGACTCCGCAGCTGCACTATGATTGAGTCTGCAACTCATGTTTTTACTAACTCTTCTTTCATGGCACGAAACAGTGAAGAATCCAGCTGTGATCTCACCCTGTTGACATGTGTGCTTATTGGATCTTATCGGTTTTGTATCATTCCTTTGTTATCTACCTTGAATGGAAATTATAGAAAGCTTTGGAGACGTAAGTGTCAAATTTAGTAGAATTTCTTTTTTTTTACTTGGTGAAATGTTTTAATTTACATATGTTTTTAAATACTTTGTTATAGCTCACAAGACGTTATGCTATTAGAGTGTAAAGATATAATTTTGTAGATGGTAGTTGTGATCTATGTATACTTGAATGTAAGCTTCAGTAATGTAGAAATCAGTACTTTAATGTAGATTACGCCATATAGCATTGTTCCCTTTTGTTACAGCGAAGTAGTCGACAGCGCTCAGCAGTTTGAAATGGCCTTTGTTGATCACTTAATGCTAGTTACTGGATACATATTGATTTCCTGTAATGATTGCTCTAAAAACATGTTTTGGAATGGCCAGAGAATGTCAGATAGTCCAAAATCATTCTTGAGTCTCACACAGTGATGTGATGTACTGTATTTAAGCAAATGGTTTTCATTTGTCCCCAGATTCTGGAGTAACTTCACGTCGTGCAACCCCATTCAAAGCTCTGATATTGCCAGCAAGACTCACCACAACCCCTGGAAAAAACACTGGACCGAGTGAGACCTCGCACACGCACACAATGATCCTATTTGGAATCTTGCATGTAGACGACTTAATGAGATTACACCCATTCATGGCTTTTATTCAATCATTCATAATGATTAAAAATGGCCATGTTTATATGATTGGTGGTGAAAGTGAGAAGAATATAGGAAAGGAAAGGCAAATTTATTTGTATAGCGCATTTCATGTACAGGACAATTCAAGATGCTTCACTTAAAACGTATCTGAAAATGAAAATGATTAAAAGACAATTAAAATAAGAGACACAAACATTTTAAAAACAATTAAGAATTCAAGTAAAATCTCCTAAAAAGTCCTATTGTCAGCTGGTATGGTTATTTTTCTTTCAGAAAGACTGATTGCATATGGTCTGATTGATGATTGATTTGAATCAGTATTTGAGTTTCTTGGATTACATTTCTAAAACTGACTTTGAAACTGTATGCAGTTCGGTGGTTGTGGTCATTTGTCATTAACTCCAGCCTCTTGCTTTCATTTTAGCCACAACATGCAAATCTGCAGCATCAATCAACAAAGGCCCACCAAATTCTACTGCCACCCCCCTGAAAAGGACCGGTTCAGCAAGGTTTGCTCCTCTAACACCAAGGGGAAATGGTTAGTCAAATTGTTTTCATCAACACAACACTCTCCTTAAAGCTGTCCTTTGTTGAAAATGCATTCAATTCAATATTACATTTTATCTAAAGGCTTGATTTCAGCTGAAAATGTACTATATACAATGCATGTAGTAACTAATAATGATCTATAAATACTGTAATGTAATGGCCTACCTCAGACTATTGAATTGGAAGCATTAGTTTAACCGCTGCAGACAAGCTTCCAGAATGGGGGGGCAAGGTCCTTGTCAATCATCTTTTGTCAACCTATTGCTGATGAATACGGACGGATGTAAATAAAGGATCGAGCCAGACTGGATTTGTCTCCCATTGGCTGCAGTAGATGCTCTTTGCCCCTCCCACTTCTTTCTCCTCCTCCCCACCCCCTACTCTTCGTCCTTGCATCCCTGCTTTGCTACAGCACCGCCATCATCAAGCCTAGAGATGCTGCTTAGCTCTACTGTGTGATTCATGTTTGGTGTGTGAGTGAAGCTTGTTTTGCCAGGAGGATTAAGGGATTTTTTCCCCCCCCTCTGTCCTATTTTATCTATTGGACTGTACCACAAACTGCTGGACAGCCCTAAATCGTCTTTGGATATTCCAGCATACACAGCTGGAGATTAAATTTTGGAGTTGGGAGTCCTGCCATGCTGAACTGGGTGCATTCACTTTTTTCTAGATCATCACAGCAGTCAGATCGTTTCCATTTGTTTTTATTAATTTATTCATCTTCTGCTAGTGTTGGTCAGCACCACATTCACCTGAGGCATAACGCAGTGAAGCACAGTATGGCATGTGGGTCATAGCCTGCATTCTGCTTCTACATTAGCACTTTTGTTGTTGTTTTTTTTTGCCCAAAACAGAGGCTGTTTTGATTGTTTTTTAAGAGATGTTATGGTCTCCGAAGGTCTCTCTCTCAATCATCCACGTGCGTCTGACAGCCAAAGGGTTACTCCGAAATATCCAGCTGCTGTCAGGATGCAGGAAGAACACAGTGGTTTTCCAAACAGGTCTGTTGTTTCTGTGTGTTGAAAAATTTGATGAGATTGCTTTAAATTTTGGGATCTTTGCTTTAAAATATTTATACACAGCGTATCAGTACATGCTTCTTGTCTTGACCTGTGCTCTTAGCTGTTTGCCAGATCTATTTTTAGTGTGGCTATTTACAAGTCCGCAGGGCTGGAGATTCATCTTTCATTTTACCTACCTTGGTCACTACAACCTGTTACATGAGATAGAAATATAATAGAATATGAATCTGGGTTTGAGATACATTTAACCTAACAAAAAAAATCAGAATTGTTGGAACAGATTTCCATTTTCAAATACATTCCATTAGGGAGGAAGGAAATGAATATGAATATGAATAATCTCCAAATCACATCTCATCTTGGCCAGTAAGAGACCCAGTGCTCCTGTTTCAGCCTAAGATGTACCTGGGTTATTTTGGTTCTTGGTCTCTAGGTTATGTCAGGGAAACCTTGTTGTGATTTTTGAACGGCACGGTGGGAATAGCTTGAGTTGGATCAGTGTCTATTTATAGTATCATGCACCTCCAAATAGAGAAAACTACTCCTGTTTTTTTTTACCACTTTATCTTCCCTTCTACATAAGTACTCATTAAATGTTATACAAATACTGAAGTGCCTGTAACCAGTCACTCTAGAATTGTCTTGTTTCAACCAAGCCTTCTAACAAGTGCCTGATTGTTGTGGGCGTCATCACTCATCATGGTGTGTACTATGGTGTGATATCGCCTTACACCAGTCGATCATTGCTACAGTTACATGACTGTCAGCATTTGCAATGAGGACCTTTGTTATTTTTTTAAAATAAGTAACAGGTGTATTTATTTTTTATCATAATAAAGCATGCAATAGCTTGGTAGGCCAGAGCGGTTTGATGAAAGTCAAATTGTTGGACAGTTTATGATTATGATAAATGGCATGATCTCTTTACTTGGGTTATCAAGGTCTGTGTCTCTACATCTGAAATGACCAAGCAACAGAGGTTGTGTTTATTCTTTCTTGGTGTATATTTCACATGGCCTAGACTAAGACTGAAAGGTCATTCAATATTAGGTAATGAATAAATGGCACACAAAGACAATAGGTTGTCACATTGATGCTGATTTTGTTTTGTTTTTTGTAAATTGCAGCCCTCCACATAACTGTACAGGGTGACGTGAATATATTAATAGTAATCCACATCGCTTACTAGGCTGCTGTCATTTCCTATTTGATGCGTTGTGCAGCTGTTGACAGAAATTCAGAGAAATGAGCTGCTTCTTTGGACAGATCTGAATTATTTATGTGTAGGTAACGGCATACGTTTGAAATTTTTGTGGAAAGCTCTTGCATAATGTTCTTTTTCTGGGTTGGACACAAGAAAATACTTGGAGCTTTTGAAAAGTTGACACTATACCAATTCACATAGGTTATAAGTGTGGTATCTGTAAGCATAGCTGTGATTGTTTTAGTTTTAATACAGCCCAGAAAAACAAAGTATGAAATGTGGTAAGCTGATTTCTTTTCCATTTTAGTTAATATATTTTTATTATTTTAAAAATGACACAAAATGTTGCCATTTAACATAAAATATACAAATCAGTGTATTTCAAAAGATAAAACCTAAAACCTTTTTATAATCAAGGGAAGAAGCATTATTTTTATTAGTATTATTTATTACTATTTAGTGTTTTTTTTGTTTTTTTTTAATTTTGAGTGGTGTTTGGTCTACCAGCAGATGGCGCTCTCATTTAAAGAACATTTTCCAGCCTAATGAAATGCACACCCATTAAAACAACTGACATCAGAGCAGAACAGCTCAACAGTTGTTTGCATCTGCTGCAAGAAATGTTCCCCATTTTGAAGTTTTATAATTCTGTATATGTGACGCATGATGCAAATTAGAATGATGGTATAAAAACCATTTTCTGTACAGATCACCAGAGGTGCCTAATTAATTTGCTGCATATCGAAGTTGTTGTCAAGAAATGGAAATCTACTAATTTCTTTTGTCCTTAAATTGTTTTCTGTGTTAAAGGTAGCTTCATTTTGAAATGTTTTTAAATGGTAAATTAACTTGCCAGTTGCACCCGCTTTTCTAGTGCGCCATGATGTGTAATTTGTCTTGAGGGTGGTGCATGTCATAATTCTATAATGTTTACTTTGGCTGTGAAAGCAAAAGTCGCCTTTGAGGTAATCTGAACATCCGCGTACACAGCTGTATAAACTGAAGTTAGCCTGCAGCTGAATTGTAGTGTACAGTAATGGATGTGAGATGCATCTGGCTTTCTGTCATCCCCTTATCTCATTTGTTCCCTTTTAGTCTACCACTGGTCCGAGTATTAATATTCTCATTATAGTGTAGTGCTGCCTCAATCATAGCTAAAGTCCACTGAGCTCTGTGCTTATCAGCTCTAGGATCAGGTATCCACAGTCATCAGGGAGTTACTTACACTTGTAAGAGCCAACACTTATCTTTGAAACTAGGTGTTCAAATGTCTTTTGTAAAATGATAAGCTATATGAATCCAAACAGAGCAGTACTACCTCATTCATATGTCTTCTGGTTACATGCTGCCTTTCAAAGATATTATCATTCCCTCACATGCTGCCTAGCGCTTCTAAATTTAGCTTGTGGAGCTGCAGTTTTTATGGGTTTATGAACATGGGATATAGTGTGTTTTATTAAAGGAGCTTTCAACTGTATTGACATAGCTTTCCCAAATTGAATATATTCCTCTTGGTCCATTAGTTTTTGACTACTGACATCTAGAATTGTTGCTGTCCACAAATCAGACAAGGCTTAGAGAATGAGTATCCCCATGGGCTACTGATAGTTCAGTAGTTTCCACTCATTAAAGCTGGTATTCCTAATATGTCGCAGGCTGTCCACACTGCCACATTACATAACTCCACCACACTGTGTTTATACACACTGTGAAGATTGGGATCATTGGTCTGGTCTTTGTTTCTCTGCACTACTTGCATTTTAAGTTAATTATCTTATTATACATACATTTCAGTTTTTTTGTAGAGAAAACAAGGTATTCTTAAGTTTGATTGATGGCAGCTGTTATATTGGGGTATTTATAAATCTGATGTAAATCAAAACTACAGTAGCATGTTCCTGCTATATTAAGCTGTCCTTGGTGAGCAGTGTCTGCAGAGCCCCAGATTGAATTAGGATATGGAAAACAAATTGCTTTCAGTGGCTCCATTTGTATATCCCAGCTGGATAAAGGCAGCAGAGGGGGTATCACTATAGTTCTGGACTCTAGATTTGACCATGGAGCAAATGGACACAAGTGCATTGAGGGGGTGCTGTTGCTGACGGACCAGAAATGGATTTTGAGATGGTGGTGGATATTGTCACGTCACTCAATACGTGTTCTTTTACAGTGGACAAGACCAAACCCAAGACGAGCTCCCGCCAGCAGCAACCTGATCAGCACACATCCCAATCAAAGCAGACTACCAGACCTCCAGATGTGGTGCCAGCGAGTGTTGCCGAGAGTGAGACAAAGGACAAGACCATCCAACAGCTCAGGGAACTCCTGGCAGCCAGTAACTGCAGATTTGAGGCATTCACCATCATCTTGCAGCATGCTCTGGCTGAGGTATGGGCATCTTTATTATTATCTTCAGTATTTCACTGCTGTTAGTTTACCCAAAGGGGTCATATTTTTCCAAACCCACTTTTTAATCTTTGGTAGATTTATTTGGGTACCATAACAAAAATGGTAAAAATTAAGTGGTTTTCTACAATATTTTCTTGATTTATGTTTCATAACTAGTTACATCCTGACATTTGCACATATAAGGTCAAGAGTTCCAACAAATATTTGAGTGCGACATAATTGTCTATTGGCAGCAGCAGGAGTTGTAGTCCATACTAAAAATATGTCCAAACTTTGAGCTGATTACCTAAAATGTTAAGTTATTGGTTGTATTAACAAATTCAAGTGGCTGAATAGGACAGAGTGCACAGTCAAGATCCTGGAGGGGGTGAGGGTTTTGCATTTAAAGGGCCAGTTCTCATGTCATTACTCAAAAATAGGGTTGTTGATATGGAGTGTAGAATTTAATTAATGAATAATTCAGACCCAAGAATGGCATTTACAGTTTATGTAGACCACAGGGAAATGCTTTAAAATCCATAATTTAATTTCGTAAGAAAAATAAAGACATCACTCCTCTAATATTACAGCCAGAAACTAGTGTGTTACTCTAAACATCTCAGAAGTGGTTACTTTGTGCGATGACTCATCACAAATACAGCTACAACTATAGTCACACACAAAAAAAACTTGTCACAGCTGGCTCAGGGCCATGACAAAGAAGAGAGAATGCATTTTCCAACAAATAACAAAAGTGTTGTTATTTAACAAAATACATAAATCAATCATGCAATACATGTACGTAAGTCAGATTGTGGGAATCGGTGGCATCAGTAGGGTAAGGTGTACATGTGTGGTAAATACAGTGTATGCGAGTGTTGGAGTGCATGAAGCTAAACAAATTAACAAAGAACCAAGCAGTCGCATCACCCAACAGAGCAGGATCTGTCATGAGAGAGGAAGAGACCAACAAATGAATAAAGGACAGCCGCTTTATGTGTCCTCAATCTCGAATATGGCTGAACCAACCCACTACCAGTCTCACACACACATACACACACACACAATGAACACGCAATAACAATGAATCAAATATTAATTCTATATTTTTTACTTCAAAAGAAGGGCATAGGAATTGTTACTCAAGCACAATACTTCACATTTTAGATTTGTGCCCCCCCCCCCACACACACACACTGGATGAGTCACTTACATGCTATAAAATGAGGTTGGTCTTAAACACTTACAGAAATATAATATAACATGTATGCAAATACAGCAGTAACATGAATCCATAAACATTACCTATAGTAATAGAATATTGACAGACTGATGATGTGATGGCAGAGGGAAATGGCTATGAAATGGGGGTTGATGAGTTGTACAAATATCGCCTCAACCAGACACCATGCATTTCATTTTTAAAGCAAACAGGTTCTCAGTGGATGGTGAAGGTAGCACCACACATGGCTGCATGACCCGAGGGGTTGGTAAAACTGCATTTCGTTTGGTTGTCCTTCGATATGCAAAATGACAAAGGCTGAAAAAGAGAAACGTAAAACCTGACTATCAGAATGTGATACAGAAAACTGCAATAAAACATTTTAATGCCACATTTTAACATACTCTAACACTAGTTATGATTTGCTTCATGGAGGTGATATGAAAAGAAACAGCTTTTGTTTGTATGGACACTAAAATGTGTCACTGCAGATCCTCCTATTTTCTGTGACTTTCTGCGTTGCCTTGGAAATGGGCCTGGAGTTACAGACACAGAGCTGAGTTGGAGTAAAGCCTGTCTGAATGTTAAACCATGCCTCTGAACTCCTGCAATTTTTGGAAAAACTGTAAATAATTGGTGAAAACACCGGTGATCATGAGTGGCAGGGGGTTCTGAGGGACAAGTAGATATATTTATTTTTCCTGTACTGTGACAAATAAGCCAGACACAGCAGTTTTAAAACCACTGAAGCAGATCTGAGTCAGATCAGTCTGTCAGTCATGTTAAAGCCCCGCCCACAGTGTTTGTTAAACATGTTAAAGCTCCTCCCACAGTCTTAATTGTCTGCAGGTGTTTCATAGTGCCAGCAGCACTGTTGCCATGGTGATGCGCATTGACGTCAACTTCAAAGGGGAGACACGTGGACGGAGCTCCACACTAGAGATGGGACTTTTGGCTCTTTTGGGGTTTTCAGATCTTTATGGCTCGTTCCTTTCAATTAAATTCAATTAAATTCAATTTTATTTATAAAGCCCTAAATCACAACAAAGTCGTCTCAAAGGGCTTTACAAAAACACAATCAACTACAGAGATACATGAAAAAGTCCCAAGCATCCCCTGTCCTTAGACCCTCCTTCTCGGCAAGAAAAAACTTCAAAACCCAGTGGGAAAAAGAAGAAATCTCGAGGAGAACCACATTGAAGGTTGTAAAAGTTACAGAAACAGGTGTGAGGGAGAGAAAGAGAAGAAAGAAGGAACTCAGTGTACTGTACTTCCCACAGCATTCTAACTCCTAGGGCAGTCCAAACTGAACTGTGACTCATACACCACATAATTTTTTAACTAACCTGACCATAGGCTTTCTCGAACAGGAATGTTTTAAGCCTAATTTTAAATGTAGAGACTGTGTCGGCATCTTTAATATTAAAGGGAAGCTGATTCCATAAGACAGTGGCCTGATAACTAAAGGCTCTAGCTCCTACTGTAGTTTTACAAACCCAAGGAACTTTCAGTAAACCTGCATTCTGAGAACGAAGGGTTCTATTGGGTTGGTACGGAACCAGATCATCTTTAAGATAAGAGGGGCCCATACCATTAATGGTTTTATATGTAAGGAGGAGGATTTTAAATTCAATTCTAGACTCAACTGGTAGCCAATGAAGGGTTTGGAGCACAGGGGTGATGTGTTCTCTACTATTTGATCCTGTTAATAATCTTGCTGCTGCATTTTGAACCAGTTGAAGCTTTTTAGGGAATATTTAGGACACGCTACAAGTAAGGAGTTACAATAATCTAATCGTGATGTAACAAATGCATGAATTAATTTTTCTGCAGTCGTTTTAGACAGAATATTCCTAATTTTGGCTATGTTGCGCAGGTGAAAGAAGGCTGTTCTGCAAGTTTGGTTAATGTGCATTTTGAATGAAAGATCTGGATCAAATAAAACTCCTAAATTTTTAACTGTGTCACTGGGTGTTACACTTAAGTTGTCCAGAGTAACTATGTGGTCAGGTAGGGAGTCTCTCGCATTTTTAGGACCAATTATAATGACTTCAGTTTTTTCAGGGTTCAATAAAAGATAATTGGCACTCATCCAAGTCTTTATGTCTTGGACACATGTACTTAGTTTATCTATTTGCCTGGTCTGATCAGGTTTAATCGATAAATATAGCTGTGTGTCATCCACATAACAATGAAAATTAATACCATGATTTCTAATGATGTTACCTAAAGGGAGCATATATAGTGTAAACAAAATAGGCCCAAGGACTGACCCTTGGGGCACGCCATAATTAACTCTGGAGGACTGCGATGATTGTTGATTGACGTGAACAAATTGGTAGCGATCAGATACAAAGATCCGTTCAAAAAAACTGTCTCTTTGGCTTTTTTTGTTTTGTTTTTTTAGGCTTAACCTGGGACCCCAGCATTCTGCCTTGGTTTCCCCCTCTTGATTAATCCAGATCTAGATCCAGTCACTACTGCTTTTCCTTTGGCCCTGACCCATTTTAAATTCTAAATATTTCTTTCAATCTCCGAACAAACAAAAGCGCTGGAAACTGACTTTTGATCTTCCTGCTGTTGACAGATGAAGAACCCCCTCCCACTGTCGGACCTTTGGTGTGCTGTACTTGATCAATCAACATTTCAGGGCAGGGAATACTCACGTGTTGAAGTATATGCTTCTTTACACACGAGTATTCCCCGCCCTGGAATGATGATTGACCAATCACAGCGCAGCAAGGGTCTGACAGTTTTGCGTCATGCTCTCGCTCGCTCGTTGTAGGGGGGCGAAGGTGGAGCTTTTTTGTGTGAAATCTGACACCATAGGGCAGGGGTCTCAAACTCATTTTCTTCAGGGGCCACATTCAGCCTGATTTGATCTGCAATGGGCCGGAGCAGTAAAATTAAAACATAATAACCTATAAAAAAATTACAAGTTTTCACTCTCACATTCACACCTATGGGCAATTTAGATTAACCAATTAACCTATCAGTGCATGCGTTTGGATGGTGGGAGGAAACCATAGTGCCTGGCGAAAACCCACGGGGAGAACATGCAAACTCTGGGCCAATCTGACTAATTTTTCCCATTTACTGCAAAATGCTACGATGTATCGTTTGGAAGTTATAGCCACGTAAACATGGCCCAATTCATTTCGGATGGACATTTTTGAGTGGTTTTTCACATTTTATACAAAATCCATAGCCTAGGATCTAGACTGTCCCCAGTGGCCGCAAATGGTATTTGCTACGGGGGAAAGTCTAGGCGAATTTGTGGGCGGGATAACCGCTGTCTGTCAAGTTTTCTCTTTACACAACGCCACACCATTGGATGGGTAACCAGTCAGAGCCAACCAGTCAGAGCCAACCAGTCAGAGCGATGAACATGGATTTCGTAGACAGCGTCACCGGAAGAACACCGCAGAATGTAGTCTCAAAACGAGTGCAGCAGCTTAGCTAGGACTCCCGTACACTATTTGGCACCGGCCGCTTCGGATCTCCTCCAGGTCGCCTTTGCCGAGTTGTGCTGCTCGTATTCCCAGTTTTTCTGCCTCTTGCAACTGGTCATTCATTAGGGCAAAAAGGGGTGACACAACGATCACCAGTGGGTTGTGCAGACCCATGCGTCGTCCCACTAGCGGAGCCAGCTGATAAATCAAACTTTTGCCATACCCGGCGGGCAAAACTCCGACAACGTCCCTTTTTTCCAAAAACAGCTTAAGTGCCGTTTTCTGCTCCTCTCGCAGGGAAAACTGTAATTTTAAATCACCTAGCGTTGCTGCCAAAGCCAGCTCGAATGGTTGTTCCTGGTGATGAGCCATGTTGTCTAGCAGCTAGCAACTGGTGTTATGGCAATGTGTGCTAGCTGCTTGCTCGCTGCTACGTCTCTGCGACTACAACATTACGTGTCGTATTTGTGTCGTCATGAGGCAGGGTGGGCTCCAATCCCGCCCCTCGCGATTTGATTGGTCCGGTCCATTTTGGATTTTCAGATCCTAGGCTGTCTAGTCTGTCTCCCCGTAGCAAATACCATTTGCGGCCACTGGGGACAGACTAGATCCTAGGCTACAAAATCCATGCATCGCATTTTCAATCATGATAGCACATCTTTCAAGACCAGTCCACACATTTTAGCGTCACCATTTTTGGTCAATTTACAGTGGTTTGGGCTTTTTTTTTTTTTTGGCTTTTTTAAGCGTTTTGTATAAGTCAGAAGAAGTAGTCAGAATAATAAATATGACGAGCAATATACCTATGTGCATTGCATTGCATGCAAGCACACAGGGAATTTCAATGAATGGGATGATACATAAGTGTTCACTGTGTTGCCGATATGCAACTAAAACAAAAAACCCATGAAAATACAAAAGAGCTGTTGAATACCTGTTCCCTGTAGTGAGTAGTATGCATGAAAGGGTCAAGGTAGTTACAGAAAGTTATCATACATGAAAATATATGAATAAGTAAAGACAGCAGCTTTGCTAAAAATTGTAAATCAAAAGCAAGGCTAATTAGTTGACCATATTTGTTTTCCAATGCATTATTGAAAAGTCATCAAACGAGGAGGAACCCACTGATGACCGAAGTGTCAACCTTGTTACACACCGTATTGAAAGATCAGATGCATCACACATCTCCTAAATAAGATTTTCCAGTGAAACGGACGTTTTATTAGATGCCTGAATTTACCTCACGAGTGATTCCTTTTGACTGTAATGAGGATTATAGCATCAAAAGCCATCCATCACGTGGTTAAAAACGGGCATTATTACTTAGATCAGCAGCATAAGGGATGACTCTTGATGGTTAAGCACACACACACACACACACACACACACACACACACACACACACACACACACAGATGTACCTGGAAATTATCCAGCATAAAATAAACCTTTTATGTCATTCACTGAGCAGCTGTTGTGCATGAAAGAAAGCTTTAAGACTTGTATGGACTTCTGCAATGTCTTTCCACTAGGGTAATACCATGTGCTACTTAACAGAATGACTTAACTCAAGTCTAATCACTAATTGCATATTGCACTATAAGTTTTTAAAGATTTATTGATTCTTCATAATGGATAGTGATGATGAGGGGAGCTTTTTAATGTGACCTTTTAATCGTAATTTTAGTTATGGATTTAATAGCTGAGACACATGTTTGGTTTCCTGGAACCAGATGGCCCAAGGGAAGTTTTCTTCTCAAAGTGCAATATCTAATCGAATACCCTCTACTCAACCACAGGCATCATACTCAACCATTTATCTGTTGTGAAGGCAAACATAATGGTGATCTGTTAAGTATGTTCACAGGAAATTGACTAAAGCCTTAAACTAGTAAAACTAAATTAAATTGGTGCAGATTATAGATTAATAGGAAAAATGTTGTTACTCAAATCTGTTTTCCTATACTGAATTGAGTAATTTTGATATGGGTATAAGTCGAAACGGATCAGAATTCCTATGACTTTTACACCCTTCACATTTTAGATTTGTGATTTTTTTATTTATTTTTTTTCTTCTTCCCCTTATCCTCACTGGATGAGTCACTTTACATGCTATAAAATGAGCTTAGTCTTAAACATTTACAGAAATAAAATATAACCCATATGCAAATACAGCAGTAACATGAATCCATAAACATTACCTATAGTAATAAAATATTGACCGACATATTTAAGTTCACAATTGCTTGTCGTGGCGTATTGACATAATGTTATTAGTATCTGTACCAAATAAATAAAACTTAGGTTGTGTAACATCACTGTGCATGGTATATCAGGTTTGATAGTGAACATATCTGTCGAGTGCTGGGGTTTGACGGTGTGAGCGTAGGTTCGGTTACCATGTTTATGTGTGTAAAATGCCACATGCTATTTCAGTCTCTCTAGTTAACTTTAGAAATTCCCTTGTGGAATATTTTCACACTGTATGTGTTGTCAGTGAGATATGAAAAACAGAGGAAGAGGACTGACTGAAACAACTGCCCTGTACAAGGCAAATATATTCTCTACTGCCCCTCATGGGGACACTCCACCACAAAAACAGACGTTTTGTTAAAGTCACACTGAGTTCTGTGCAGCTGTTAAAAATGGACCACTGTTTCTCTCTCACTGCAGCGCAGAGTCAGTGTTGCTATTTTTCCCCTCCTTTGGCCTAGATTACAGCAACTCCCCTGACCCTCGTGGCAGTGTTCTGGATATCTGCTAAGTTCATGTCAGTGCAGTTACTGTGTCAGTGAGTTTCAATGTGTTCTGTTTATTACTGGTGCTTTCAGTGCATCACTGATCAAAAATGTGAGAAGAAATAACACTCTACTGTTCCATCTTGTGGATATTTCTGCTTGTTGAAACTTGATGGCTCATTTCTGATACTTAGAATCCAGTTGTTGGGAGTCTACTTACACGTCACATTCTAGAGAAAATCAATTGAGAGATCGTTTGGAGATGTATGACAATGGATACTCGGCAGAAGCCATCTTTGGTGATTAGACCCATGCAATATTACAGTATGAGCCATTGTTGGCTCATATGCGATCAGCTGTTAATGTATGGCAGCTGTGTATGATCACCAGTCACTGATGTTTGACTCATGGCTCTGTGTTTTTTAGGGCCAGTTGTGAAACTGATTGTATTACACAACATATGGTGTTTGTTCTTTTAGTCTGGAAACACAGTTGTCTGAGCCTGCTTCTGCTTCTCTATTTTGATCCCTTGCTCCTGCAGAAGCTGATTACAGAAAAGATACTTTCAATATATAGTAATTTGTAGAAATAATACAGGTATTTTACATAGAAGATGCATTTAGTGCACAAAGTTACAAGTGTACATATCAGTAAGTCTGTAATCAACAGTAATGGATCTGGGCTCTCGTTAACCTGCACCTTTGTTAATGTGAGAACAGCAGCCAAACACGAAGCAGAGACGGTACTCTACTGTTTTGTTATCAAGTGGGAGTGTAACCACTGGTTTGGCGTTTCATACATTCTCTTGAATAAACAAGCTGATTGCAATGAAGGAATTCAAACAATCCCTTTATACTCACAAAATAATATAGTATCACCTTCTCGCGCTATATTTCCAGAAAACTGGAACCTGATCTGTGGCAATTATTCATTGATCTTAACCCACCACCAAATGTTACTCTACACCTGATGTGGTATCATCTTTATGTTCACTGGAAACACATACCCTTTGTATGTGACTACATTTGCATAAGTTTCACCATTTGAGAAACTGAAGATGAAATTAACAATGACTGGAGGAGCAGGTTTTATTTAATGACCTAGCATTTGTAAAATCTGATATACTAATCCTTTATCCGTATCATCCAAAGTATGGTTTCAGCTGCAATTACAAGTAGATGAAGGTAAAGAATGTATTAAAAAATAAGTCTATGCTCACCAAAGGAAATATTCATTTACTTAAGAGTCAAAACCAAAACGATCCCATTTTTAAACACATTATGTAGTGACAGACCATGTCCTCAGTAACCCTTACAATGTGCTTTTTATTAAATTACATTTGGTTAAAATGTGCTGTTTTGCTCTCTGTCTAGTACAGGAAGATTAATTAAGGCAGTCTGTACTTAGTCAACAAGTGACAAATTGTTTCCCTTAATTTTACATATTGACTGCAGAGAGTCTTAGTCACACAGACTCTGGAAGCTCGATCTGTCATAGCATTATATCATTTAATGGAGTGAATGTGCGTACAGATATAGAGCATGTAGAGAAGCAATGGTGCACAAGGGGGAGGTGATGATTTATTGTACGTAGGTTTGGTTGAGTAGTGGGGGATGGTGGTAATGAAGCCTGTCCATGTATCCCCTGGGAAGGTCAGTGCACAACACAAGTCCTGCTCCATCAGCCTGATGCCAGACAGTGCATTACAATTTATCTGCTTACTCCTCTCTGGCTGCCTTTAGTGCTGTCTTAAAGTGACCTCCCCTCTTTGGTGGGGAGGCTGTTCTTGGCGTACTGTGGCCAGCCCCTTTTATGTTTTGTTTTTTTAGGTGGAATACGGTAATGCACTCTGCAGTCACTTTGACAGGGAAGCGGCTTTTTCAGTCCTGCCTTCAATGTAGTGAGAGCAGTCGGAGAGGAGGTGTGTGGAGGTGGTGTGTCCACCTGGACCACTGTTTGTCCTGGCAGATTGGGTCTCCATAGCTGTGGTGGGGGGGAGACACTCCAGACTCAAAGCCTCAAGCTGAGGCTGGATCATGGGCTGTGCTGGCAGCAGAGCGTGCCTTAGTGCTCCCTACACTGCAGAGAGGGTAACTGCTTTTTACATTGTTCTTATCTGCAGTAAAGATTAGGTCTGTGGCTGGTCTAAAGAACAATAAGAGTATTTATTAATGCATGATCACAAAGTGATGTTGGTCTGTTAGTACTTTACTTGCCTATTTAGTCTTGTTTAATAATTACCAAACTTACAGGCTGCGTCAGTAATGGCTGTCAGGATTTTTTACATGAATCATTAAGAGTAAGGCAACATTAAATGACTCGTAGTTTTCAGGTCATCATTGCATCAGTTGGAAGTCGGGAAGGAGCACTGCAGCTACTGTACAATTAGACTCTGACTCACTTTGCAGTAGAGAGAAGGCTGGATGAAAATCCTGTGAGTTATGGTAGTTCCATACCTTTTGTTATACTAAAAACATGAGCTTGGTGTCAACTCTTTAATCTCCCTTCTTAAAATGAGCTTTTACATGTATTGCTAATGATGAGTTTGCTATTGGTAGTTAAACTGTCAAGTCTTCATCACATGCTGCTATGTCACTGTCTCCTTAAATGAATTAGTTGTCTTTAATGTCAGAGGAACCTTTCATACTTTACTAATGAACTGATTATCTATGATCTGTGGTTTACTCATTCAGGCTTTCAGTTGGTAAAGCAGACCTAAGACCTTGAAGATTCCACTAATATTGACATTGAGTTGAGCATGTGCATGACTGTTTATTTTTTTTCCACAGCGTGATGAGTCTATCCGGCAGTGTGGGAGGCTGTCCCAGGAGATGGTCAACCTTCGAGGAGAGCTGGGTATGTTGGGTCATATTGGTCTCGCACTTGTTTTGTTTAGAGTTTATCATGAGAACGCAGACTGACATTGGTACTGCCGGGTTTCATGTTTATGAAACACATATGTACAGTATGTCCATCAGTAGTGTTGTTTAAATTACAAGATGAAATATTTTGGACGTGTGAATGTACTGCCGTAGTTTACTCACTGACGGTTCTAAATACTACAGCCCCTATATTCAACAGGGTACTTATATTTGTAAATGGCACCGATTCTCATCACGTGTTAATGGCTTTCCTGAAAATCAAATCTGACAGGACTATTGGTATTAGTAGAGTGGTGTCAGCCCATTCCCCAGGGAGCGGCATGCCGGCCTCTGACCTCCCACAGTTAGAGATCCCAGCGGTGGAATGCTAGACCACCTGAGGCCTTGTGAAGACTAGGTGCAATAACCCATGCTTATGTCCACCCTAAGTGCTGTCACACAGAACAGCCTTACTTTACACACGCGCTTTCATCTCTTTCTTAAAGTGGCTGTAGTGTCCTGGCTCCTCCCCCTCCCCATGTTTGTACCTAGACGTGCCACTGCCTCGGGACTCACACATGACTGCTCTCGAACGCTGACCACAGTTATATCTGCTCCTTCACATTCTTCTCCTCAGGCAGAATGACTGATTTCAGATGGATTTTGTATTATGTAAAATTGTTTTTGTAAAATAGCGAAATACATCCAGAGACATTGTTAAAACATTCTCACACTATGCCTTTTCCTGCTTCCTCTGTGAGTTTAATTCTGTACAGTAATAAATGATAGTTTCCAGTCACAGATACTCCTGTGATGCAGCCACACCCCTCTGCTATCATTTCATCTGAACTTAAAATAAGTTTTGTATGTGTCACCATCTGCAGTATGTGTGATTCTTAAAGACCCCTCATCATTACCCACAACCTTTAAATGGATTATAAAGTTTGTCTGTTTATATTTGAGCCATGAGGTGTTTTTGTGGAGTGGATTTAGACTGGAAAGGCTCATATGACCAGATCTTTTACACATGGTTGCGGAATGCTGGGCTCTGTTTAAGTCGTATATGCCAAAGCCTGATAGATTGACCCAATGTTATTTTGGCCTGTGTTTCTGCCTCTGCTGCCATCATTCCACTCGAAGTAAGGTGAATCTTTTTGCTCATGCTGTGGAGCATTAAAACTTCATGGCTTAAAAACACAGACTCTGGAGCTTCATTTACATCCAGAGAGCACCTGGGCTACACATTACCTCTGTGCAAACAAGCGCAAGGCATGGAATAGTTTGAGGATACTTCTCCAACATTTTAACTTTCTCAGCACAAGTAACTCAATGCATGTTTTTTGTGTGCAACACATGCAGCTCGTTGCTCTAATAGGACACACATGTGACATTTGCATAGAAAAGGTTTTCATGACTGTTTTCTGAAGATATGACACTGTTGTACTAGTCTATAATTTAAGATATGACATGTTATATTAGATATCCGATGGCAGATATATCAAGTGTTGTGCTGAATGTGACGTATACCTGCCACACGTGTGATGGCATTGCAGAGGAACATCTGGATTTATTGTTTGATTCTCACTAATGAAATCATCTAAAGTCTCTAGGTGGTGGTTGTTGTACTGTGCATTTGCATTCTTTAACCTAAAATAAGCTTTTGAAACTCACAGTGCAGACTGTTTGTCTGGTATAATAGTGACTCCATAGTTGCTCTCAGATTCAACAGTAGAGTTTGTGCACAGGCTCTTCTGCTGCAGACAGCTTATGGAGCCTGTCACTGTCACCCACTCCACAGCAGATATAAACACTTAGTGATGGTAACTGTTGGAAATGGTGGCACTAGTGGATTGAATGAGACCAAAAATACTCAGTTGCACAAGCTAATAACTGTCAGCTGTTGAAAGAGCTGAAAATCTTTAACCTATGATTCCAATTTGAAGATATTTTGAATGAATGAGTAGAGACCAGAAAAGAAACTGTTTTTTATCTGCACATAAATAACTGCAATGGAGCTGGCATACACAGTGTAGTGTAAGAGGCACCTCCTTTTGACTTTTTCCATTCCTCTTTTGAGAGCCTTGACACACATTTGCTCCACAGAGGCTTTTATAAACAAAACTTTCTCTCTTGCACAAACATTTTCAAATACAAATTTTGACAAATAGATGTGTGGTATTAGATGTGTTTGGAGTCCCTGAGCATGGTGTTATATCCTCTTTGTTTTCTTCTACAGAGACTTCAGCCAATTCCTCTGCACGTCTGGAGAAGGAAAAAGAAGAGTTGCGCTTTGCTCTGGATGATGCACTGCAGAAACTCCAGGAGCAGCATCAGAAGGACCTGGTGGAGCTGGAGCACAGACTACAGGCCTTCTACCAGACGGAGTGGGACAAGGTCCACCAAACCTACCAGGAGGAGGCTGACAAGTGCAAGAGTCTCATGCAACAGCAGGTCTGTTCATAGTCCACCTTTCATTATGAGCATGTAGATTTACTCCGACCACTATGTTTATTGAATAATTCAGTCCATTTAACAGAATATCGTTCTCTGTTAAAACTTAGACACGAGCAGGGTTGGGTGATCTGTCAATATTTACTCATTCTCTATCATGCCAAACACCATTACAATGTTAATATTTGAATGTTGGTTACTTTCACCGCTTCATTAATTTAATAATAATTAACCTACTTTTTTTTTTTTTTTCAGATGGGAGAGCTTAAAGCTAATCATGACGCCATGAAGCTGGACCTAGAAAATAGCCATGCTGAACAGCTGCAGTGTGTAAAACAGCAATATGATCAGTCACTGGAAGGTGAGGGAACGGTTCATTCTGTGATCAATCCTGACATCTGTGGCTCAGATACAGTTTAATACTAAAATATTCTAATGCAATAACACGTTTGAACTCTTCAGAGCTCAGGAAAGTCCACACTGAGGAGTTGGATTCTTTGGACAAGACTTTGAAAAATGCAGAAACAGCTTTGTCTGTAAGCTTTACTTTTTCTGGCATTTAGTATTTTTAGTATTTATTCTTAATGTGAGTCCTAGCCTTTATCTTGACAAAATAAGCTATTTCCAAGTGTGTATGTTGAGTTGTAACGCTCATGTATCACATACATTGACAGGGAAAGGTTGAAGAGCTGACTGTGGAGAACAATGCCCTTATTGAGAAGCTAGCAGCAGAGGACAAG
This sequence comes from Siphamia tubifer, assembly GCA_020466265.1. Classification (NCBI taxonomy): domain Eukaryota; kingdom Metazoa; phylum Chordata; class Actinopteri; order Kurtiformes; family Apogonidae; genus Siphamia; species Siphamia tubifer. The sequence goes on along the minus strand of CM035792.1, from coordinate 37,070,440 downwards.
AGGAAGGAGCTGGCTGAAAAGAGTCAGGTACTCTTATCTGTGTGCTGTTTATAGTAGAGCTCTACTTCACAAACACCTCATGACAACACTGCTATTTGCCTTGAAGCAGAAGAGGTGGGACACCATGGACACAGTTTACCAGGCAGATGCATTACACAAACTGCTTACATGTGTTCCAAAAAACACTTAATAATGAGCGTGTGCTTCATTTGAGTGGACCGCAGTGGTGCCACCCACTCTGCCCAGAATGTTTATCGTAATTTCCTCGAGTTTTGAGCCAAAGTGAGGCTGCTACTAGTCATCAGTGTTGAGTGGCCGCTGCATGTGCTCAGCAGTCTGTCCTGGCACAGCAGAGTAATTAGAGTAACTGCCTGATATAACCCTGCCACTCTGCATCTGCTATTCATAGACACTGTAAATGATATCACCATTGAAAATACAGCAGTATTATTTTTTAATTGTGTGTAGTTAATAGAACAAGGAGTGGTGAAAACGCACTACTTTTCTTGTGTGATTGTGTCTAATATCTAAACACTGTCAGTTTCATTGTCCCTTCGAGCACAGTACAGTGAATTAATCTAAGGGCTGTACAGCGCCCTCTGTTGTGTTGTCAGATTTATGACCACCTGACACTGCTGCGTTCATGTATTGGATTCTGGAGTCTTAACTGTCCCTCAACCTCTTGGCACTGCTTCCTTCTCCCAGCAGAAGGACTCCCACACGGTGTATCTGGAGCAGGAGCTGGAAAGCCTCAAAGTTGTGCTGGATATCAAAAACAAACAGCTGCATCAGCAGGAGAAGAAGCTGATGGAGATAGACAAACTGGTGAGACCTGATTCAAACAGTAACTGGATAAAAACACACACACTTAGAAGCCATAATTCATCATGTTTACTCTGGGTTTCCAGTCAGAGAAAAATGTGAAGCTGGACGAGAGTCTTAGGAAGGTCCAGCAGGAGAATGAGGATCTTAAAGCCCGCATGGAAAGACACGCAGCTCTGTCAAGGTAAGGGTTCACTGTGTCCAGTGGTTTGATGAAAACCAGATTCTGTAGAATCTTACCACCTGTCTCCCTTCAGACTCTTTATATCTGTTAAGTGTAGGGTCTGGCTGCTGTCTGATTATTAACATTATGTAATGAAACGAAAATGTGAGGTGATGTTGAACATGTGAAGAAATTAAGTTTGCAAGAGATTTGATCCTTCTGACCTCCTACAAAGTAATGATTTCAGCTGTAGAAATGTGACTTTATTGTATTAATTTACAATGCACTTAATCTCAATTTAATTTCTTTTGACTGCATTGTGATTTTAATTTTGCGTGGCACAAATATCTAATTTATACTTAAAGAGCACATGTTTATACATTTGAAAACATGTTTAAGGTGTTTTTTTGTCCGCCCCCCCCACCAAAAAAAAAATAAAATGTTGTCCCCTGGTTTAAAATTGTACAACTACAAGCCTAAACGGCCTCATAATACGACCGGCCACATAAATAGAAATGACTACAATCTGGTGAAAATCTGTATTTTTCATTGCATCTATAAAAAGCTGCAGCAGTGCACTGTGGTTAGAATTATGAGCACACACAGCGCTACACAACACAGCCCAGTGAAGCACAACCATCATCCATTACACTTTAATGACTCCTCTGCATGTGTCATATATTCCACTGATTCTCAACTGGTGTTTTATTTACATCATCTGCAGAGATGAAACTTTTATCATCCTTTCTACTTTTTATTGGACCCTCTTCTTGTGGCAGACGTGCACCTATTCTTTCTAATCAACTTTTAACACTTTGCTCTGCGTAACTGTTGAACATTTCAGTAACATTGTCTTCAGCTCTTACTTTAGTTTAATAAGGTCATTAGGTTTAAAATGGTTCGATGTGGAAATATATATAATGATGAACTAACCTGTACATTATATCTGATCTGAATATTTGTGGTTTAATAATTGTGGTTTAATGTCACTTCTACTCTGTCACAGTATTCTTGTCATTTCAATTTATGTTACACATAGATTAATTTAATGTATTATATATTAAATATATTTTCTAATTCCACTTTTTTACATTATCTCAGGAAGTTTCTCTAACTTTGATCATATTTTGAATCTATTTGTGGCCATCTATGAACCTTGTGTCCATGTGTGTTTGATGCTCCACAGGCAGCTGTCCACAGAGCAGGCTGTGCTGCAGGAATCCCTCCAGAAGGAATCCAAAGTGAATAAACGTCTGTCCATGGAGAACGAGGAGCTGCTGTGGAAGCTCCACAACGGAGATCTGAGCAGTCCCCGCAAAGTGTCTCCTACCTCCACGTCCCCCTCCCACTCCTTCAGCCTCCAGTCCCCTCGCAGCTCGGCCTTCTTCTCAAGCCCCCCGGTCTCACCCAGATAACGATGGGCCCCTGCTTCCAGGAAGCAGACCCTCCTGTCTTTGGAGTTATCCCTGTGGAATGCAGCGCCATATCTGAGCCCGCTAGCCGGGCCTTGGCTCTTCAGGATCGGATCTGCTCAGACCTTTGTTTGGAGAATCTACAGACTGTAATATAGGATTGTTGCACAGAAGCACTTAATTAGCAGAGTTGTTTGCCTTTCACTGCAGATACTGTGGATGGGGAAATAGGAAATCTCAGGAGATCTATGTTTTCATTATTTTTTTTTTGTCACTTGTAGTTGTCAGAAGCTTTTCTTTCCTGAAGCTTGGCGCTTCCACACATGCAGTAAACACTGGCCTGAACACATGCAGATACAGCCCTGTGGTGTGGACAGTTTAACATGTCTTTGACTTCTGCATTACTACTCGGAAGCGTCAGGACTGCTGTGCTGCTCCATTATCACCTACACCAAAAACATACCAGTCAGATTTAAAACACTTTGTATTCAGGCTCCTCTGGTCCAGAACACACATGAGCATGGTGACTACATTTTACATTTAGTTCACAGTAAAAATGGCCTCTGGTGTTTTTTCTACTTTGACATTTCTGTTTGTTTGACCAAGGGACCAATTCCAGTCATTTGTGCATGTTGTTGAGTCTGTTGTGTAACCGCCCCTTAGTGACTTTCCTAATGCAGCTTTAAACCTGGGGTCCTTACAAAGAGTTCAACCATAAGAAGCTTTACTTGTACATGTCTGACACGTTGCATCTTGGGAATGTGTCAAAGAGTATTGTGTGGAATTTATACCATTGGTGTGTTGACCCCGTTCTGAAATATGCAATTAATAAAGTATTGTATTAAACTTAAAGTTGGCAGCTAAATGATGAGTCTGGATAAACGTTGTCATGTTATTTCAACCAGGTCATGAAAGACTAAACTGGGTCTAGTCACTTGAGTCTCAGCTGATTGGTACCGGAGTGAATATGTTGTCAAATGAACATCTATAGATCTAAATGCTTGTACACACTGGTCTACAATTGATTTGTTTATCTGCAACATGGGTTAGAAGTACTAAATATGACATATTTAAAAGAGATAAATGGGGAAAATGAATGAAGTTCTGTTTTTAATGTATTCTATAGTTATTAAACACATACTGGTTCATGTATGTTTATACAGCATGTTTATAAATGTTCCAGTACCAATGACCTGTAAAATAATTGTAATGTTTAAAGTGTTGAAGGAGACCTCAGAGCTCCGACACAAACACTCCTTTTGACTGCAACACATTCTTTCATTAATTTATCAAATGTCATATTTTGACCCAAGACTTTATCTTGGAACCAGTGTTTGCACTTAATTTTAAGTTTCACTACTTTTATTCTGGAGGTATTTTAGTTTTAGAGCAGTACCAACGGGTTGATGTGTGTGTCAATGTAGATGTTTTTTATGGTATTTTTTTATGGTAACACCAGGGCATAAAACATGTTAAATATGGATTTAAGAACACCAACAGAACAGAGACTGAAAGGTTTCTTACAATTACACATAGAGCTCACCTCTGTGTGCAACAAATGGATTTAACTCTGAGAATTATATAGTTTGTCACTGTTTTAATTAGAGTAATGTTCTATGAAACAGAAACTTCAATATTTTACCAGGAAAAAGCATTGTCCAAAAAAATAAAATAAATATATATATATATATATATATATATATATATATATATATATATATATACTGTAGTTTGTATAAACATTATGAAGATGTGGACTATTTCACCCTTAAAGATCTGTAACTATACAAACCAGATGATCCTTTCACTATTTTTGCCCAGAGATATTTCTTTTTTTAGTGAAATGCTGGTCTTTTCCTATTTTGTAACCATATCTGTTCATAATAGGTACAGTACAGTTGAGGTGAACACAACTAAAATGGATAAAACTGAAGCAAAACAAATGTATATATAATGTAGCCATAACCCACCCACTAAGAGTCCAATCTGGTCTATAGTTTGTAAAATGCAAAATTACATTGAAGATAAGTAAGGGATAATGTATTGCAGAGGGGTGTTGTTCCGCCCTGAAGGGGAATATTTTTCAATAGTCACACATGGGTAATACATCATCCTGCTTATTCTATGGGTTACTACAGTTTGTTACTGCTACTACTCTAACAGGCTGGATAAAATAGCCGTTACAATAATGCAAATATTTACTTTAAAAGTGGCCGAACTACCTGCAGAGAGATAAGGTACCGTGAATCTGATGTGACAAAACTGGTTGCCATTGGCAGCGGGCGTTAATGGCGCAGCAGGCGGTTATTGAAAAAAATGCTGGGAACATCCATTCAAAGTGAATGAGAGCCGTCGCAACATTCTAGAGGGGTGTAGAATAATATTGTTAAACCTGCAATTATTTTTCACATGAAATTTTTTAAAGGTTAGTTTGTAGATATAAACATTTCTAATTTTATATTTAGAATTGTACTTTTTTTCTCCTCTAAAACAGAGAAAAGTTGGGAGTTAACGTAATTTATATATTATATCCCCAAACAGAGTTTCAGGGATATTATTTTGGTCCAGTCGCTGCTGCTGCATATACTTCCTATGAATGTGATAACTTAGAAAAATATTCAGTTTACAAATCCCTTGTCGTCCATACCAGTGAAAAACATGGAGAGGAAGAAATGGTTTGGTTTTGAATGATTTGATGATTTCCAGATTGCCCACATGGGGGCACTGAAAAGTTTAAACTCAAACCCTCTTGTTCATATCTCTGGAACTATTTATGGGTTTGACCTGGAGACCGTCTCACATCATGACATGATGATGGCAGTGGTGTAGAGTATACACTGTTATACAGAGTATAGCTAATTATTTTTCAGTCACTTCTAAATCCCTCTGATGAGTATGGAGGACCGACCCTGCCATATTGGGGGAAAAAAACACAGAAAGAAATATAAAAATGGCTTGATAAATGTATTTCTGTACCATTTATTTATTTTTATATATATTTTTGCTTGTTTAAATTTTTATCCCTCCATATAGTTTTTGCATTGTGTCTTATTTATTTCTATATTTCATCTGTCATCCTAATAATTTTATAATAGTGAAAAAATACTACTGATGGATTTTTGGGTAAACTAAATAGACTAGTCTTACAAGTCACTGTTTCAAAAATGGTGTTTTTCTGGACTATTTAAAAAATAAATAAATTTTTAAAAAGGGCAAACATTTAGAGTGTACTAACTTCTCCACAGACCACTGCACCACTGGGCCCACCACCTTATAGTATTATTTTATTGGCCTACTTCAAATCATATTGGGATGAATGTGGCCCTGAGCTAAAATGATCTATAACCGTTACCATTTGTCAAACATTGTGGGTTTTATGTGTGAATTGATGTTTCAGATGACAGTTTCCATGTTCACTACAGTGTCTGTTTGTCCAAACTGCTCATATTTGATGTCATTGAAAAGTTGAGAAACTGCATTTTACCCGAGTTACTCTAATATATTTACTACAATTAGTGTTTGAACATTTCAACTCATCAGATGCTTTAGATCTTTAAATATGTCATTTGCTAAAAATCACTTTTTCGCACTCCTTTTGAAATCTGATGGGTCACCCCGAGTTACCAACACATGCTGCGTTTGCTGCAGGTGTGTCCCCTCCACTGGGTGGATTTACTATTCATAGAAAACAACAGAGAAACAAGCGACTCAGAAAACGCCTCATTATGTAATGTGGACATTGGCGTCACCCACGTGGGGTTAAGCCCACCCACAGAATGCAGGTGACACTCCCCCAAGCCCCTCCCCCATGGGGAGGCTAAGTCACACCCCTCTACTTCCGGCCCATGGGTGCTTAGCTCGCAAAAAAATTTGAATGGGAGTGAATGGAGCGAGTCAAGCTAAATTCTGATTCTGTTTGACATGTGCACTGAAATTCACATATGATAGCGATTAATAATAAATATTTGACGTGTCATAGACAGACCACCTCTTTTTGTTGGGAAGCAAATGTGACATTAGGTTTTATGTGGGCTTAGTAAGAGACTACACTGAGTCGCGTATGTGACGTCACACTCCACTCAGCTGTGGTGTGGGGTCTATGATGATGTCACATCAGGCGTGTAGTCTAAATTATTAACAGGTTTTACTCACAAATGAATCAGCCATTAGTTAACTGAAGCAGTTGAAGTGAACATCAATAATCATTTATTATAACGTACAACATGTGTGTGATTCAGGGCACATGACAAACCACTTTAGCATTTTATTTCCCATTGAATACCATTCATTAATTTTCTGATCTCAAGGAGCGGAGACTTAAGCTCCCCATTAGCATTAGCATCTACAAGAGAAGATTGTACCACAGTAGCTGCTGCACAAACTTGAAAAAAATGGCTTGGCAAACTCGTGGAAATAAAGTGCGTTTTTTTTTCTGCAAGTTTTCAAAACAAGTGACAGCACGAAACCTAGCTGGATGCTACTCTGGGATGGTAAATACACACAGAGCCAGAGGGGAAGGAAGAGTGTTCCTTCACACATTCATTCTCTGAGCCAATCAGAGATGCATCATTACCGACTTACGGACATGTATGTGAAAGTTCCGATAAATTCTGTTGCTAACTCATTTTTCTAGCCTCCAAAAATGGCTTGAAATAAAACAATCCATACTTTAAAAAAAAAAAAGTAGATCCAACCCACAATGCATTCAATAACAAAGAAGAACACACCAATATTAATGAAATAACCATGGAATGAGTCCTTTAAGGGTGAACACACGTCAGCTCAGTGTAAACCAGGCATGTCCAAACTATTCCACAAAGGGCTGGTGTGGCTGCAGCACACCAGACTGGACTCCATTAATCAACTGATGTCAGTCTTCAGAGTCCATTGGTCAAACTGTGAACTCTTGGTTGGTTGGAAGAAAAACCTGCAGCCACACCAGCCCTTTGTGGAATAGTTTGGACATGCCTGCATGACCTCTTGTGCTTGAGTCACATATCATTTAAACATCCTATTCACTCAAAGATAGAAAATATTGTGAGCTCTCCTCTATAACATCAAGTGACTGTTCAGCAGATTATTGTTGAGACAGAAAAGAGGAAACTGAAGCGAGTGTCCAAGGCTGAGAAAAGCACTGTGGGTCTGCGGATCACATTCCACATGTGGATCGCATTAGGATGTCAGCCTGGCACTAGCCTGAGTCTCACAGCACATTTGACGACACACTGCAGTCAAAGCGAGTTTCTGAAGGCAGCCGCTCCTTTTACCGCCTCCTTCTGTCACTGTGATGAATCAGAGATGTTTTAGGACGTGTCTGGTTGAGGCTGTGATAGGAGGGACCACAAATCTGACACCCATTTCATCTGTTGTGCAACATATGGGTTTGGTTTTATTGACATTTTTACAGTTGGACATCATTCTAATGATTCATTTCACTGTCCTGCAGCTTTTAAAGCATAGGGATTGTCAAGGTTGTCTGTGTACATGAGCAAAAACACATATTTGGATACTTTGACACTTGCTTTTTCAGCTCATTTCACTCAGATATGACACTAATGGTTCTAAGGCTTCGTTCACACTGCAGGTCTGAACATGCAATTCACAATTTCTGCTTGAATCCCATTTATTTGTGTGGTTATTCACATAATTTAAATGCAACTGTCATTTATGGCCTTGAAGCAGGGCCGTTTCTTGCTATAGGCAAACTAGGCAAAGGGGGATGTTTTTATCTGTTGCTATCTCATGTGTTTGTTACATCCATTATATACTTTAAAAAGTAAATATAGGATAAAAATAAAATAAACTGCAATATTTAGCTGTTTTTGTGCCTTTATCAGATCACATTTGTTGAACCTCACTGTCACAGTTAGTGACGTAGTGGACCACCGATAGGTATGGTGGGAATGATTGACAGTTACTCTCTTACCATTACTGTTAGTGAGAGAATTAAACAAAATAAACACCCTAATAGCATCAAAAATAAGTTACTTATTTAAAGTAAAAAAAAAAAAAATTATAAACACTCAAAATTTGTATGTATTACCTTAAAGAGGATTGTGTTCCTTGTATTATAGGGTTTTTTTTAATCAGTTTAACTTGCCTCTGTGGCTCAATTTAAGATGTTTAATTTTAATTGTAGCTTGTTTTGCTATGAAGTCCAATAAATTGTGATATCTTATTCAGGAATCTCTTCATTGTAATTTAATAAACTAGGGGCCTCCAAACAGCATTAGTTAGGGCCTGCATGAAACTAGAAACGGCCCTGCCTTGAAGCATGTGGATCTTGGTGAGTCCCGCCTCCTGCAGAGCAGAACTGTAATATACTATGTCACATTTCAAAGATATAAAATGACCAAACTAAATTCAATGAGCTGAAGTTGCATTGCAAAATATCAGTACCGGTATTTGATTTAGGAGCACATCTTCAGACTGTCATTAAAAAAGCAGATATGGAATAAGGGGAAAGTCATGTAGTGTGAACGTAGCCTGATAGTAATGAATGCAAAGACTATACAATTAGGCTGAGCATAAAACTAAACTGTGGTCCAGCCATTTCATCATGTTAAAGTAAAGAAGGATCCCATTTGATGGTCAGTGTGGAGAATGGTTTCTTTGTAGTTGTATTTTATGGTAATCTTTTCAATAAAATACAAAACAAACTTCTATTTCTGCCTCATTCTATAGTTTTCAATTATACAGGGTGTCCATAAAGTCTGTTTACAATTGAAAAAATAAATGATAAAAGTACTGCAAAAATTCACATCTTACCAAACATATATTATAATAATATTTCTAGTTAAAATATCTCATCACACTTTAAATAAGGTATAATCACCTAAAGAATAACTTTTCAGTGAGATTATAAGACTTTATTTTTAGAAAATAGATCTTGAAAGTCTTTTTTTTTTCAAGATTTCAAGAAATCTTACCAAGATTATTTTCACTTGATCCAATGGCAGATTTTTCTGCTTGAATTACACAAAAAAAAAAAAAAAAAAAAAAAAAATATATATATATATATATATATATATATATATATATATATATATATATATATATATATATATATATATATTACTCTGTAAAGAGTATGGACTGGAGGTCCCAGGGTCAAGATGGGAGAACCCCCCAAAGGTGACAGAGAACAAACAGGCCAAGATCCTGTGGGACTTCCAGATCCAGACTGACAAGATGGTGATGGCCAATCAGCCTGACATAGTGGTGGTGGATAAACATGAGAAGACAGTGGTGGTGATAGATGTAGCAGTCCCCAGTGATAGCAACATCAGAAAGAAAGAACACGAGAAGCTTCAGAAATACCAAGGGCTGAAAGAGGAGTTAGAGAAAATGTGGAGTGTGAAGGGAACGGTGGTACCAGTAGTGATCGGGGTACTAGGGGCAGTGACCCCCAAGCTGGGAGAATGGCTCCAGCAGATACCAGGAACAACATCAGAGATCTCTGTACAAAAGAGCGCATTGCTAGGAACAGCTAAGATCCTGCGCAGAACCCTCAGGTTCCCAGGCCTCTGGTAGAGGACCCGAGTCTGAAGGAGACACCGCCCATGTGGGGCGAGAGGAAAAATCTTTTTTAAATTTTTTTTCTATATATATATTCCAATGCAACAACAAGTTAAAATGATCTTGGTAAGATTTTTTTAAATAAGATTTTCAAAATCTATTGTCTACAAACTAATTAATTAATGATATCTCACTGAAAAGTTCATCTTTAGGTGATTATGTCTTATTATAAGTGAGAATGAGAAATAAGAAAAATACACTTGGTAAGATTTAGATTTTTTCCAGTGTTGATGCGATATGTTTTTCAGATTTATTGTATTTACTTAGTGGATTTAAAGTTTTTATTCACATTGTTGGATCATGTGCTGATGAATCATTGGACTATTCTTCTTCAATGACAGATCAATTAGTGCAAATGTTGACCTTTGACCTTTTGACTGAATACGCGCCACCACATCTGGATGACCTTCTACCCACCATCATTTCCATCAGGTAGACTGTGCTCCTCCACATTGGGTTCTGCATGTCGGGGGGGGGGGGGGTTCCTAAATCATACATTTTCAGACTCATGGATGGGGGTGTTGGTTCAATTCCCTGGACGCCTCATTCACCAGATATTACTGCACTGGATTTATTTCTATGGGGTCATGTTAACGATGTCATGACACAGACAACATGGAAACAGATCCAGTACCTTCTGGATGTGCTTCATACAAATGCTGGTGTCCATACAGAGGTGGATTAAATTAAACAAAATACTTCAATATCTACTTTTCATTTTTTTAAATAATTTCTACAGATTTGTCTGTTCACTTGCTTTTGTAATAACTGTGTTCAATTATAGAGACTTTATGGGACATTCTAAAATACTTAATATGAAAAGATTATCATAAATTAATGTCTGAAATGAGCAATCAATCATCTCCAAACCCACGTTGACATCTCCAGTCATGCCTACTTTCACTTCTGACAAAAAAATCACAACATAGTTTAAATTTAATGGATACCGTCCATGTTAAGCGTTTTTCTCTCTATAGGCGATAACGAAATAAAACTTAACAGATATGGAGAGGAAAATGCTTAATGTGAATCCATAAATTGAAGGGTAAGGATTAGGATGGGAAAAAGTAGAGACGACCAAAAATTTGTTGATGATTGATCATAGTTTTCGGACATTAAGCCTGTTTTTTATAATGAGAAACTATGAAGAGAAAAAACCTTAACATGGAATGTATCCATAAAACTGGGATTACCATTTTAATTTCTGGAGACGTAAAAGTGGGCATGAGTAGAGATGCCCACCCCATATATGGAGATGATCAATCACTTATTTCTGACATTAAGCAACATTAACAATAATAATGGATTATATTTATATAGCGCTTGTCTATGGAATGCATATTCAAAGTGCCCAGTTATGTATTTTAGAATGTCCCCACTTTATGGACACCCTGTATATCACTGTTTACTGTTTCTATCATTCAGATTTACGCTGCGAGTAAAATAAAACTGGTCAATACCCACGGGTCAAACGCCATTAAACGCCTCTATTTGGAGATGATGCTGGTTGTCACAAATGTCTCACCGTACTGGTTCTTGGCTTTACAGACATAGTTTCCAAAGTCGATTGTCTCCATGTCTTCGACCATCAGGATGCTGTGGGAGACCCTGGTGGTGTGGCCCATCCCTCTGTTAACCAGCCTCCATGACGCTTGGATGTGAACAGGACGATGGTGCTTCACAGTAACAGAGTCAAACATCATCCATGTAAGAACAACAATATTTACAGAAGTGCAAAGTGTTCCATTAAAAACATGTCCTCCTCTTAGATACATTAAAGGTACAGTTTTATACAAGTATTAACTTAAAGAAGAATCTCTACATCAGTGGTTCTCAACGGGAAGAAAAATAAAATTAAGGTCCAACATATTTTTTATTCTTTTATTATGAGAAAAAAGTCAGAAAAAAAAATAATAAGAAAAATACATCTTGGACCTTAATTATTTCCCAGTGGTCCTTAACTTCTTCCATAATTAAAGGGAACATACCATGCAAAATACACTTTTTAATGTCTTTACAACACGTGTGTGTGTGTGTGTGTGAGGAGACCCTTAAATTATGAACCAAAAACATTCACTCTCCTTTTCTCCTGATCCATTTTTTGTTGGAGGGGGGTGAAACCGCTCCATTTTGGACTTTCTACGCTTCATACATCTTATGCATAGATTAATTTGAATACCCCACCCCACCAGCTCAGCTGATCACAGACACCTCTGCTCAAATGCTGAGATCTGCCATTATTCTCTATAAATAGTCCTTGTAGAAGCCTAAATGCAGTTTATTTTAGTTGGAATAATTTATATTTAAAAAGATGCAAATTCATAGTTAAGATAAATATTGTTTATAATTTAATGAGTTTAATCTCTGTAGTTGATTGTGTTTCTGTAAAGCCCTGTGAGACGACTTTGTTGTGATTTGGGGCTTTATAAATAAAATTGAATTGAATTGAATTAATGATTGAAAAAGATGTAAAATGTTAGTTACATATGTACATTTCATTTAAAATGTATGAGGACATTTATTGTGAAAGTTTAAAAACCCATGACGTACTGGGTTGGTTTGTAACGTTCAAGTTTAAGAAGTGGACTCGTGGATTTATTTATTTAATTTTTATATAATAAGGACAATAACAACCGACAGTCCTGGTCACTGGTCCAGGTCAGATGAACCGAACCTGAACACGCAGCTTTGATTCCAGATTTTATTTCAATTGTGTCTTTGTCTCTTTTTCTCTACCTCAACTGTTTCAGGTTCCATTTTATTCTCTTCTTCATGCAGAGCAGAGGGGCGGAGTCAGCTGTGGCTCATTTGCATGTAAGTATGAGGCATTAAAACCAAGCATTTTAAAAAGGCCTGTTTCCGCAGGTTGAAGAGGCTCCTGTATCTCTTCATTAATGTGATATTTTGACCAGATCAGACACAGAGACACCAGGGAACTGTGTTCACTGGTAGAAAGTGGACATGATATGTCCCCTTTAATGGGTGGTGCACAGCTTTATAAAACACACAAGATTTGTTATGTTTTGCCCAGACAAAGGCCCACGCACTTAAAGTGGGTTTGTGACCCCCTTTTGGGTTTGGACCCATCTGTTGAGAATGACTGGTGTAGATACTAATGAGGGTTGAAGTATCTTAACTTGTCATAATATACACCATTAATCCCATCGGTCTTACCTGACCCGGGTAAATCCAGGTGAATTCCACATCCACCTCTGGCTCCCCCAGGACTGTGCATGTTACATTGGCATTATCGCCTCCTCTGACAGAATCTGGAGACACTTCCAGACTCACAAACGGTGGCCCACTAGGAACTGTCAAAAAAAATAAGTGTGATTAATCATACAGGTGACATTTGCACTTACAGGTGGGTCAGTGTTGGAAAGTGGATGATTTATACATAAGTAGTGACCATTTAATATATATTTTAATATATATTAAAAATTAATTCTTCATTTTATTTTTCATAAGCAAACAGACTCAAGAAAGAAGGGAATATTTATGCATTTGATGTTTTTGTTGCACTCTAGCCGTCTGGAGTCGAAGGCCTTTCAGAGACTAACTGTACTAACTGTAAATATCTATGCAAAAGTGTCACATATGGTTGTATTCTGAAAAGCCTAACAAAATATGAAAGCAAATTAAATGTAATACAAACACATTTTACATAGATTGAGTGTAAACACAACTGTATGAAAAAGTTTTTAGAGTTCTTCGAACAGTGCAAGAAAACACACAATAAATAGAAATAGAAATAGAAATAGAAATAGAAATAGAAATAGAAATAGAAATAGAAATAGAAATAGAAATAGAAATAGAAATATCTCAAGCCAACAGAGCTCAGAGCCTTTATTTGAATAATCTAATGGCCCCCACCCCCCTGTCACTTTCCATGTTGTTTGACTGGCTATTCTGGCGGAACAGGGCGTACTCTCACCTCTGACCTTAAGCACCAGGTACTTTAACTGTGAATAACGATAGGCGTGGCCACGGCAGCTGCAGAAGTCAGTAAATACAGAAAATCCAAAGATTTCTTTTTACTCTCTTTAAAAAGGGTCAGCTATGTACTTTATTTTATATGTATATATTTGAAAACCAGAAGTTTCAAGGTTTTTAATGGTGTCATATGTTTGACACTCAGACTCCAGGCTAGGTAACACGTTAGCTGAAGAATCCCTGACTAATGTATACTTCATGTTAATGTAATATTTTAAGATGGAAGCATTTTGGTGAAAAGAAAAGGCTTTTCTGCAGAATGTGTCTAATACTTTTTTGGCCAGTCGACTGTTCCGTCTTCCATCTTTCCATCCGTGCATTTGCGTACGTACAACACTAACTACCGTACTTGGACAAACTGCCTGAAATGTGTTGGCAGAAACGCTCAGAGACATTTTGCTGCAGATGGCTTAAATGGATTAATCATGAAGATGGATTAATCCATGTTAATGTGTTAATTTTGACAGCACTAATATAATGTGATATAAGGTTTGTAAAATGGCTTCAAGTGCGCCATAAAAATCTATATTTTATAAATTGTTATCATAACATGGTCCTGAAGCCTCAATCTGTCTTCTCCATTTGCTTATGATACAAACTCAAGCTAAACACTTTCTACACCTCCACACCATTTCCATTTCTAAAATTCCTCTCATCTGAGCAGACCAGGCTGTGTTTCCATCTCAGTTGGCGAGTGTTGTCAGTAAGAGGAGCAGGCTTTGACAGCTCTGAAAATACAACCTTTTCCTGGAAAATAACCAGCATTTGATTCATGACTTTGTTAAAATGCTTTCACCGTGGTTCCCCACACTGTTAGTCAGTCCAGTGAAAATCTGTGTGACGGATAAAAGTGCAGGGAAACGGTTTCTGATCCATAAGCATGCGTTACATACCTTCTACATAAAGCAGCTGGTACTTTGTGGAGATCTGAGGGTTGTCTCTGGTTACCGCTTTGCAGTAGAACACTCCCTGATACTCTATGCTGGGGTTCTGCAGGACAAAGCCTTTGGTGGGGTCATAGGTCATCATGGTGCTGTTGGCTGTAATCTCCTCTGGTGGGACCTCCCTGTGCAGTGACACAGTGGCCTGTGGGTTAGTGACGCGACAGGGAACCACAGCAGGACGGTCCGGACGCAGGTACACGATCTCAAAGTGGATGGCAGATGGTATGAAGATGTTCTGTTTGTCTGGAGACAGAAAAAACACTTGTCAGCAGTGATTTTAACAGAAATAACTAAATTATGTAAAATCAGACCTAGTTCATTTACTATGTAAGGATTGGATGGATGGTATGAGTCCAGTACTTCACCAGTGGCTCTGACTGTTACAGATCTGTTTTATAAATCAAAGGTTGTTTCAAACATTTATGGGATTGACAGTATTTTAACCATTAAACAATGTCCCTGTGCTCATCCAGACCTCACAGCTGTGATGTATTACTATCAACAAAAGGGAGTCATTCAATAGATGATAAAATCAATAACACTGTGTCTGTGTGTTTTTATCAACAAATGTCAAAAACAGTGTGAATGCTATAGGAAGCCTCCAAAGCTCTTCTGGGGTAACATCTGACTGAACTAAAGTAGGTAACTGGGTAATGACATATTACTGTGGTTAAAGATGTTAAATGATACGCAGGAGATTGTTGGTGGAAACTAATATTGGATCAATTACTTTCTAATGAATCAATCAGAATTTAAATCTGAGGGAGGAGAAGTGATTTTAGTGACAGTGGAAAAATATACAAAGTTGTAAACAAATTGTTTAGAATTTAAAGTTTCGACAAACGGATAAGTTGTGTGCCTAATGCTTAGATCTATGTAATTAATCAATCAGAATTGAAATCTGTTGAGAATTGAAGGAGGAAAAACAGTGAATTGTGAACGACGACGGACGGACGAAGCGTGATGGGAATAGCTCATTGTGAATTCGCAAACTAAAAAATCACTTGAAGTGTCTGACATGTTACATATTTTTATTGCAGTTCTGTGCTGTGATTGAAGACAAAAAAAAGGGGAGGAGGGGGTATTTATGATTAGTAGCCACAGTACAGTTAGAAATTTTCTGTCACTGACAAAAAAAAGAAATGTGTTACGTCAAAAATAATGAATATAACTAAATAATATCTTATTACCTCAAACTAATAATTCATTATGTAGAAATAATGACTTATTATCCATAAAGTATCTCAAAATAAGATTTAAAGATTTAAATGGAAAACAAAATTATGTAAAGGTTGGAGAGTCTGAGCCCCTTTTTTGCCTAATCTCTGCCCCACCACCATCCAAACTACTTCATTATCTTTTGCTATTAACTACTTTTTGTGACCATTTTTCAAGTAGGTGGAACTAGTCATCTATAACACCCATTAGTCTTTTTATGGCTTACAACTACAGTTTCTCACTTGCATCATAATATTAAGACATGTTGGTTTAATTCAGACCAAACTGGCTTTATTTATGGCCAGTGACCCAGAGCAGATCTGATTACATGTTAGAAACAGTGTAGGTCATGTAGGTCCAAACTATTCCACAAAGGAACCAAGCAGTAGCACACCACCATTGACTCAATTCATCAACTGATCTCAGGCTTCAGAGTGAATTGGTCAAACTGTGAACTCCCAGTTGGCCCTTTGTGGAATAGTTTGGACAAGCCTGGCATAGGTTAAAGTTCACACTTCTTGTAACTGAATTTTTTTTTGTATCTAATTTTCCTCCCATTTACTTATAATAGGAACATAATTTCAAATGTCTATGTGTGAGGGGCAGGGTTTTGTTGTGCCTGGCACCACTTTTTAATGATGTAATAATCATATCCTGTAATTATTTATGAGTAGAATGTCAACATGATGACCTGTGAAGTAGACGTATGAGGAGTAGACTCTCTCGTGGTCTTTCTCACACTCGATGCCATCACAGACGATAACCCAGCAGCTGTACAGGCCTGTGTCTGCAGCAGAGGGCGACGTCAGTAGCAGTTGACCGTACTTGTCACTTTGCTTGATGCTGGAGACAAGAAATAACAGGTAAACACACACATTAATGACAAACAGCTGATGTGAACGTCCAGTACCTGAGGCGAGAGTCGTTGAAGGTGTCCAGGTACGTTGGGTACGACCAGCCAATGTTGGCACCTTTGCAACGCAGTTCGATATTCCTCCCAGGTGTCAGAGTGGTGGACTCACCCAGACGCAGGAAGCGTCCTTTATCTAAGACTTGGGTGAGTAGGGACTGTCCTTTACCTCCACTGTCTTTGACCTTAGGGTGACGCATCTTCACCCGTTTCCCTCCAGGCCGAATACGGTTTTCTCCTACGTCTTTTCTGCGTTTTGGCTGTTGGCAGGAACCTAGAAGCACAGAGAAGAGGGATCAGTGGCAGACTTTCAATTACAAAAACTCAGGCAATTGCCTAGGGACCCCATTAAATCTGCCCTCCACAGTGGCCCCCAAATCTGACCAGTCCAATCACGGTACAGACACAAACATTTAAATGTGTTACTGATGTAAAGTAATAAAACATTTTTCTATGGGAAAAAAAACACTAAATAACTGCAAAATATAACAAATTAATGTCTAAAAAATATTTGTCCCACCACACATAAGCCCCCCACATACACACACACACATACACACACACACACACTCACGCATGCTCCCTTTTTTGCCCGTCACTCCCTCACTCTTTTGGAATGGTGATGGCAACATGGAAGATGGACATTTGAAGACTGAGGACTTAGCTTGTCTGTCTTTCTCTCGGTCTCATCTCAATTTACAGCTAGGGTAAAACAAGTCCCCAGTACACAGTAAATTTTGCAGTGTTAATTTGGAGAAAATGGGACCAAATACACTCTAGAAGAAGTTAAATAAACTCTCTAAGTGTTGATTTAACACTGCAAAATTTACTGTGTAGGGATGACCATTATTTGGTGTATGTGTGCTTGTTTCAAGAGTGAAGTCTCCATGTCTATATTTTGCCTATAGGGCCCCAAAGTGTCTCGATCCACCCCTGAGAGGGATGAACCAATAAGAACAAAGATAAATCACATAAATGAAATTAAATGGTGGATGATTTGGTTCCACCTTCATCCCTGGTTTGTAATACCTCTGGATGTAGTGACAATGTTGGCTGCTCTCTGCCCACCTTGGAACATCTGTCCACATCCTGCTGTCTCAGGAAAATAAGGGCCATTACAACAGACCCTGCACACTCTCTCTTGGACCTGATGCCTTTGGGCAAACGGTACAGGTCCATCAAGTCCCGCACCAGTAGACTGAGCAACAGCTGCTTCACCTGGACAATCCACACCGCCAACACTCACAGACTCATACATACACTCACACATGGTGGGTCATGACACATTCTGCCCATCATTTAATTTAAATGTAATAGAACTGGTACTTTTAACCTTTTAAACTCTACCTCAAAGTTTGTTTTATCTGCCACAACCACTTTATTTACTGTGTTTTTATCTTTATTTATTGTGGGTTGTTTTTTTGTTTTTTTATCTTGACCTTTCCCTTTATTGTAGTGCAGAGTAGCACCACTGTTAAGTGCAATTTCGTTGTAACCTGTGTGCATTGACAATAAAGTCTATTCTATTCTATTCTATTCAGAGCCATGATAAAGGTAGAATGTTTTTGCAACACTATGTAAAATGAACACCTCATTCCGCAACCAAGGTGTTATATTATGTGTCATTAGTGTGGGTCATGTACAGTAAACAAACATACCAACATGACCAGAAAGACGTCAACATGGGTAGAAACTAACATCCATTAGCTTTTGTCACTTTAGCTGAAGGACTCTATCCATTTGTAGAACAGTGAAAGATGGGCCATCTCAGGAGAGGTTAGTATCACTGTTAAGCTCAGGGTGTTTCCAACACAGAAGTTCTACATCATACTATACTCTGATGCATCAACATGGGCGAAAATTGTGTATGGACACTATGGACATGTCCATACCAATATTTGGATGTTTCTAAAATGTCCGTGCCAATTTTTGAATGGGAAATTACATAACATTTGGGAAAAAAAGGTTACTATATTTTTTTTTTTACTATAAGGTGCCACTTAAAAGACTTGACTTTCCTCCAAAAACCAGAGTGCACCTTATATATGGATTAATTCTGGTTGT
This sequence comes from Siphamia tubifer, assembly GCA_020466265.1. Taxonomy (NCBI): domain Eukaryota; kingdom Metazoa; phylum Chordata; class Actinopteri; order Kurtiformes; family Apogonidae; genus Siphamia; species Siphamia tubifer. The sequence goes on along the minus strand of CM035792.1, from coordinate 37,051,336 downwards.
GCTTAGTGACTGAGAATTTTTACCTTTTTTCTCATAATTTTGCCTTTTTTTCCCTCATAATTTTGACTTTTTATCTCATAATTTAAACCTTTTATCTAATGATTTTGACTTTTTATCAAATCATTTTGAGTTTTTATCTAATGATTTTGACTTCACTTCATGCACTTTATAATCCAGTGTGCCTTATATATGAAGAAACTAAAAATCATCAACAAACCTATATCATGTGACAAAAACGAGACCAAACTACTGTAGACGTAAATGTCTAAATGTGACAATAATTATAATTAAATATATAATGCAGTTATAGATGCCCAATAAAAAAAACAGACAAAATGTGGCTTAAGAAATAAAAAAATAAAATATTCCTAAAATGTCTTTTAGTTTTTGTCGAAATAAACAAAATGAGACGTTATTTTAATTATTTTAGCCATGTTCTTATTTATTGTTGATGTCTCTTGTGAGGAAGTCGTCAAATGATGTCCCCACCAATGTCAACATAATGATTACTCCCATGTGCATCAATGCCCCTTTGATTCCAGTCCAGCCTGTCTCACCTCTGTTCTTTCCTTGGCCTGGATGTGGAAATTGGTCAATGGTGGAAAAAAGGTGGGATCACCATCTCACCTTTTTTCCAGAATCTCTTTGTAAACGTGTCTATAGACAGCAGTGTCAGGCCAGAAGCTGCTCTTTGTGTTTGTCCACCAGCTGTGATAACACTTACACAGGAAGTACAATCCTTATTACTGGCACAAAGTGTCCAGAACCCGGTGTTATTCTCTCAGTGGGAACAGGCAGAGAACACAAAGCATTAAAGAAAAAGAAATACACAAAGTAAACTTGTATAGACTTTTAGGACCTGTTGTTTTATTCTTCCATGCAGAATAACTGAGAGCTCCAGCAAAGGTCAGCAGTAAAAGGGAGTTAATTAGAAACGCCTGGTTTTCGTGGCTCAGAACAGCTGGTTTGAGTTGGTCTGCAGAAACACTCTGCAGGACAAACACTGCACACAAAATCCAGCTATTTACATGCAAACATGTAAAATTCACTTAAAGGTCCAGCTTCCCAGTGACCCATTTTAGGATCAGGGTCACATTTCAACCATATTACATTTGTTTAAGCTGATTGCATTAAAACCACATGTTACAGAAACAATAAGGTGTCTTTCAAATGATGCATGTGTTTAGCACGTACATGCATTTGACACATTTTGAGTCATAAACCTAGTTTAAGGAGAAGTTCTGTGAAAGGAGTGGATGTTAAAAGGTTAAAGTAGATTGGTGCTACTCAACTAAATGTTTATGAATGTGTCATTTAAGGAACATGTACTCATTTACAAATGCCCCTCCCATCTTACCCCTAGCTCCTCAAGCCAGTATTTACACAGTCTTAGATTATCTAATCTAATCCTCCCATTCTTTCCAGATTGCAATCCAAGTTCTGATGAAATCAACAGTACTTGCATACCTCGTCATAAGTCATAAATGACACACGTAAAGACGGAGACTTACCATTTTGCAGCTCCACCCAGATCAGTGCCAGACAGAGCACAATGCAGAGCTTCATGGTGTGATGGGGAGATAGTGGTGGTCAGAGGGGTGAGTTCTCTGCTGGGTCGACAAAACCAGGGGTGTTTGGGTCAGATGTGGAGCTTCGCTGAGACTCCACAGGATCCAGATGCCCAGTTTAGATTTCCTGCTCCATCCTCCTCACAGAAGGAGTGAGAATGGGGGAAAATAAGTTCAGACCTTCTGTGTTTACTCCCTTAACTTTGTGCAGAGAAGAAACACAGGCTCCAGAGCCCTCTGCTGGACCACAGAGTGAATTATATAGCATTTACAATTAGAAGTGTGAACCCACTGACCCACATTTTTAAAAGCATAAAGAAAATTGAGATCAGAAGTTTTTTGGGGTTTTTTTGCATTATACATTTACATGGTTATGAAACAGTCAATACACGCTATTATATTATCTGGAAATACTAACAGGAATTAACGTGTGTAAAACCATTATCAGTAATGGAAAGTCATTTTCAGTTATACTTACTATGCTACCTTTGAATTACTTTCTCCTTCTTTCTGTTTTGCTGTGGTCGGTTCATTCTCATGATTTACAGTGTATAAGAGTGCTGATAAACATGTAAACCCAAGAATGGACTAATTGAACAAACACAGGCTGTAGTGAAGGACTTTTCTGTTTTCTGTAGCCACTGTAAATGAAGGGTGCAGTCTACACTTTGATCACGAGAGGTCACTAAACCCTGCCACTGAAATTATAGCCATGAAAACTGACTCTGATAATCTACCAAATAATCTACTCACCTGTGTAACTGTACACCAAAGAATCTATTATAAAGTAAAACAATCGTATTTTAAGAATATTGCCAAGAAACAGTTGTCTTTTATTCCCCGGGTTTTTTTTTGGTCCGTTTGTTGGCAATTTTATGCAAAAACAATTGGACCAATTTCCATGAGATGTTCAAGAAAGATGTGATGTAATCCAGAGTAGATCCAATTAAATATTGGTGAATGTAGGTCAAAGGTCAAGATAATCAAAATGTGTTTTACAATGATGAAAGATAGAGAAAATCATGTAAAACGTTTGCGAGGGGCGGGGTTTGTTATGCCTGTTAATATCTGTTTATTTTGTGTTCCTTATGAAAGTCATGTTATAATGAGAAAAATTTAGCTATTATGTCAGAAGTGAAAATTTGAAGTCCTCTCATCCACTGTAGGGCTCTGTCTTCTGTTTAGGTCCGAAGCAGTTGGTCAGTTTTCATTTCTGTGTTTAAATGAATAATGGGGGGAAAAAACGATAAACGGCCGTTTTCTGTTTTATCCAATTTTGACCTGAAGCAAATTGAATAACCCAGAAATGACCTTTGACCCGCAGTAACAAAGAGGGAAACCGACGTCCTATTACCTTAATACATGACGACGGAGAAAATTGGTGTCATATCATAACATAATGATCTTCAAATCTGGTGGCCATGTTTCTTTCAGTTGTTACAATTCACTTCCGGTTGCTTCAGGTCAAAATGGGATAAAACGGGAAACGGCTGATATATATATATATATATATATATATATATATATATATATATATATATATATATATATATATATATATATATATATATATATATATATATATATATTCATTTAAACACAAAAAGTAATACTGACAAAATGCATCACTATACATTTTTCATTTTGCTTTTTGAAACAAATAATGAAGAAACGGGTTGTTTTCCGTTGTCTTATTTTTGGTGTTATTTTGAAAAACGAACGTATGATACACAGATTCTGTTTACTCTGTAGTATCTCCAATGCCCTGCAGTCCTGGAAATAAGTTATCGCTTTTATTATGTGGTATTTTTGCAAGAATCTAATTTGTTCAAACTTTAAATAAAAGAATCAATGTTACATTTAATTATTATTATACTTTTAAGGGGAATAATATTGCAAGACTAAGATGCACCATGATTACAATGATGAATACATAGCAAGAGATGCCAAATGTTGGAATTGGTGTGACAATAGGAAAACAAACAAACAGATGTGAAATTATGTAAAAGACGTTAGGCAGAAATGACATAAATTGTGTAAAATATGCATGTCTTTGGATGGTGGGGGGAAACCGGAGTACCTGGAGAAAACCCACACAGACACAGAAAGGTCTGGTGTGGGATTAGAACCAGGGTCCTTCTTGCTATGAGATATGAGTGCTAACCACTGCACCACAGAGCCACCCCTAAGATACAACATATAAACAAGTATTCAGAGAATGCCTAGTCTCGCCCCTATTTTGTGCCAATCTCAAGTTTCTATGACAAGCCTTTCTTGAATTAGAGCCAATAATGTAATTTTGACCTTTCTGCTAAATACAACATTGACCTTTGACCTTTACTCAAACGGATCATTGCATCTGATGCGCATTAGCTATAATTATATACCCATGTAATTTCATGGTAAATGGTAAATGGACTGCATTTATATAGTGCTTTTCCACCTTCATGGTGCTTTACATTAGCCTCTCATTCACCCATTCACACACACACTCATACACCAGTAGGTTTCTAAGGTCTACAGTAAGTCCTACTGGGGGCCTAAATCAGGGTTCAGTGTCTTGCCCAAGGACACTTCGACATGTGGACAGCCAGAGCCAGGACGCGAACCGCCAACCTCTCGGTCATTGGGCGACCCACTCTACTGTTGGGTGAGATTAATTACATAAACCATGCATCATGACCAAAATGTAAAAGATAACAACACAAAAAAATGCAAAAAGATAACAAGAAAGGTTATATAAAAGGCACAACAAGACAAAAATCTGCATTGATTTCAGCAGCTTTCACAAGTGAATTGTCAGTAAAAGTGCAAAAATGTTAAAAATTAATTTGAGTCATTTGTACATTTTAAAACAACAGAAGAAGAGAGAAATGATACAGTTTGACTGAAGAACAATTAAGGCAGAAGCAAAGCTTATTAATGTCCCACTAATTTGTGATGTAATTTTGTAAACTGAGAAAAGAAGAGGTTCAGTTTCAGGATTTTATGTTGAAAAGTTTTGGAAACTGTCTTATTCTTCCCCTGAATTGAGCTGTTGTGATCACATGAGCTCCATGTAATGAACCATGCCTTTAACACCATCCATTTTACTGGAAAATACATTTATTGTGTTTATCTTTACAGTTTGTAACAAGTGACATGACACCATTCATTCTTTACACCATGCCATTAATCCTGTAACTTCACTGAAGGCTCTACTCTGTACAGACGCTGTAACCCTTTAATTTGTTCCACAGTTTCCGAGACCTTGATCAGTTACCGAACATCCCCCAGCCTCAGTATCTGGCCTCTTCATCTATGTAAATAAAACACTGACACTAGAGCTCACTGAGCTGTACATTTCATTGCACAAATGAAGTGCACATTTGGCCCCAATGACCTCCAAAGAATTAATTGTAAGTATTGAATATTTATGCGTCTCAGCAACACAGACTCTAGTCTCACAGGTATAAAGTCCAGACACAAGAATAGATAAAGAAAGCTGGGAAATGTCCATATGTTATCAAATAATACTTTAACTTATATGTAATAGTTGTGCTTTTGTTAGCTTGAAAGGTACCAATAATTTTATCAAGGTTATATTTACATAATTTCTGCAAATATATCTACACAGCACAAAAAAATGGTGATATATAGTGTCTGCAAGAGAATGAAAAAAATGGGAATTACAAATACTTTTTGAGTAAAATGTCATCTAAAATCACAACCTTCATATCCAGATTGTGGCAGTTCATCGATATAACATGCAAGTCTAAAAAAAAAAGTAAACCTGTGCTTAATGCAACCGCAACTACTACAAAGATGCCTAAGAAATATTACATAATACCTGCAGAAGCCTGAAATTGTCATGTTAAGTGCCTAAAACATATTTGACATATTGTGCATTGGTCTAAATATGGGTGAGTATTTCTGATCTTTTAAACATATGCATAAATTCTGCACTGAACAGTCACAACACATTTAAAACCCATCCATTATTTAGTGCTGTAAACTTACATCAGAGTGCCTCTCCCATAAATTCAATACTAGCACATCATCGACATGTAAAAATCTCTCTTTAAACTGACATATTTAAAAAGGCTAAATTTTTACAAAGCTGTAAAAACTGAACAGGAAAGACAAAACGTTAGGCATGAACTAAACGTGCTCATCCATAATGAAACTAAATGTTTGTCGCAGCCTCGTATCGGCCACGTCATCGATAAAAGAAATTAACATTACTCTCCAGTGTGTTACCTGTCCTTTCAATTCTGCCCCCTGCTGTCCAGAAAACACATAGTGACCTATAGGATGTGGTCCCGTCACAGAGACACAAACCAGGAGATGGCAGCTCCGAGTCATGTGACCACAGATACAGAGACACTGATGCTGCCATGGCAACGGCACAGATGGTGAAGATGTATGTACAGGTGTATCAATGGTATAGTTGCTGTGCGCGTTTATGCATCCCTGGCAGGCTGCTGTGTCACCAGGTGACCTTGTAGAGTCTGTGAATGAGCTGCTGGCTAACACTGGCTGGTCTTCTCTGGGCAGATGAAGCGCTCCTGGTCCTTTCCTGCCTCCAGGCTTCCATGTTTCTTTCCTTTGCCCTCGCTGTGGTCCTGGCCTCGCTGAGGACCCTGGAGCTGTCGCTGGTACTCCACGCTATGCCACATGCCGTAACCAAAGTAGATTAAGAAACCTGGGGAGAAGTTAGAAGATACACCTGGGTTTAAAAACAAGAGGTTTTCAACTCTACTTGGACAGGGTTATATTTTATGAGACAAATGAATAGTTTACAAACACTAAAATATGTATAAGCATCATTACACGTTAACATTTTTTGCCTTCTTATCATTTTCATCCTTTTTTTTCTCTTTTTTTTAAACCTTTATTTAGCCAGGAGAAAAGATCCCATTGAGATAAAAATATATTTTCCAAGGGACAGAAAATACAACACACAGTTAAAACATACAATCATCCCTCAAGAATCATTGAACAGTAAGACTGAAATTAAACTAATTGCCTGGATTTACTCATTTCCAACACACAAATGTAAATGGGGGCTGAGGGTGAGGTGCAATAGTCATTTTATAATTTTCTCTATTTTTCAAATTTAAACAAATCAATAAAAAATTTCAATAACAAAAAAAAAAAAAAGAAAGAAAGTAGTCACTCACCAACAGCCATCCACACAGAAAACCGTATCCATGTGTCTCCACTCAGCTGAACCATGAGGTAAATGTTGACGAATATGCTGAGAATGGGCAGGTATGGCAGAAGAGGAACCTGCAGCAGCAACAAGAGAAAAAGAAAACAAATTTTGTTTTTGTTTGATCAGCTTCGGTCAACGTTTGTTTTAGGACGTGGTTAAAGAGCTACGTGGTGTATTCACTGTGGTAATACACACCATGAAGGACACTTTCTTGTTTGTCTGAGGTTGTCTACAGATCATCAAGACACTTCCACTGAATATGAGGAGACACACACACAGAAGTGCCAGGATCCACACCTCCATAGCGATGATGGAACCAATGTGATATGTGGTGAAATAACTGGTCACACACACCATCAGCACTGAGGAGGAAGCAGACATACTGTATTCAATTAATAACTGGGGCTGACAGAGGTTGGAGGAGGGTTTGGGTGGTCTACGTACCTATCACCCCCACTGAAATGTTGACCACGCTGGAGGAATCTTCTGACGGTGTAACAGGGGGGTGCATAACAGTCTGCAGGGTGGAGCCTTTCAGCATGTTAAGGTGAGACTCGGACTCCGTCAGGTCGGACTCACCCTCAGACGATAGATAATCCCTCTCACCTGAACCTGCCCGCCTCTCCAGAGCCCCATCTGGGTGATACCTAGGAGAACAGGTCAAAGGTTAAAACACTTCTTTTTACTGTGAGCTTCTAGTCTCAATATCAGTCTGTTTCTTTTTGCATTTTTGTCAAAAACGACTCAGTACTGTATTTCAATACTATGACAAAAGTATAAAGGATAACCCTAAGAACACAGTCCCCACAGTGAAACACAGTGGTGACAGTTATTTATACCATGGGGATGCTTCAGTGCATCTGGAACTGGAACTCTGGTTAAGGTGGAAAGAATCATGTGATAAAGGAAATTCACAGCCAAACATTGGAATGGTCTTACCATTTGGTTTTACTGTGAACTATGTGGTAAGAGATTAATCTAATCAATTATTTTTTTCAATTTGATTCAATTTAATTAAACAATTATTTGAATAGGCAAAAACTAAAAAGAAAAATGTTTATGCCCCCCCCCATTTGTCATATCTTATTATGGCAGATGTTAGTGTCTATAACAAAAAAAAATGTACAAACCAAACCTATTAATTTTTTTTTACATTGATAAGAGTAAATTTGAATACAATGAATTTCACACAAAAATGTGTATTTAACCGAATTAATCACAAGTTAACTGTTGCATTTATGCAATTAATTGTGATTAAATATTTTAATCCATTGACAGCATAACCCAGAAAGTATACACTTTTTTGCAGATCAGAAAAGTGATTCATTCAGTTAATTTAAACATGTTCCTTTTTTATTGTTTTTGACAAAGCCACAGGGACCCATAGAGGGAAGCTAAAGGGCCACATTTGGCCCAGGAGCCATTAGTTTCAGACCCCTGGTCTTGGTAGTTTACTTTATGTGGTTTTCAGTACTACACAAGCCTGCTGATTTATTTATTCTGCTGAAAGTTCCCTTGGGTTTTTTTTCCGTCTTTTTTAAATGCAGGATAATATTGCCATTGTTAGTGTTGATGTCTATTTGTGTTGTTTTCTATGTTGTTTTAATGTTGTTATGATATGCACATTGACTGCTCAAATGAAAGGTATGAAAAGTGGTTCTGCAAATGAATAAACTCCAGTTAGGTTAAAGGTTACATAGTTTTAGAACATTTACCACAAAGTGCTCCATTTTTCAAACAGTAAGGTGTTTGGTCTACGTAACAAGTAGCGTTTATAAATCTGGACTAAATGAGGTTGAGTCGATGACTCACTTTAACTGAACAGAAGGTCCAGAGTTTAGAAAGTACAGAAACATAAGTAAACACCTTCATTTACTCAAGCAGCCACTTCACATTCATACAATGGATGCATTCATAGCTCTTACATCACCAATATGAAGCAATGGCATGAGGTCTATATTAGACCACCACTGGCATACCTGTGGGCTTTTATTTTAGAAAAGCTATAAGCTCTGTAAATAGCATTATTTGTTCCATAAGCCATTCCGTAATGTTGCTCCTAAAAGTATCTTTGTGTGACTATTTCTTATCTTTATCTATAAATGTACATACCTGAGAATCAGTACACACACGGCAACCAGTGAGTAGGCCAAAAGTGTTCCAATGGACATCATGTCAACCAGCGCTTTTAGGTCAAACAGGAAAGCCATGATGGCTGCAGCAAGCAAAGAAAACACAGTTAACGTAATCAGCCTGAACATTCAAATGAACTAAGTGACCAGTCACCTCTAATTAACATTACTGGAAGAAGTACAGATATCCACAGCACAACTGATTTCCCTGATTCACACAATAGTCCATACAATAATGCAAAATGCAAAAGCTGTATGAATGATGCACCATCAAATAAATGCACATGATGAGATGCAAATATGAATTCATGCAGACACGTTTTCACAATTAAATACACAATGGAGCTCAGTGTTTCCCTGGACTGGTGCAGCAGCTATAATGGTTTCCATGCAGAGAGGTGTTTGATGTCAGATATGCTGTGGTGAGTCCTCTTGTGTCTCAGCATCTGCCTCCAGGATGGATTTGATCTCAGCAGCACCGTCCAAACACAGTGATGCACCAACATATATATACATATATCATAACAAAAATTAAAAAAAAGACAAGAGAGAACAAAGAAAGCCCCCCTGTCCAGTGTTGTCAGGTGCTCAGTGTTTGACCTGTGAACTCTTCCCTGGGATTTGCATCCAATTGAACATCTGCCGCTTCAAGGTCATTTAGTATAATCCTGAAATTTTAGCAGTAATAGAAACAACTGAGCAGGAAAGCTTTCGAGACATAGAAAAGCTGTATAAGCACCATACCAGTCCCCAAACTCCAGACCTTCACAAATCTGAGATTTAAAACTATTATAAAACCTGTTACACAAACAGCTCCTTCTGTTCCTAAGGCATTCCAAGGCTTCATAAAGAAAGCTAGTCAAATCGTTGCAACGTCATTACTAGAGGTACACATATTAGCTGATTAGATAACCTTAAATCTAATCTATAGTATTCTAATAAATCACTTACATACGGATTAATCTGGTATTAGCAGATTAATAGTTTGCATGTATAGTAGCTAATGGTAGCTACGGACTTTGAGAGGGAAAATGGACTGTGATCTGTCTATGAGTGGTGTGCAGAATTAATTTCCCAAAAGAGTAAGTTTATAACTACATTTCTAATATTTTTATACATTTTTTTTTTTTACATTACTTTAGTTGTAGATTTGTTTACTGCTATGTATATACTAATGATGTTTAAGGGCCGATATTTATGTATTTTCTTGTATCAGTATTGGACTGCTGCGTTGGCCAATATGTTATTTTTTCCCTGCTATGGTTTACTGACAGGTAAAATTTACGGCACTTCTGTGTTCTTAGAGATACTACTGTCTAAACTGAAAAAAAATTAGTGGAGAAAAAAATGTATCAGGGTAACTGTCACAATTTTTGTTTTGTAATTGTAAGTGAAGACGATTTTCTGACATTTGTTATCAAATATTGGCTTAGAAATATCATCAGCCTGTGTACGTGGTTGGTATAAAATAAATGAAGCTGCACAATATGATCTTACATATTAGATGATAAGGTAGTTAGAACAATTAGGTTTTTTCATATTATTTTCTGTTGCTTGTGTCAAGTGTATCGAGGTAGAGATTCTCTGTGATGTTAACTAACGATACTTGTCATTGTTGTTAGCATTTGAATTGTTTCTTGCATCATTAAGTTAGTTACTACTAGGTTGTTAGCTACAAAGTAGTACTTGCTAGCATTTAACTTTTTGAGATGCCTTGATGTTTTCTTGTTGATTTCTTAAACTTCCATCTCTGACTTGGACGTTTGCGCTGTATGCAGATTAAACACCAGCCTGCTAACTGCTACATCTTGTTTCTCTCTCTCTCTCTCTCTCTCTCTCTCTCTCTCTCTTTTTTTAACTCAAATGTTGTGCTGTTTAGCATCTTCCATCTTTCCCTTTGTGCATGACTAAACTAATTTCTTGGACAAACTCCCTGTAATGGGTTGGCAGAGACGGTCAGACAGAGTCATTCAGCTGAAGATAATTGCTTAATTGCACAACAAGTTTTAATCAGATTACTCATGTTGATGGATTAATCCAAACTGTCATTTATTTTGACAGCTCTAATTGTGATATACGATTTTGCTCATATTACACACCCCAATAACACACCTGCTATATATATTTCAACACCCCACTATTTTATTGATTAAAGGACGACGTCCAATATCAAGGTCAGAAACTCAAGAAGTTTTGAGCTACTTTTGCATCTATATATATATATGTATATATGTATATATATATATATATATGTGTATTAGATATTTAAAACTACTTGGATGTGTGGACTGATACAGTGAACATAACAAAAATGAGAAGTGTTCACGAATAACCTCAATTAAGTTTTTGTCACATGCTTTGGGAATCACCACCACAATATTTTACATGCAGTCATCCACCACCACCTGGAAAAAATTATTCCCAAACAAGTCCACGATCACAACCCCACGTTCAGGTGTCTGTGGAGCTTACCCGCGGTGGTACCTGCCGCCATGGTGGCAGCCACAGGGGACTGGCGCTTACTCACTTTGGACATAAATTTGAACAGAATACCATCTCGCGCCATGGCAAAGAGAATGCGTGGCAGAGGGAACATGGCTCCCAACAGGCTAGGGAGAAGAAGGTTCATGGTTAAGTTGAGGGAATTCTGGGAAAGAAAACATGACACCTGTACAACTGTGAAAAAAACATATGGAGGAGAGAGTGCATGTGTGGCAGCATTTCATTGGCATTTTGGGGCCAAAACAGTGTATTAATGTTAATCCTCTGCATCTTGGGTGTTTTTTTCACAGTTGATGGGTGGTGAAAGGTTAGCAGGAGTGATCTCAGAGGATGCTCCCTCTTGGCTCTCACCTGCTACTATACCGGAGGTCATAGTGGCAATAAGTGGGGTCTTCGTCTTAGGATTGATTCGGGCTAAGGCTTTGAAAAGCACCCCATCCTCTGCCATAGCATAGATTACACGAGGCATAGGGAAAATGGAGCCCAGCAGACTGCATGAGACAGCAGAGACATGCAAGGCCAACACGTTAGTCGCCAGACACACACACAAACAAACAAACAAACACCCACAGACAATCACATCATCAAAGCTTTAGAGAGCAATTACAGTCAATACATGTCTTTCTTTTTTTTAGCCACTTGTCCCACAGTAGTATTATTAATTCCATTAATTTCTATTAACTTTAGATCAGAGTTTCCTCTCTTCCCCTGATTTTTTTTCCCAGGAGTTTTTCAAGTTATCACATCATACACTAATCCATTCCCCTGTCGTCCTCATTCTTTGGAACTGTTCTTTTCTAGTTTTAACTTGTATTTACCCAAATGTTTTCTCTGTTTATTACAGAGATGTGATGCGCATTCTATGGTTATGATTTATCTATTTAATTTAATTTTGACAAATGTATCATAGGATAATGCAAACACACCCACAGATTACAGCATAGCACTTCATTAGCCTGACAAACCTGAGTAAGAATGCTCAACTGGACAATTCCCAACTCAACGTCCTCTTCTTTTTTATTTTTTGTCCTGCACTTCCTCTAAAAATATTTGTACATTTTCAATAAATCACGAAAAAACAATTTCCTCTGTTTCATCTCAGTTTTGGCACACAAAGTCACAAGGCAGAGGGAGGATAACTAATTTTCCAGTATAACTTAACTATTTTGAAGATGTTCTATACCCCCCACACCCCCACACCCCCACACCCCCACACCCCGCCCCCGTCTCTATTTTCCATGTATGTTAAATGACTGGAAAAAAATTGGTCAATCATTTTCCAGGTTTTCCAGGATGCGTGTAAACCCTGTTAGATGCACAAAGCACTGTAAACTGGTGTTGTTGAAGGTAAATAATATATCACTTCTACATGCCAGATGGTGTTTATACCTTCATTTAGACAGTTTTCATGTTTTAGACTGTTTTCTTTTCACAAACTGGAAGTTGGATGGGTCCTGAAGGGGTTACCTTAAGTCAAGACTTTCCCCAGGGCCACAAGCATTCCATTCAAATATACAAAAACACCAATATTTGTGTTACAGGGTTTTCACAACTGTGAAAACTTTCAAAAACACCTGACTGCAGTGCATAACAGCCTGTAGTACTGCCAAAAGGTGGAACACAACGTAAGAACATTTCGTAAATATTAATAATAAGCACTTCCATGTCCAAAATTCAATCAGTTCAAGGAAAATTATCTAATTAGTAGGGGTGTGATGAGATCTCGTCACATTAAAATTCTGTCTTGTGAGATTTGTTATCCAGCAAGCAGTCAAAATGATGTTGGAAAACACAGGTTTTACTATTAAAAACGCCTCCACCACTTTCAAATTATTTGCTTGGCAGCTGGGGCGGCTGTGGCTCAGTTGGTAGAGTGCGTCACTCAATGACCAAGAGGTTTGCAGTTCGCGTCCCAGCTCTGGCTGTCCACATGTCAAAGTGTCCTTGGGCAAGACACTGAACCCTGACTTAGGTCCCCAGTAGGACTGACCTTAGACCTTAGAAACCTACTGGTGTATGAGTGTGTGTGTGTGTGTGTGTGAATGGGTGAATGTGAGGCTAATGTAAAGCACTTTGAGCACCATGAAGGTGGAAGAGCGCTATATAAGTGCAGTCCATTTACCATTTCCATTTCCATTCCCGGTAGAAATGATAAATGCGATATAATGCATATATAATGATAAATGAGTGAGTGATAAGACACAGACAAAATACAGATTGTGACAGTGCGACATAAAGCGTTCCGTCATCTCCTGCTCCAGTGTGCTTTCTCTCTCTCTCTCTCTGTATGTAGGGGGTGTGTGAAGCACAGCTGTCCCACAACACAGTTTAACCTGGACATTATTTGGACCTCACTACTCAGCCGTTCCCCCATGCTGTGGGCACCAGGTGTCCACCCAGGCATAAACAGCACCACCACAGCTCAGTACTCAAATAAACAACTGCACCTGCCAAGAAAACACCAACAAACCACACAACGATGACAAATACATTTGGAGCTCAACTTCCACAGTCAAGCCGAATTGTCCAGTTCTTAAAGCGACAGTACTTATTTTTAGTCTATGTATAACAGATAATCTATGCATATGAATTCTAATTATTTTAACTGTCATATATAATGTTCATAATTTTAATCATGACATATACTTATCTATGAAATTACAAAATCAAATTAAATTATTTATCCTTTTAAATATTAATTCCCAAATATGTCAACATAAGTCTTTGGCCGCTACACTCTGTTTGCACTATTTTCAGTCTGTATTGAAAGAGAAGTACTTTTTGTTTTGCACATATTGTTTGCACTTGAAAAAAAGGAGAAATATATGATTTAATTTATTTTATTTTAACTTTTATAACATTTTATTTTAGCTTCAATTTGTAGAGGAATAAGTTGATTAACAAGTTCATTAAAAGGAAGAAGTTTATTAAAACTTAACGCTTACAGAGTTATAAAATCCATGTGCAACTCAGTTAAATAAATAGTCTGTTGTCCATTCATATAATTTGGAATTTAGTTTTCTTAAAATCTCGTCTCATCTCGACCTTGTGAACCCAATCTTGTGTCTCGTCTCGTGAGCTGTGTGTCTCGTCACACCCCTACTAATTAGCACAATCATGTAATTCATTAGCTATACATGGGCCTGACATCCAATAGGATATGTGGATGGGACAGTGATATAAAAGGAAGAAAGACAGAATTGATCAAACATTTGTTGTTTTGAGACACTGCAAAACAGTTCATATCAGGTGGACAATACATTTACTGTCAGAATATGGAAGTAAACCAATCTCAAAAGGTTCTGAAATTCAGAAGGTTTTGATTTTCTAACAGTTGAAATGTAAGCATCTGTAATTTTGCTTTTGAATTCAACCTGTCTTCTTATTATGTTTCATGTTCACAAATTCAGACACGGATGTTTAAAAAAGTCTACAATATAGATTTAAGATGCTCAAATTCTACAGGTAACATTCAGGTTCCATAATTCAAACAACAAAACGTCACATTAACCTTCATTTGATTAACCAGTCCATGTAAAGACAATAGATTTCTAATTCTTGTGTCCTAATGTTTATTCTGAATTTAATCAAAAATGAGCAACTTAAATAATATCACTGTGATTTTTAAAAGACTGAATTTGTAACCTGTTAAATATAAAAATGAAATGAGTTGTTGCAAAGGTGTTGCAGGCAAAAAAAATAAAAATTTCAGATACATCCTTTCAGTGCATAAATTTTCAATGCTAGAAATGTAATTGTTCAGGATGCCTGAGACATGCACGTATCTCAAAACAGAGAAAATTAAGCTCTGCACCCAGTATGTCCCACTAAGCAACAAGAATTAATCCAATACACAAACAGAAATATCTGGTGTAACCTTCTGACCAAAACTAAATCACCATTATCACCCATTAACAGCATGCACATGAATCACAAACTCAAGTCAGATGTATTGAGTCTAAACGGGTCATGTCCTCAAATGACGTCACAAAAGCACAACTTCAACTAAATGGTTGATTACCTGGTTGACAGGGCACACAATGAACCCACAGCAACAACATATTTAGCAGGACCCCAACCCACGTATTCAAAAGCCATTGGCAGTGGGCTCTTCTCATCCAGCAGGTAATAGGGCATCATCAGTGTGAGCGCAGCCGACACGCCGAAATACGCCAGGAAGCACACGGTCAATGACACCACGATGCCTATGGGAATGGCTCTCTGTGGGTTCTTCACTTCTTCACCTGTTGCACACAAATATCTGCACTTTCAGCTTCAGCCTGTGATGGAGACTCAACCCAAATGGAGACAGATCTAGAAGACCCTCACCTGTTGTTGCGATGCAGTCAAACCCCACAAAAGCATAGAAGCAGGTGGCAGCTCCAGCCAACGTCCCGCGAAAACCGTAGGGCATAAATCCTCCGGCTCCATAATCACTGGTCACATTGGCCATCGTCGACAGGTTCCTGAAACATGTCAAATGTGACCTCTGCCATGAAAACTAATAATGTAGGGGACATTGACATATACTTGAACACAGTTTGACAGTGTAGAAAAAAGACAAAACAAAACAAAGTTTGCAATTAGGAGAACGCTTTAACCAATACTGACCCAGTCCTACTTTGATGTCAATTTTCAATTGAAATTTTCTTTCTATTTAACTTTTCTTAAGTGGTTTCTCATATTTTTTCTTTTAATCACCCTCTGTATTTTGCAATTTAACAGTATAACTCAGGTATTTTCCTGTATTTAATTTACTGATCATGTAGATGTTCATGCACTCTCAAAAATGAAGGTACATTAGGGGTACAAATCTGTACCCTAAAGTACAATAAACACCAATGTACCCCCCCAGGTTAATATATGGACCTTAAGGTATTGATATGTACCTTTTCAGCCCTGTAAAAGGCACAAACTCGTTGTCAAACAGTGAAAGGTACAAATTTGTACCCTAGTTGGTAAAGCGGGTCGTCCATTGACAGAAGGGTCAGTGGTTCGGATCCCGGCTCTGGCTGTCCACATGCCTTGCATGGCAGCAGTCGCCCACTGGTGTATGAGTATGGGTTAAAGTGAGGCTAATGTGAAGCGCTTTGGATAAAAGCAGTATATAGTTGTACCTGTCAAGCAGGGTATATACTTGTACCGTACAAGTTACATATTTTCCACCATAGAATACAAATATGTACCCTGGTTAAAAGGTACAATTACAGTATGTACCTTTGAGGGTACTGCTGGTGCAACAAGCCTTTGTACCGCTAGAAGTCCAATTTTGTACCTCCTTTTCTGACAGTGTGAAAGCTCAAATTAAAGTTAAGCATTATTATATCCTAAAGAAACTGCAGAGTCACTATTTCAGTAAAATACAGTGGGAGGGTATTTTTAGAGAATATGCATTAGTGTTAGTGGTTTTTGTTTTGTTTTGTTTTGTTTTTTTCATTCTTAAGTCACTCTCCCCAATATTGTTCCATTCTCCAAACCCACATGCTCCCCTCTGAGTGTGCAGTGTTACTCTGCCAAGGAATGGCGGGGGTTATGTAATCATCGGGGTTTGTTAGTCTGTCCGTCTGTCTGCCTGTTACCCACATAACTTAAAAAGTCATGGATGGATTTGGCTGAAAATGGCTGAAAATTTCAGGAAATGTTGATGCTGATACAGGAGAAGAAACAAATGATTACATTTTGGTGGTGATCGATGGAGGTATGCGGTGTGTGCGTGTGTGTGGGGGGCACATTATGGATGGATTTGGCTAAAATTTTCAAGGAATGGTGACACTGGCACAAGGAACAGGTGATTGTCTGGTGGTGATCAGTTGGAGGGAGTGATCTGCCTTGGCGGAGTCTGCACTCTCATATAAGTCAAACACTAACAAAATGTTAGTTTACCTTCGCCAGCAGAGCTTATATAATCATTGGGGTTTCTCTTTGTCTGGCCGTCTGTCTGCCTGTTAGCAACATTACTCAAAAAGTTATTGACAATTTCAACAAAATTGTCACAGAATGTCCGGAATGACAAAAGCAACAAGTGATTAGGTTTTGGGAGTGATACAGATTACCGTCTGGAAGGATTCTTTACTAATGGAAGATAGGTCCAGTTTGGACAGAAATGGTTCTAAGGTAATATACAATAGTGGTGGAGGTCTGTGCTGTCTGGGTGCTTTTGTAGTTTTATATGGGTTTGTCTGTCTGTTAGCAAGATCACTCAAAAATCAAGGAACAAATGATTACCTTTTGGTGCTGATCGGGTCTGTGCTTTTCTGATTGACTTTCTACTGTAGTTATTTTTTCGTTTTATCAATAAACACAAAACATCATTTACATTTGTTTGTGTCTGTCTGATGCAGTTACACGTTTTTGAATTGCTAAAATAGGTTTTTCCACAAATATTTCAAGATAATGAGTAATTTACCTTGTAACTATGGTAACATTTATCAGGGACTCTTCAGTTATGTTCCAGTTGCGTGCATCTCCTTTGACGAAGCCAGAGATTATGACGAACAAGAGTACGAGGACATTGATTAGAGTGAAGACCTTATTGACCCAGGCTGATTCCTTCACCCCAAATGACAGGAGTCCTAGACAAGTACAAACAGAACACAACTCAGCTCACCACAGTGCTGGGATGTTTGACGTGTTTACAGGAAAAGTTTAAAGATCACATGTGCCGGGGTCCTTATATGTCCTTTCATTTATTGCATAAAGAGCTGGAAACACTGAAAGACAAACAGTCCATGTACATACACAGCGAAATAACTGTGGGTGCATGATTTGTACACACAAAGCTGTAAGTCAACTTGCCATATGGTTGCACAATTGTTTGAGCTAATTTAATTTAATATTAAGGACTAGGAAAGCACTGAAACACCAACTGGATGCATAAGACTTAACGTGAATGTCTTATCATTTTCCATTTTCTGTGTTTAACATTTGGCTACAAGAACAACCTAAACTACATGGCTCAAAACCATTAAATGAGTTAATATGCTCAAACAGTCATAAATACAACTGTGTGACGAACTTTTAAGCACTTTTCCAAGAAATGTTTTGTGTGATTTCACAGTAAACTTAAAAAAAATCTTAAGTAAGTCTTCTTGTACAGTGTTTTTCTTACAGTTTATTACATTGAGTCCCTATAAAAATACTCCAACACTAGTGTCTTGTCTCTGGGTCATGCTGGTCTAATTGTTCCATTGGCATGCCGAGAACTAAAACGCATGATATGGTTTTGAACACAGAAGCCTCTTTTTGATTACATCCATCCATTTCCTGTAAGTTCTGGTCCTTTGTGGTCTATCTCGGTTGGCACTGGGCAAAGAGGACAGCTCATCAGCTTACCACAGAGTACACCTTAACACACACACACATATACACACATATATATATATATATATACGTATATATTCTCCGCCTGGTTTTTAGTTGTTTTGTGTTTTACTCCGATGTGCAGTTACAGAGGTAAATTGGGCCAAGAACATTGTATGTTTCTGTCATGAGTATGACTAAACAAAATGAATCTTTTAGAGACATGGGCTTTTCGCCACTGTGGAAATGAGAGACAGGGTGCTGCTCTGGACACACATTGGGGAATTTTACAAAGAAAGGGAAGAAATTTTAGCACATCCCTGTCCTCAAGGGCAAATACGTTATGCTTTATTAACCACTTCTCAGACCACATCCTGCTATTTTTGATTATCTCAGCTGTGGTTTGCTCATTTTATCTCATCATCTGAACCCGCTTTATCCTCACTAGGGTCGCAGGGGTCTGTGGGGGCCTAATCCAGCTACAATAGGCAAAGGCGGGGTACACCCTGTATGAGTCTCCAGTTCATCTCAGGGCTGAACATATATTGACAAACAATCACTGTCACATTCACACCTATGGACAATTTAGATTAACCAGTTAACCTATCAGTGCATGTGTTTGGATGGTGGGAGGAAACTGGAGTACCTGGAGAAAACCCACACAGACACAAGGAGAACATGTAAACTCCACACAGAAAGGTCTGGTGTGGGAATCGAACCAGGGTCCTTCTGTCTATGAGGCACGAGTGCTAACCACTGCACCAGCGTGCCACACCTAGCTGTGGTTTACTGAATAACAAATGATATCAGTACAAATGATCTTTCAATAACTATCAACTAAATTTTGCTGCCTTACCAGAGAGCAACAGTATGAGGCAGACAGCAAAGAAGTCAGGGTACTGAGCCAAACCAGGGGAGTTCATGCTGAAGTATGTTTTACAGAAGATCTCAATGTGTCCTCCTATCATTTCATCAAACGTACCACTCCAAGCCCTGGCAACAGAGGAGGTACCTGTGAGAACACAAAGAACAAACACTGTAGTGAAACTGGATCAGCCTTAAAAAGACATGATATGACATGAAAAACATGAAAGACTGTCATCAACGCACCAATCACATAGGACAGAATGAGGTTCCAGCCAGTGATGAAAGCCCAGATCTCTCCTACAGTCACATAACTGTAAAGGTAAGCAGAACCTGTCTTGGGGACACGTGCCCCAAATTCAGCGTAACACAGGCCGGCCATGACAGATGCCAGGGCAGCAATGAGAAAAGAGATGACGATGCTGGGACCTGAATCACCCTTGGCCACTTCTCCAGCCAACACGTAGACCCCAGCGCCCAGAGTGCTGCCCACTCCCAGGGCAATGAGGTCAACCGTTCCCAGGCAGCGGCATAGCTTAGAGTCCTCAAGGCTGCTCAGGTCGACTACTTTCCGTCGCACCAGGGAGCGGCCGAAAGAAAGAACCTGCTCCAACATGTTAACACCTGCTGAAAGAGAAAACAAAAACTGAAAATACTTGAACAGTGATTGTGTTCATAAGCTGAGCATGTATGTGAAAACATTTTGAGGATTCCAAACTGTCAACCCTACCCTGAAATATGCATATTTCTTCTGTGGGTGTTTAATTGGATTGGATGCAAGATACTTTGAAGTGCAAGGAAAGGGAAGAAAAAGATATATACTATACTATACTATACAGTATATATATATATATATATATATATATATATATATATATATATATATATATATAGTATTAGAAAGTTTGCTCCAAAAACATTAAAAGTTGATTTCACATGATTATTAGTACAATTCTGGACCATGCTATCAACATTTAAACTGGAGTTGACACTAAACATTCAGTAGAAAGTGTGACAATTATGCAACCACAAGTTGGTCAGTACAGTTTGGTTGCACCTGCTTTGCATGTAAACTACTGAAATTCTCTGAAATGGTGAAAAGCCAGTTGCAGTTGCATTATGTGATGTTAACCCTACAAACTCACATTCTAGGAATGATGGCAAGTGCATAGTGTGGTAAAGTTCATACAGTAAATATCCTATTAAAATCTATTGTTTGGGGTTATGGTGCAGCCCTAAGCCCTCAAAGAGCTGCATTCATAAGCAGTGCATGAATGCAGCAGTATGACACAAAAAGGACATTTGTTTTCATTGTTTTGTGGCTAAAGGACTCTCTTTTCATTAACATCACTGGTGGAGAACCGCTGTCTAAAATATTTACATGAATACAATACTGTATGATAAATGACGACTGAAATGCTCCTGCTGTCTATGAATAGTTCTTAGTTTTCTTCTGAAGTGGAGGCTCCTTCTTAGAACCCAAACTTTGATTGTCCACATTGTAAATTAACACTGACGACCGTCCATCTCAGTCCAAAGAAAATTTGTTTTAGATGTGACAGCTCATTTCCATAACAATGCAATCCTTTACAAGACAGTAACAAAAATCTCAAATCATATTTTTACAAATTTAAATTCAGATTTGGAAACATGTCAAAAGTTGCGAATGACAATAACTGACTCTGTCAGTTCATGCACTCATGTTTAAAACTGGACATATTGGATTACTCTGCACAAGCTGCTGCTTCAATACTTCATGGCTCCTGGATTAATTTGACTGCATAAGTCTTTTCTAACCACTTTTGCACACATTTCCTACCTGTTAGATGACGTTTCAAGTTCAGATACACAAACTCTCTTCAAAGTAGGTTTTTCCTGCAGGGGAGTCTTCGCAGATCAACTGCACATGGAAAACTTAAAAATAAAAAAAAAGTTGCACTGATCCCAGGGACTGCAGCCTCAATACTATGCCTTTCCACTGTGCTCATTCACCATGCAGGCATGTTAACTGTGCAGAGCTGTATTTTTACTCCTCCCCTCTGTCTCGAGTATTTCTTCATAGGATCTGCCCTCGCCTTGCCCCTAGACCCAGCCTCCAGTACTGGAGCAGCCAGGGGAATGACGTCGCCAACAGCAGGGATGTGAGAGGGGAGGAGGGGACCCCGGGGAATGAGAGTGGGGGGCGTATGTCTATGCTTGTAGTTTGTGGGAGTACACTGCACACCCTAAGCGCCCCTCCTGGTATCACAGAGCACCACGGAGAGGATCTTTACAGCAGAAATTGTGATTCCTGATGCACACTTAGGTCAAATAGATCCCAGCTGCCCAGATGCTTACTGGCTGCTGATAAATGGTTTTGCAACTGGCATTGACAAACATTGAAGCAGACACTTCTGTTTGCCCAGTGCAGTCTACAGGAGTGCTGCTAAAAGCATGGATGCTGATTGGTCAGTGAAGGGTGGACTACAGTACTGGGGGGTTAAGTCCTCCTAATGGAAGACAGGTATTGCTCAATGTTCCCTGAGCTATTGGACCCATGGTGCACATTACAAAATCAATAGTGCAGTGCATTGTGGTGTACCACCGA
This sequence comes from Siphamia tubifer, assembly GCA_020466265.1. Lineage (NCBI taxonomy): Eukaryota > Metazoa > Chordata > Actinopteri > Kurtiformes > Apogonidae > Siphamia > Siphamia tubifer. Next base: position 37,029,187 of record CM035792.1, on the reverse strand, counting down.
GAGACTGGCACTTCCAAAACAAAGTTAAAGCTATTGGGAGGTATTTTCTTTTTTCTCATCAAAGACTGTATATTAACAGCAGCTAAGCCACAGTTTGCAGTGGTATTATTGCTTGTGTGTTTCTGCCAGGACCAGCTCAAACCAGCTTAAGACCTCAGTGGGAAGGTGGCAGCTGGCCCCTCAAACACTGTCCAACCCACAGACCAGAGACTTGACGACTTGACAACAGGCAGGGCTCTCTGAGTTTGTCCATCCAGCCAAGCAGTTAAATATCATGGCCGATCGCCCACCAAACCCTGGCTGCATGGGCAGATGATCTGACCTGCATGCTGATGGGAGAGCAAATACTTTTCTTAAAAAATGGGAAGACTAGAGACACTACTGTTAACACTGCCTGGCTGTCTTTACATAAGAGTAGGACATGTTTATCTAGACTTGGACCTGCGTAAAGAAGCCTGTCAGAATCAACATTAATAGAGACAAATCTACATTGAGAGGACAGGATGACAAGACTGAAATAAACTAAACAATATGCAGTAGCAAGTGAAGCCGATGAGTGTTTGTTAGCTTAAGCAGGCACTTTTGGTTTGGCGTTGGGCTAAACAATCCATTATAATTTTTAACACAGTGGTCAGATAGGACAAGCGTCCTCTTGGATATGTTTCAATGCTGCAAAAAATTGAGCCCACGATTAAAGATATTTGAGCAAATTGTGGGAAAAAATGTGTGGATGTATCTTAAAGTGTAACACCAGTGACAACCACCAGATCATGGCTCTAAAAAAGGCCACGTGTATTAAATTTATATCTAAAAATACCAAATTGATCATTTGTCCCAACCCAGCCAGTGGGTCCCGGAAGGGTCACATTTGGGCAGCATACAAGGGTCCCATGTGACTTTGTTGACAGTTTCCATGGTGACACCACATGTATTTGCCCATATCAGAATCAAAATCTCTTTATTGTTATTGGTCCAAGTACAACAAAATTGAGGCAGACCTCTCAGACAGACAATATCAGTAAAAGACAGTTATTCACATTAAAAAATAAAAAGTATTGCAAACTAAGATATTTAACCTCACCCAACATTGGTTGAGTGAGATTATTGTATTCAGTGTGTGTGTGTGTATGTGTGTGTGCGTGTGTCTGCAGAGACATATCATGCTATAACGCAATGAATACTTGAGATATCACCATGAAATTAAATGGGCATATACATATACAGTGTTGGGTAAGATACTTTGAAAAACTTATTAATTACAAATACTAATTACTTCCCCAAAAAAGGAATTGCATTACTCCACGAGCAATGTAATTAGTTACATTGCTATTTTTATGTATTTTTATGTTCCTTTTTTTGTCCTTAAAAATGTCAAAGAAACTAAAAAACAGTTAAACATGGTATTTATCCTTGTTCTGTGATGTTACTTTGATGTTGATTTAAGATGCTTCCTTAAAAACACTATCAAAGATCTTTATGACCTATTATCAATGGTAAAAGTTAAGCTAACAGAAATAAACCATGTAATCACAATGCTGTAAACTGCAGATCTCCAGCCCAAATTAAAATAACAGACTAAAATAACAAACACAACACATGCTACTGTGGTGAGTGTAAAAAAAAAAGGAAATAAAATAATAACACATCCCGGAGAAAAGCTCCCCAGGCTGATGAAGCTGCGGCAGGACACCCCTCTCCTCACAGCTGATCGGCCACCTCACATAGCTGACAGGTCTTCAGCCTTGATTACTGTTAGGTGATGGTCCACCTGTGACAAGAGGCGTGGCAGGAACGACACACACACAAGAGCGCAAGCATGCGCAACGTGTGCCCCAGCATCTGCCGACACGTGACATCCCGCCTATCCAACTTCTTAGCAAATCATGATCGATTTTGTTGTCATGCATGTTGGTGGAGTTCTACAGTGAGCTGAATGCTAGATTGGTTCAAACATATGCAGCACTCACGATGTTGCCAAAACTCCAAGTTGTTGACTGTAGCCAGGGGACACTTTCGCCCCACTTCATCAAATTGTAACGCATCACATTATGTCCCGAGTAACGGTAACGGTGAAACAGTTAGTAACGCCGTTATACTCACCAGCACTGTACATATAGCTGATGCACATCAGATGCAATGATCCATTTGAGTAAAGGTCAAAGGTCAAGGTCACATTTAACTAAAAGGTCAAAATCACATTCTCGGTTATAACTCAAGATCGGAGGGTCACAGAAATTTCAGATTGGCACCAAAGGATACAGAATGAAGATTTCTACAATTCCCATAATTGGTGTTTATCACCTACAACCAATAGTTTTTGAGATCTCTGGAGGTCAAAGGTGATATGTGGCAAAATTAACTTTGTTAACACCGTTTGTGTGTCAAGCATAGACATATCACACTATAACTTAGGGCCTATTCACATAGCACTCAGAAAATCCGGACTTTTGGACTTTCCAGGAAAGTTCGAACCTTATTGACAAGTGTGAAACCTCCCCCGAACCGTGGTCTAAGACCGAGTCTTTGGTCCGAGCTGAGGAGGTAGTCTCGGTCCGGACCAAGGTTCGCTGGTGCACAGTGTGAAACGTCTGTTTAGGAAAGTCCGGACTATCAGACCAATTCCGTCACAGTCACGTGCACGGAATCTAGTCAACGTCCAAGCATGAGTCGCGACAATACATGAGGAGACGAGGAAACCAGGTATTTCATTGAAATTTGGTCGGATGATACTATAAAGACTGAATTGGAGACAAGCCGCTGGTGGGAACACTGGTACAAGAGTTGGCAACATTGCTAAAATAGGGCAAAAATTATCAAACTAGAAACTGGGTCCATTATCTGGGAGCATTTCCTGCAACAGTGGAGCGCGCTCATCTACTAACCAATCAGGGTCGAGTATAGAGAGACGCACACTGTACACGCATTGACGACATGACGTTCTAAAGTACGTTGGTCCACTTGATTCAATACAGTGTGAATGAAGACTGTAAATAAAGTCCGGATTATAAGTACAGTGTGAAAAGGCAAAAAAAAGGTTCTGGTCCGAACCTTGGTCCGGACTTTACCATGTAAATACGCCCTTAATCAATACTGGATATATTATCATAATATTGCACCCACTGACATATATATATATATATATATATATATATATATATATATATATATATATATATATACATATAATGAAATTATCAATATTGCAAAAGGTCAAGGCCGCATAATCACATTATTGGCTCTATTTAATGAACGGGTTGTCATAGAAACTTGAGATTGGCACAAAATAGGGGCGGGATTAGACATTCTCTGAATAGTAGTTTAGATCATCTAATCAATGTGGTGGTCAATCAGGAAAGTATTGTTCTGTTAGTAACTTTGTGTATTTGAGCATCTGTTTACTACTTTGTTTTTTTGCTGTCATGCACCTCTATTTGTGGATAATATTGTATTGTTCTGACAGATTTTGGAAAAACAACATTTTCCCATCAAGTATGGTGTTTAATTTGTGTCAATAAGTTCAAAGAAGATTTTTAAAAGTGCAAGCAAACAATATCAATTCAAAATACCAATTAAAATAAATCTAACAAAAAAATTCAAATAAAAAATATAAGACTGCAATGAAAAAAATGCACAAAACATGTAAAATATTTGCATTCAAAACTTGCTCAGTTTTGTTTGTTGCCGTTTTCCTTTATAACGACTCCAGCCTTTTTGTTTGCAGTTTTGACCCAAACGTGGCTGGTGGGGGCTGGATTTCCTTTGATGGATTACTATTGGTTTATTTATGTTTGACGGACAGCTAAACAACCGTATGACGCGGATCTGGCCACAGCAGCTACTCTGCTTCTGATTGGGTACGCTTGTTTAACTTATTAACAAAAATTAAACATCATAATCATGCAGCATGATCATGGAATTTTTTTTTTTTAATTGCTGCAGCAAGCTCCAGACATTCTTCATTTCGGTCAGTGATTTTATTTATTGAAGTTTCATGGAGAATGCAGTGACACTGTTTTTCTTTATGTCATTATAGTTGAATAAATCTTATTGTGTTTTATTGTGTATCATGTATGTGTTTTATATTGTAAGGACTTGAAAGTGATTTGGTTAAAGAAAGATAAAATAAATAAAAATAAATAAATATTATTCATACTAAATCACTTTGTTCTGCAAATGCTAACACCATTTTACAGTATCTGTGAGCTAGCATAGGGCATAAGTCCATTTATGTCCAAATATGGTCATTTGTGGGTCCAAAGGGCCACCACTGAAAAGCAAGGGGTGATGACACAGCAGCCCTATCCTAGTCAGTCAAATATTTGATTGTGATGTCTTTGTTTTTATTGTTGTTTTTTTGTTGGGTGGGGGAGTAATTTCTGCCTGTTAAAGCCCAATGTAAAAACAGATTTTGGTAAATAATTTAATGAAAAGAATATGGAAATGTAATGCAAAAAGTGCTTATATTTGCACTGTTTTATATATATGATCATGGTCAATCATTTGTTGATAATAGCTAACAATTGTTAAGCTACAGTAGCTAGTGTTTCAGTTTCCACTGCAAACAACTGGGAATGAAAAACTCAAACAAATGTTGGGATTTTCAAAGACACAAACAACCTGCTACAAAACCATCAGTGTACCAGCTATCACTGTTGGAGGTAGTTAGCTCAGCTTTGAATACATTAAAAGTCAATGGAAAGTTGATAAATGTGGAGGTAGATGCATTTGCAATTGATTGAAATGGGTTTAGCGTTGGGATGCGTTTAAGGAACATTGTTGTTATACTTTTAGTACCATTTAAAATAATGGTTATGTTTTTATATAGATGATTTTATCAGTTTGTTTTTAGTATTGATTTTTATTGTATTTCTGTAGATTACCGTGTATATATGGCTGCACTTTTCATTTTGTGTAAGTTATGCTGCTGCTATTATTGCCTGTCTAGAAAGGTCAGGATAGGCTTGAAAAAGAGGTTTTTAATCTCAGTGAGCTTTTTTTCCAGGTTAAATAAAGGTTATAACTTAGTAATGGAGTACAGACGCATATGCTATTTGGGTAGAAAACAAGTAAACAATGTTGAAGCTGTCCTATATTTGAAGGTTACACAAATGTGTGCACTCTTGTTAACATTTAAGGTAGCTTTGTGCATTCTGTGAACCACAGTACAATTTGTGATGGTGTCGAGTTGTTGCAATTTAATGACACTAGTCAGAGTCGTTTTTGGCTTGGTGGCGGCCCTATGCAAGATGATGTTTTGGGACCCCTGTTTTGCCAAACTTTGATTGAACAATCTTAGATGATCTATAAACACACACTAAATTATCACAAACCACAAGTGAAAACAGGCCACAGTCATGATAATCTGTCATTTTAAAATGAAACATCTCAAGCTGACTCAATCTGGTGAGATATACTGTAACATACAACAGTTTTGGTGACGTCACTTGACTTGGGTTTACATGCCTAATTAGACTAAACTTTACTGTCATCGCCTATGTACAAAGACAGAGCAATAAAATGCAGTTATCAGAATTACTTATTGATTCCAAGGGGAAATTGTATTAAACGTTAACCAATAAAAATTACGAGAGAGAGAGAGAGAGAGAGAGAGAGAGGAGAGAGAGAGAGAGAGAGAGAGAGAGAGAGAGAGAGAGAGAGAGAGAGAGAGAGAGAGAGAGAGAGAGAGAGAGAGAGAGAGAGAGAGAGAGAGAGAGAACGTTGTCGTGCCGGGGGAAAAGGGGGTCCCATCCCTCCCGAGGCCTCTAACCCTAACTCTCACCTGGGGAGAGAAGGTGCAGTGAGTCCAGTAAGTGGCGAAGTCTGGGTAGAGGGAGCTGTAAATGTTGGAGCTTGAACTGGAGCTGCAAATGTGCCTGGCGGGGACACAAGCCAGACCTAGAGGGGGGTCCCACAAGGGAAGCACGACCTAGACCCACCCACTGAGGATATATATATATATATATATATATATATATATATATATATATACATACAATGCTGACTGGGTCATATGTGAATTCACATGTGTACATTCACATATGACCCAGTCAGCATTGTTATTAGCCTATTAGACTGTCCCCAGTGGCCGCAAACTGCATTTGCTACGGGGAGAGTCTAGAAAGTCTAGGCGAATTTGTGGGCGGGATAACCGCTGTCTGTAAAGTTTTCTCTTTACACAACACCACGGTACTGGATGGGTAACCAGTCAGAGCCAACCAATCAGAGCGATGAACATGATTCCGGACTCCCGTACACTATATGGCACCGGCCACTTCGGATCTCCCCCGGGTCGCCTTTGCCGAGTTGTGCTGCTCGTATTCCCAGTTTTTCTGCCTCTTGCAACTGGTCATCCATTAGGACTAAAAGGGGTGACACAACGATCACCAGTGGGTTGTGCAGACCCATGCGTCGTCCCACTAGCGGAGCCAGCTGATAAATCAAACTTTTGCCATACCCGGTGGGCAAAACTCCGACAACGTCCCTTTTTTCAAAAAACAGCTTAAGTGCCGTTTTCTGCTCCTCTCGCAGGGAAAACTGTAATTTTAAATCACCTAGCGTTGCTGCCAAAGCCAGGTCGAATGGTTGTTCCTGGTGATGAGCCATGTTGTCTAGCAACTAGCAACTGGTGTTACGGCAATGTGTGCTAGCTGCTACGTCTCTGCGACTACAACATTACGTGTCGTATTTGTGTCGTCATGAGGCAGGGCGGGCTCCAATCCCACCCCTCGCGATTTGATTGGTCCGACCCATTTTGGATTTTCAGATCCTAGGCTGTCTAGTCTGTCTCCCCGTAGCAAATACCATTTGCGGCCACTGGGGACAGACTAGATCCTAGGCTACATTGTTATATGTATGCACAAAAAACAAACAGTGATACAGGTTAATTATCAATATTCCCCAAAAACACTTAACTTAGCTGTAGCTAGCCTTAGGGTTTGGGTAGCCTACACTCAAAACAAACACAACATTAAAGGCTATCAAATAAAACAGCCCTGCGCTTAAATAAATGTATTACAGTATTATTTATAAAAGGATTTTGTTCTTAACCCAACACAGAAAACCGTTTTGTTCAGTGGCGTCACTTGACTCAGTATCATAGTAAACAAGGCTAATGCTAATGCTAATGCGAACGTAACAGTTTGTGCCGCAGTCAGAGTCAGTCTGTTCTCATGTGTCACCACTGCCACCTTCTGGTGAAAACCAGCATAGCACAATAAACCACACTATTGTCCTGCACAACAGGCATGAGACCACAGCAATAATCAAAACTATAAAACTAGAATATTTATGATATGTTAACATTTTTTGAAAACGTTTGGAAAAAAGTTTTGAGGTGCACATAAGCATTTAAAGAACATAGATAATGATTTGGATTGTCAGATGAGGCTGTAGCCTACAGTAGCTTTGGGCCCCTTAGTGGCTCTGTGAGGCCCGACACAATTGTGTAGTCTGCATATAGCAAGGATGCCTCGGGTTTGTTTTAGTAAAGTTGACAGCTCCCAATACAACACAGACTCCACACAAACTTCATTTCCACAAGCATCAGCTATGTTTTGCACTTGATAACAGTAATAGGTTTATGTTTGCAAAAAAAAATGTCTTTACATGCTCATAGTCACTGTAACAATGGAAAGGAATGAAAGGACTCAGTAATTTTGTGAAAAAGTTAAGAGTATTGAGTTTCTTTACATGCATGTAGTCACTGTAACCATGGAAAGGACTCAGTAGCTCACCCTATTTCATTGTTGACATGCGCTAATTGTGTGAAGCCAATTGAATGCATTTGCCCTCCAATGGCTGGGTGACCTAGCTTCAAAAACGTGGATATGGTCAACAGATTGAATGGTGTTTACTTTGCAGACACCGGTTCGCTCGCTCCAGTTAACACTCATGTCACCAGGAAATGTTAGAGTGAACAATTACTGATAAGCTGGACAACAGCTCTGAGAAGAAGCATTACTTCAAGACAGAGTGATTTCAGAGGTAAAACAGCAGTGTTTGAGTCTAAGACAAATGTCAGTGGATGTGTTAGAGTCAAAAACAGATGATGACAACACCATAGTATCCTTTACAATGTATGAAGTTATAACGAATCATGAATCCAAATTTTAAAAACGATTTCAAAATTATAAATGACATCCCATAAAACAGCCAATGCTTGTCTGAGAGAGCAGAATGGACATGTAATCTAGCATAAATGAACAAAGCCAATTCATATTACATTTTAAGAACAGTCTGGGCACTGAAGCCTGAGGACATTATCTGCTCTTATTCTGACTTAATACTCTTTTTATTAGGTAGAAGGATAAAGTTTTATCTATGGATGTGTGTCATTATAGAAGAGTACAATATGCTAAAAGTCATTTCCTGTCTATAGCTGGGTCAGTGTTTGTGCCTCAGTCTTCACAGCTTCTACACAAACACAATATAATGGTTATACAATACATTTTTATCATAATTTTTAAAACTTGAATTTCATGGACAATGCACTTTGTCTTAGTACTTTTTAACATGTCTGGCAACAGTAACAGATTATTTAAAATATGATCTGTGATGTTCAAGGATCTTTGGCCTGTGGGTTAATTGTGGCTTAAGCCTAACTTTACTTCAAAGCCCTTGGGACACATACATTTCCAAAAATGAAATCCACACAAAGATATCTTGATGTGTCCTTTACATGTTGTGAACTACGACGTTTATATCAACTTGTAAAGAAAGAAGGTTTTATTTGCAACTGGAATTTTGATAACTGTAACCCACTTTAAAACAAGATCACAAATAAGGTGGGTTGTACACTGTACAAATAAACTACAAAACAACTGCCAGTAATCCTGTCAAACTCAAACTAGGTCATGTTATTGTAGGTTATCCTGAGTCACTTCTAAAACAGTGGTTACAATATTACTGGCTGATACAGAGAATAGGGAATTTCATTGGTCTACAATCATTAAATATTTGATTTAAAACATCCAATCCACACAGTCCTGATCTTTATGACCTTGTCCTGTTTTAGTATGAGTATATTAGTCCTCTGGGAACTGTACTGATAAAAGACAGCAGTCAGAAGGTATGTAATTTGTGTGAGTGTGTTAATTCAAATAATAAACAGAACCGCATAGTCAGATTTATTCCAGTTAACACTCATGTTACCAGGAAGTGTTAGAGTGAACAATTACTGATAAGCTGGACAACAGCTCTGAGAAGAAGCATTACTTAAAGACAGCAGTGTTTGAGTCTAAGACAAATGACAGTGGATGTGTTAGAGTCAACAATAGATGATGAGATATGATCTTGAATGTTCATGTAAGAATGCAAACCCGAAGAAGGTATGCATATGTTCTCAGCAATGTCTCACAATAGATGGCTGCTCTGATAAACTGTTGGCTATGGAAAACACTGCAGAAAACCAAAAAAATGTTGGCATGGGGGTCTGTGAGTGGTCTGTGGATCTTCTGACCAATCGATTTTCATTTTCAAATCAGAAAACAAATAATTAAAAATTAAGCATATACTCTTTTTCTTTTTTATTTGAAAAATAAAGCATATTTTCTTTTCTTTTCTTTTCTTTTCAGTTCCACATAAAAAAAAACATTACACTAAGCAACAAAATTAAGAAAAAACAAACAAACAAAAAAACCAGCCAAAGTCATCAATAAAATGAACAAAAATGACAAAATAATTTGTAACATGAACAATGTAAGACAAAAATGGAGCAAAATTAAAAGAAAAATAATTAAATAAAAACAAAATATAAAAAAATTCAACAAAATTAACCAACAGTATGAATAAATATAAGTAACGTGGAAAAACTTTCCAAAAAAAGAGAACTATTATTGAAATTTAGTCCCAGCAGTTTTAATTTTGATTTTTTTTTTTAATTAGTTGCATTTTGACTAAGTAAAAACACAGTAACAAAAAAGGAAAACAAATTATTTTTTTTAGGAATATTTAAACTAAACCATTTGTTCAGAATACATCAGTTCTGACACTTAACAGTTAATAATCAGCTCATCATTCTCTGCAGAACCTGTTAATGATGTAATGACTTTGAGGTGTAATAGAAGAAAGAATTATCTGATAATTCCTCTTTTTTTTTTGCAAATTTTTCCATATGTGACCATTATGTGGAACTGCTAAAGTCTCAGGAATTAAAGTGTTAAACTGAATCATGTGAAAGAGGGAAATATCTAAAACATACAGGACACTGGCCCTTGAGGACCAAAGTTTGAGACCCCTGAACTAGAGAATCACTTTAACAGTAATGTGCAAAATACACTGTTTTTGTTGTTGTTTTCTGATTGTGAATATTTAAGCTAACAGTAGACTGCAACATACAACAATGAGGAGTCATTTAGTGGACTAATGCATATTTTAACCAAGTCTATGTGTGTAAATCAACTAAATTTAATGAGAAATCAACTGAGGTGTGAGGATGTTTGTGGATCAGGAAATGAAAGGGAAAGTAGCAGGTAGTTCTAATATGAGGTAGAAGTGTAGGACAGTCACTATTCTGTTCTGAATTTTGATAACTGATTTATTTTGAATGATTAGACCTACTGGTAAGACTGAATCAGAAAGATGTGTAACATATGCAGAAAGAGGATGTCCAGTATTCAAACAAAGGCACCAAAAAGGTTTTATGATGACACCAGCAGCAGTGAACATCTGTACCAGGAACCTGAAGAGAACTTTAGCTGCCTAGTTTTCAATGTAATTGTTGATATTGTCATCCAGGAGCTGTCGGAAAGATTTGAAAATCTGTTTCTTGTGTCCAAAAGATTCCGGTTCATAGCCCAAATGGACCAGATGAAAGAAGCAGAATTCTGTGGAATCTGTGACCAGTGAGGTCTCTATGGACATAATTCAAGAAATATATCCTGCTAGCCGTCTGTTAAAAGGATGTTTAAAGGCTATAGACAAATTGAACTATCTGCTAGAGGAACATCTTGACCTGGTTTTCCCCAATTTGACTGTGGTCCTCAGCGTTTTCCTGACCATGCCAATGACCGTTGCCTCAGCAAAGAGATCCTTCAGCAAGCTGAGGCAAGTCAAATTACATCTCGCGCCCCTAGTGTTTACTGAAAAAAACACTTTAAGTATTAACCATGTCAGTACATTTATTATGCTAAGAAGGTAAACCTGCCCGATGTAAACTCATAGCATTAGCTGCTATGCTACTGCTACATTCACCAGGTATTTTGGCCAAGTCACCACTGATTATCCAGGCACCAAAGCTCTATCTCCCTCTTTTGTCCATCATTCCTGTTGAGCTTATGAACACATTAACCATGTTTAATTGTGTAAATCTAACGGCTAGAAATTGCGAATTCCCTGTCTTGAAGTAGCATTAGCAACTGGCTAAGTGCTGGAATGACTGTATGGGCGTCACAGTAATACAATGATGCATTTTGCATTTAGTAAGATAAAATGTTCCTAAAAAAACAGCTATATAGGTGTTTACTGAACCCCCCCACCCCCACATACACACACCCACACACACCGAAAGTATTAACCATGACAGTACATTTATGCCCAATGTAAACTCATAGCATTAGCCACTATGCTACTACTGCATTCACCAGATATTTTGGCCATTGATTATTAAGCTCTATCTCCCTGCTTTGCTCATCATTCCTGCATCTATTCCTCTCTCTATTGCCCTGGCCCCTCTCTCTCTCTCTCTCTCTCTCTCTCTCTCTCTCTCTCTCTCTCTCTCTCTCTCTCTCTCTCTCTCTCTCTCTCTCTCTCTCTCTCTCTCTCTCTCTCTCTCTCTCTCTCTCTCCAGTGTGGTTCATAATTATAGGGCTATGGTCCATCATAAATACTATCTGCTCTTGTCTCCTCCGTGTTGTCAGTATACATTGTAGTTAGCTCGATCTTGTGGGGCTACGTAACTTCCAGCCACTCCCTGTTTTTAGATTAGGTTGTTATTTCTTCACATTTTTGGTTAAAAAAGTGTTTATTGAGATGTTGAATTGCAGTTTCATTATCAACATCCTGATATTTTATCATTTATACACACTATGATCCATGATAGTGTCTAACCTGCACGTTGCCCTTTAATTAAGGGGATGACATTATTTTGACAAAGCATCTTAAATACATTACAATATACATTGAAATCCCTAAGTTTTGTGCATCTTGTACATGTGTTCCCATTTGATAACGTTAAGGCCTGTTCCGGGCTGGGTGTGGCCGGCGGGCTTTAGGACCCCACGGAGCTGCTGCGGTGGAGGCAGCTGTAGGATGTTATGGCTGAGTTTACCTGAGAACGGGTTAACGAGCACTGAGATCTGTTTATTCACCTTCACCGTGCACTTGCACCATTGTTTGCGGTCAGTAGTTGAAGTGTGCCAGGCTCAGTGGTCGTAGGAATCTGCGGCTGATGGAGTTCATCCGACTGCCGAAGGTAACTGCAGGGTTAGCTCCAGTTTCCGCATGTAGCTCCAGTGTCACCTCAGGCCAACACTGTACATGCATCCACCAGTACTGCACTGCTTTAACACACAGAATTACACACATACATTGGATGAGTTTATTAAATGACGTGTGCTGTGTCGTCCACGCTGGCAGTCTGGTCCTTCCTGCTGTTATCAGACACTTTTACACGTCTGTGTGTTATTGCGTATCTGTACAGTGTGTGTACAGCTGACGTTGGTGTTGCTCTTCCAGGTGGAAAATGTCAAGCTGCTTGACAGAGTGTCCCCCAAGAGGAGCAGAGTGGGCACCTTGTACCTGACAGCCACGCACACGATCTTTGTGGAAAACGAGGCTGGAGTGCGCAATGAAACCTGGGTAAGGAGCAGGAGAGTCAAGCATCCAGGCCTCCTACAGTGGTGTTTATCAGACTGTGGACTGGATATTCAGCTCATTTATATATATATATATATATATATATATATATATATATATATATATATATATATATATATATATATATATATATATATATATATATATATATATATATATATATATATATATATATTTGTTTTTTTTTTGGAGATTTTGGTTTAATTTTGAGTCTATTTATGCATAATGGTGTTTACTGTTCATACAGTACAGCATCCCTGGGCTGTGAGCTTTTGGAACTTTATAGTCTATGTATTACTTTATCTAGCATATTAGACTTATTATTATTATTATTATTATTGTTGATGTTGTATATTTCTGTGTAGTTGTTGCTGTCATTACTGTATAAAACCACACAATATTTGTGGTTTTCGAGGGGGAACACCCTTAAAATAGTCATGAATGATGAGCGAGTCCCATGTAAACATTGCCCTACATCATACTTTCCTCTCTTTTGTCACATCAGATGCTGCACAGTTTGGTTTGCAGTTTAGAGAAACAAGCTGCAACGTCCTCAGGTTGTCCTTTGCTCATTCATTGTAAGAACTTCCAGGTTCTTCATTTTGTCATTCCTCGAGAGCAGGAATGTCAGGACGTGCATCTGTCCCTTCAGCGCCTCTCCCAGCCAGGTAAACCTCTGCCCCTCCACCTGGTTCCCAGGGGTGAGAGAATTTCTGAAATATTTTCAATAAAAGCTGTTCCAGACAGTGAAAGTCAGGGCATTTTGTATACTGCAGCTCCAAACCACATGTCTCTGCATTGTTTCTCTGTTTGTATTTTTGCATAATCTCCCTCTCTAAAAATACCCCAAAATTTAAAAAAAAAAAACAATCTTTGCTTCAGAGTTTATGTAGTTGGGCATAGAATAGTGTATTATTTTCAATCAATGTACCCATTATTAGAACAACTGATAGTGTTGAATAAGTCTGGTTTTCTCATGTATAAAACACTTAATGGTCATGTATTTACACCACTATTGGCTGATTCATGCATGTCAGGGGGACAACTCAAGGGGAGGACACTGGGATCAGTTTGACCGGACCTTTTCTGCTCTTTGCCCAATTGTTAATTTGGACGTTTGTTTCTACAAATAGGTCATGGCATTTCTACTAGTTGGTCAGAGAAGGTCAGAGAATTTTAAGTCTGACTTAAGAGTGGGAACCCTGTTCAGGACTTCCGCCTGTCAACCTTGTATGTCAGCCACTGTCATGTCTTGTAGAATCTTACGAGGAGCTGTACTGCTTCTCCTATAAGCCCAATGTTGACGATCAGGAGAGGCAGAATGAATGGGACATCATGAACCTCAAGGCAGATTACAGCAGAATGGGACTCCCAAATGCCTACTGGAAAGTCTCCCCAGTCAACCGAAACTACAAGGTCAGTGAGGTGATGGCTAGTATGATCATCTGTATTGTTTCAGCCAAATATGGACATGTTGGTTTAATTTTATTTTCACAGGTTAGCGACACATACCCTGCTGACCTCTTCGTACCTGACTCTGCCACACCCCCAGTCATAGTGGGGAGCTCCAAATTCAGAAGCAGAGGTCGATTTCCTACCTTGTCGTACTACTCCAAAGAAAATCATGTAAGTTGAATGCATTATTTCCTTTCTTTGGTTCACAGTTTTACATTTATCTTCATTATTATTATAACCTTTATGTAACCAGGGAAAAAGATAATTGAGATTAAAAAAAATAATTAAGAGTGTTCTGGCTGAGAGAGCTCCAACAGAAGTTACACAAAGTAGAAATCGCAGCCATACATCCACACAAAAAATATACATAAAACGCAATAAAAGTCCATTTATAACCTTGCATAAAATGCTAAAATAAAACATGCATATGAAACACCTCCATTATTTTAAAGGTACTAAAAGAATACTACTTGTCAGCAGAAGTTAGTGTTCATTATATGTGAAGAATCTGGGGGTTCAGGGCAAGCTGTCTTTCCTAAGTAGTTTTTGCTCATGATAAACAATGAAAGGTCAGAAGACCCATGTAAAACAAATGGAAAGAAACTTACATCAGTGTTGGCTGTCAGTAATGTCACTACAGACAGTGTTAAAATTCAACAGTAGATATGACAGTAGAACCTGCAGACCCAGAACTGCCATGTCAGTGAAAAACTGAGATTCAATGTATAGCTGCAGATCATAATAATAATAATAATAATAATAATAATGGATTATATTTATAATACTAGGCAATCACTCTGAGAGCACAAACCTTCACCAAGGCAGAGCTCCCCCCTTCGAATGAAGACCGGTCCACCAAGGAGATTATGTTTTTGCCAGTTTGTCTGTCTGTTAGTTAGCAAGATAACTCAAAAACTTTTGGATGGATGTTGGTGAAATTTACAGGATGTGTTGGGAGTGTCAGAAGGAACAAATTATTATATTTTGGTGGTGATCCGGAAGAAATTCTGGATGACATTGAAATTTTACATTGTGGATCACCACCAAAATCTAATCATTTCCAGATCTCCCCATTAGCAACTTACCCTGAAAATATCATCAAGATCCGTCTGTAACTTTTTGAGTTATCTTGTTAACTAACAGACCAACAAACTCTGGCAAAAACATGGCCGAGGTAAAAATAAAAGGGCCTATATGACCTTTGACCTTTGTGTCCTGATGTGTCCCTGGGGCTTCTTTATTCACTCAGCCTTTCCCCCAGTGTCCCTCTCAGAAAATGAATGGTTAATAATTCTATGATATTGATCATATTGTGGCTCATGGGGAGAATGTCATGGACTCTTTCCTGAATGTTTTGGGCTTTTCTGTGTGGAGTTTGCACGTTCTCCAGTGTCTGGCTTCCTCAGACTATCCAAACACATGCACTTAATTGGTTAATGGGTTAATCGAATTGACCCGTAGGTGTGAATATGAAACTGAATGCTTGTTTTGTACATGACAGCAATGAACTGACAACCCTCTGAAGAATTAAGCATTTCATAAAATAAATGGATGACTAATATATCCTTGTGTGACCAAGGCCAATTCTATGTGTATGATTTGATTTGGTGTCAACCCCTCAAAGCTTTGGTCTTGTCTTGGCCTTGATGGTCTGGTCGTGACTGGGTCTCAACTACAACACTAGTAGGAGCCAATGAGCTAGGAGTCAGTTATGTCTATTTTACTAAAATAACAAAGCTCTGATTGTCTTGTCTTCCTGAAAAGATGAGATTGACATGAAAACTCACATAAATACAGAACTTGCCTGGAGACGTGAAAGAACAGGTGCGTGCCATGCTTTAATATCTTATGAGCACGAGATATTAAGCTGTGAGCATGAGATAATATTTACACACAAGTTGGTTAAAATGAGCTGTCATTTTCCGTATTTGAGTGCTGGCTTTGTTTAATGGTAAACAAATCCTGTTCCATTCAACCCAGAAACGATCCAGTCACAAAGACTCAAAACAGTCCAGTCAGTTGATGCTGTGCTTGTACCAAACACAACAGTTTATCTATTCTATGCCTAAAGGACTTGATTAAACAGTAATAGTGGAGCGTTTCTAAAGCAGGACCAGTGTCCCCACTGGAGCCCAGCTTGAAACACCTGTCACTGAGTCCAGCAAGGCTGTGGGAAGTGGGGCTGCACTCCTCTGGATCACTGGACAAACATTCCAAATGTATGAATTAAATAATTATATAAAGTCACTGGCTGACGCACCTCACACTTGTGCACATCCACGCAGACACTGTGGAACAGTTGGACGTTCAGTAACTGTTATCAGTGTTACATCGGATCCAATTTCAACATCATCTTAAGTTCTGCACACCTGCTCCACCTGTGTGTGTGTGTGTGTGTGTGTGTTGATATGTTTACACAGTCACACCATGGGGACCTCTGACACTATGGGGACCAACATTCAGGCCTCCATGAGGATTATATAAACATATTGTTGAAATCTGTGTGAAGTATGCAAATAATGTTCCTTATAAAGGCATTAACTTGTTTTTTTCTTGAAGTCCCCATAAGGCATGAGCAAAACGTGTATATATTGACTTTTTCCATTTATTGTATTTTTATTTAAATGTAAATTGTATTTTTTTATTTCATTTAATTATTTGCAACATATTTTACATTTTTTTTAAATTGTAAAAATATTCTTTATTTATTTTTTTAAAAAAAGAGATGTTTACACTCACTACTCAATACCTACTTTACCTACAATTGATGATTACAAATTTAGTCCTCATGAGGCATGGAAGTGTGTGTGTATGTATGTATGTATGTGTGTGTGTGTGTGTGTGTGTGTGTGTATGTGTACAAACTCCTTGTACAGAAAAAACATTTACAAACTGATTTCATAACAGTGTGTGGTAAGGGGTGTATCTTTCAAAGGTGCAAAATAACCCATCTGCATCCAGTTTCTTTTGCCACATTGTGTATTCTAATATATTTACATTCTAAATGTAAATATATTAATTTACCACAGGCAAAGTTAGTTATCAAACCCAAAACACATAAGCTGGAGGTGGTGAAAAGAGAAGGTAAATAACATGGACAGCTCTGCTCAGACCTGCCACAACTCAGTGCATCATCTCACCCATATGCATGTTGTGTCGCTTGTTTAGTTCACCATAAATTTATTGTCAAAGTGACAAATGTTTTGTTACCAGTGTCTCTGAGCACACAAAGCCCTGCAGCCTGTTGTCTGGCTGTGATGTGATGTGGGATGGTACAGGTGAGAGACCAAAGGTCAGGTCAGGTGAGGAGCCACCCCTTATAGATTGTCCTGCCAGTGGATGTGCGCCCCACGACACACAGCTTCTGTGGTCGTTACGACACTACTTGATCAATTAAAGTGTTAAGCCACTGAACTGTTACTTCATTCAGAAAATGGTGGCATTATCGCCGAGCTACTTAAAACTGTAGTTAGGTCCTACCGCCAACAGTACTGGCCAACACTGACTACAATAGTCCTTTCAGCACCATGGACAGGACCACTCCCACTGTCATCTGGGTGGGTTTGAAGCTTTGACCTGATACTGGGTGAGAGCACTGATACTGTGACACTGACCTCTACCTCTATGTTTTTTTGGGTTTGATAAATCACGTTGCTGTGTCAAATTATTTACATTTTCTCCTCCCAACACACAAACATGTAAATGCCTTATATTCCATAATGTGACAAAAGTAAGTTGATGCAGATGTGCTTTTGCACCTTTTAAAGACACAGCCGTTGGCACTCACTGTTAGTAGATCAGTTTGTAAATTTTTTTGTGTGTACAATGAGTTTATTGTTGGAGCAGGTGTGCAGACTTTAAGATGATGTTCAAATTGGATCCGAGATAACACTGATAACAGTTACTGAACGTCGAGCTGTTCCACAGTGTCTGTGCGTGGATGTGCACAAGTGTGAGGTGCGTGAGTCAATGACTTTATATAATTATTACCTCCACCAAGGAGGTCATGTTTTTGCCAGTTTGTTGGTTGTCTGTTACAAGATAACTCAAAAACTTATGGATGGATTTTGATGAACTTTTCAGGCTAGGTTGGTAATGGGTAGATCTGGAAATTATTAGATTTTGGTGGTGATCTGGTGGGGGGGGTGGGGGTCTACTTTGGCGGAGGCCAGTGCTCTGAGTGCTTTTCCATTTTAATTCATACATTTTGAATGTTTGTCCTGTGATCCAGAGGAGTGCAGCCCCACTTCCCACAGCCTTG
Source organism: Siphamia tubifer (assembly GCA_020466265.1). Taxonomy (NCBI): domain Eukaryota; kingdom Metazoa; phylum Chordata; class Actinopteri; order Kurtiformes; family Apogonidae; genus Siphamia; species Siphamia tubifer. The sequence continues at coordinate 37,010,658 of CM035792.1, read as the reverse complement.
CTAGACTCAGTGGCAGGTGTTTCAGGCTGGGTTCCAGTGGGGACAGTGGGGGCTTTAGAAACGCTCCACTGTCACTGACTAATCAAGTCCTTTAGGCATAAACTAGATAAACTCTTGTGTTTTCTACTAGCACAGCATCAACTGACTGGAAAGAAAACTTCAGTTTTGTGTCTGGGTCGTTTCTGGGTGGAATGGAACATGATTTTTTTACCATTAAAAAAAACACACCATTCAATTAAGGAAAATGAGAGCTCATTTTAAACAATTTGTCTGCAAACTTTATTATCTCATGCTCACGAGATATCAAAGCATGGCATGCACCTGTTTTTTTCCCCTCACATGTCACCAGGCAGGCTCCGTAAACAAAACACAAAGTCAAGTTAAAATAAAAGTCCCATAGGTCTCATGTGGGTCTTTGATCAAATCAGTACATGAATCATGGCTGCCATCAGCTGCAGTTTTTCATATTTGTTAAGGCTGAATCAGGAGTACGTTGATGAATGACCTTCCCATTAATCCTAGACTGGACAGTTGGGAGTGCTTTATGTGTGTGAGGTCAGCTTCCCAGGGCTGAGGGTCCAATATGTGGAGTTTGTAACAGGGTTCCACTCTGGTATATGACCCAGAGGGGAGACACACACACACACACACACACACACACACACACAGAGTGATCCCTGGCCTTTTCCCTCATGTCCCTTGTGGCATGGAGATATGAGAAATCATGTATTTGATTAATTGAAACATGCAAGTCAAATAAAAGTGCTGTGAATCTGTACTGACCTTTGTATTCACATATTGGATTTGTGTTCTAATGTACGATTTGGCTCAAAATCAGCTATGGGCCTGGTAAAGATTCCTGTATGGAGCCTTAACTCTCCCTTCATTTCTTCTCAGGCTGCCATCTGCCGCAGCAGCCAGCCTCTGTCAGGTTTCAGTGCTCGCTGCCTGGAGGATGAGCAGATGCTAGAGGCCATCCTGAGGTCCAATCCCTGCAGTGACTTCATGTATGTGGTGGACACCAGGCCCAAGGTGAGCCTTTTGTGCCGGCCTGCAAAAATACAAGTCTTCCAGTATTGTGCTGTATGTTCAGGTGTGCTTTATTTTCCATGCAGCGTTTTGGCAGCTGGATGTTTTTGTAGTAAATGCCTTGAAAACCATTGTATAACAAGCATTTACGTAGAACAGAGTTATGTTTTTTTGTCTCTTAGTTGAATGCAATTGCAAACAGAGCTGCAGGAAAAGGATATGAAAATGAAGACAATTACTCCAACATAAAATTCCAATTCATCGGCATCGAGAACATCCACGTTATGAGGAACAGCCAACAGAAAATGCTGGAAGGTAATTATCACTTCTCTCCCAAAATGATTTCCCACATCAGGAGTAGATTTATTTATTGTAGAAAAACTTCCAATGCATTCATGACTGACAGAAATGCTTGAGCACATCAGTATTTATGGAACAAATGTACAGTGTCTGAGTTTGTCAAAACAGTACTGTGCGTTTAGGTCAGCTGCTTCTTCACATTACTAAAACAGAGTGGGACCCCATACTTCTCCTGTGGCTTTCATATGTGCTCATACAGACCAGGCATGTGCTGTAATCAGGCCTCAAATGAGGCCACAGGAGAATTTCTGGGTATTGTGCAGGGGTGCTCCAAGGAAGACTTTGAATCCATCTGGATTTTATTTCGGAGCTATTTTGGTTTCCCGGAGTGGACAGTCCGGGACCTAATCCCCTAAAGAGAGGCTGAGGGCGTGAGAATGATGCGATTTCAACTATGAAAAGTTATAGCTGTTCTTAGTTGTGATAACTCCTTGCCCCCTGGCAGCACAAGGGAAGTCTTTAAATTTTGGAGACAGCGCCTGGCCTTCGGAGACCGCCTGACTGTAATAAGATTTTGAAGACCCCCCCCCCCCCTTCCCCTCCTCATCCTCCCTGCCGTCATGCAGCATTAGCTCAAACAGTGGTTTTAGGTGGAAGTGCACTCTCCGAAGGTTATGTGAACCTGTTCACCTGCTCACTGTACGGTCTGAACACAGACGAGGAACCAGCAGAAAACACCAGCCTTTGCCAACATTTTAATGAACTGATGTTGTTCACATCTACTGAATTATGAGCGTTAATGTGTTTAACTGTTCTCTGGAGAAATGGGTTCATGTCACTTTGCCCCCAAGTCAACTCTCATGACTAATTATTGAACCCTGAAGCAGGAAAAAAAAAAAAAATTAGTAATTTTTTTCAGATGAAGTGAAACTATGCAAACCCATTTCCTGCAGGGTGTCACTTTAAAACATATCCTGTAAATTAAAAGAACGGTGCAATATCTCAAAATATGTCGAATATTTCTCAAAGCAGTGATGCAGTATCTCAAAATAAACAACAAAGTTCCTGAAAAAGAATACTCAAAATGTTGCCTTACTCCCAAAATAATACAATAAAGTATTTAAGTCAAAATTATTATTATTTTCATTTACAGATTTTTGTTTTTTTATCAGTGACAGAAATCAGGTGCTCTATAAATAATAATGAATTTAAGTGTATTTTATTTTTATTGATTTTTTTTTTTTTTTAGAAGATATTGTTTGTTAATGTAAACTGAAGCACGAACCTTTATGTAAGCTCAAGGAAATTTAAAACAAACAAATCATGGCAGTGACCCATATTTTCTCATGGACAGATGTCACTACACTGGCCTGGATGGAAGTTGCCTTTGTAGTAAATGTGAGTTTTAATAAAGTCTGCTGGTCAGGTATGCACCATGTTTCCTGCTGCTGAGACAGCTGTGTTGTGGTTCCAGTTTGTGAGCTGCGTTCCCCCTCTATGTCCGACTTCCTGGAGGTTCTGGAGAGCTCAGGCTGGCTAAAGCACATCAAAGCTGTTTTGGATGCAGGCATCTTCATCGCCAAGGTCAGTCTGGAGGTTAATCCCTGCTGTCTGCTTCACCACCGCTCGTGTGTGTGTGTTTATTCAACTGCTGCTTTTACGTACACCTCGCTAATTAAACGTAATGTCAGTTTGATGCAAAGTATATATGATCTAAATGTAACTCTACAACAGCCTAAAAACCAGTCTGTACATACACTATGAAGCAGGTTCACTTAAATATTATAACGTGAAGTTTGAATAGTTTGATGGTAAAATGTTAGATGGATGAAAGGTCACTTCAGGCAAATGTATAATCTTATGTAAGATCCATTAGTCAGAAGATTTTGACTCATTTACAACAATGTTTCAATTGTCAGATTCCTTTAAAAATGGGTCGGTACATGTGTTCAACCCTGAAAAACCCCAAAATATCTATTGATCCAAAATGTTTAATAACTGCAGTCACTAATCTTATCAATGCAGTGAAGACATTTAGGTAAAAATCCAGTTTCTCAGCTTTTCAACAGAATCATAGGGACATTTATAGTTTCTGTCGTGAACATCGAAACACCATTGTCTTCCAGGAACACTGGTTTGCCAATAAAACCCATGTAGACATCATTTTTATATAGAATTAAGGATAGATTTGGCTGAAAATGTCACGTTTTTTTAACCTTTCTGTTTTCATGTATAACCTTTTGAATGTACTGGGTATCTTCACAGTCACAAAATTAATAAATGTAGTAAAATACATGATTTTCAAGGGACATATGCAAAGAATAATGTTCAAATATATGGTGATAAATGACTTGGTACTGGCTAAATGCAGAGAAAATTTTATTTGGAAGCCACCACAGAAATGGTTGTGGGTGTTTATGGGTTAAAATAAGTTGTACATTGTGTACCCTGTATGTTCAGGCTGTTGCAGTGGAAGGCGCCAGCGTCTTGGTTCACTGTTCAGATGGGTGGGACCGCACCGCTCAGGTGTGTTCAGTGGCCTGTGTGCTGCTGGACCCATACTACAGGACCCTGCGAGGTCTCATGGTAAATACTACAGGACCCCCTTAGAGTCACTAAGTACTTTGACTCAAGTACTATACTTCAGTGTACTATTTCAATACTTTTACTCAAGTATTTTTAGCAGCTTTTATATCTTTTTCACTTCAGAGGCAACTCATTTTTTGAGTTACTTAAAAAAAAAAAAAAAAAAAATACCCATGTAACCTGTAAATCTCCAAATTTGATTTTTGAGGGTTACCTCGTGGATTCACATTAAAAATCTCTTTCTTAATGTAACCTCACTTGGATTCACAGGAAAATGCATGACCGTGAAGTCAAAAAGATACTTGTTCAGAGCTTATTAAAAGCGTAATCTTTCCATATTTCTCACAGGACAGTGATGTTACAATGATAGATGATTTTAAATTCTGTAATATGATGCATTGCTTTGAACAAATTGATGGAGACTATATAATCTACATCAAAAACACTCAACCTTATGTACAACTCTAATGAAATGCCAGATTCACTTTAACACAAGAATAAAATTATTCCAAATACATCAGTAATACATAATAGTAATATCTGACACATTACTAAACAATAACTACTTCTATTTGAATTACATTTTGCTTGTGATGGTGATAATTAAATACTTAATTATTTAATTAATACTTAATTAATATTTAAGTATTTAATTAATACTTAATTAAATACTTTTCCTGAGGCAAGGATCTGAATACTTCTTCCACCGGTGTCCTCGTGTGGGTTGCATTGTGTAACAGTGTCCTTGACACAGCCCTGTGGGTTTTATGTAGCCCTCTGGTGCTCTTTGGGTCCTATTACTATATACAGTTACAGTCTGGCTTAAAGAGAGGGTCTTCGATGCTGGACGCATGAAATTTGTTTCTTTATTCAGAGGGTCTTGTTCAGCCTCCCTCTTAAATCTTCTAAGAACCACAGTGGAAAATAAATGTAGTCTAAAGCCTAGCTTTGGAGAATTGCCCCTCAAGTCACAGAAAAATAATTCCACATAGTGGGTGAATAGTTCAACCATTTTGCAGGATTAATTATGTAACTTTACAGTTTAGAACCTGAATATGTTTTTTTTTTACTCAGGTACTCATTGAGAAAGACTGGATCTCATTTGGCCACAAGTTTTCTCACAGGTTTGAGTCAAATGTAACCTTCATAGTATCTGTTTTACAAGTGTGTTTTTGTTGGTTTGATCATTCCGTACTGTCCTTTCCTCTAGATGCAATCACTTGGTAGGAGACCCAAAGGAGGTGTCCCCAGTCATCGATCAGTTTCTGGAATGTGTGTGGCAGCTGATGGAACAGTTCCCCTGTGCCTTTGAGTTCAATGAGAGGTTTCTCATCACCATTCACAGCCACATCTACTCCTGCCAGTACGGCAACTTCATTGGCAACAACCAACGGGAGAGGATGCAGCTCGGGTCAGATTTAAATCTGCTGTCATCGTCACTTTGTTTTCCTGTTCACAGCACAGACATGTGGTCACAGCCGTCGCTCTGAAACAACATTGACTCACCTTTTCTTGTCCTTATTTCTGAACTTCTACTTTCAGAGTTCATCAGAGGACTCACTCTTTGTGGAATTATCTGTGGACAAACCGTACAGACTACATCAACCCTTTGTACAGACCCAACCACAGCCAAACACAGGGGATGCTCCGTCCGTCTACTGCCCCCTACTGCTTCAAGTAAGTTAATTCATTTGGTATGATCACATAGAAAACATAACATACATAAATGAAACCAAGTGGGAAAGATTTACAGCATAAAAAAACTTTGCAGATTTTGGCGAGGGCTTTACAACCGGTTTGACCAAGGGATGCATCCTCGACAGTCCGTAGAGGATTATCTGAGGACCATCCAAGAGGAAACGCAGCAGCTGGAGGAGCAGCTGGCCTCACACAAACAGGTTCACTTTGAGCTCCCTCTTATCATGTCTCTAGTTGAATGGAAATATGGAAATCTACATTGGAAATAAGCTTATTTGAGTGTTTTGTGTTATCCTTTTGATAAGTGTACAAGGTACATACAGTAAATACCATTTTATTGTATTTTATTTTTTAACCTTGTGCTGTGTCAATAAACAAAACCAAATAGTTTGAGATGACAAAATACAATATAAATGACTGACCTGTTTTACATTATCATTAGAAAATTGCCAAACTGGAGGAGGAGCAGAGGTGGAGTGTGGTCCAGGAGGCCACCCCCATTGATAAGAGCCCCACAGCGTGGACCCTGAGCCATGACCTCAGACTGGCAAACACACCTCAGGACTACACCGGTGGATTCATCAACAGCAGCCCCTGTCAACCAAAAGCACCAGACAGCAGCGGTCTCATGTTCCTGCCCCAGGACTTGAACCAGACATCCATCTTCAGTCTGTCCAACAGCAGCGACCCAGAGTCGGGGATCGCAGATGTGAGCTGCCGTTCACCACTCAGTGAAGACAGCACAAGGGATCCAGACTCTGACGAAGCTGTCTATTCTGCTGCCTGAACAAAAGTATCAGACTGTGTGTATTTGAGAGGCAGCCTTGACCAAACACTACCTTTACAAGCATCACCATCACATTGGCTCCTCCGTTCAAAGCCATATTCAAGTGCCAGAATTAACCTGCACTCTTTTTTTTTTTTTTTTTTTTTTTTGCATGTGGTGTGTTTGCCAAACATACACTACTTAGTAGATGTTTGCTGTAGCTGATTTTATTTTACTATTAGTTATGGTGTTATCAGTGCTAAAAGGGACGACGGCACAGAAACCTGTACTTGGATGAAAAAACAGAAATATCAGACTTCACAGGACATCGAGCTATTAATGAGTGAGTAACTTCAACTCATTTTCGATTATGAACAAGATAAAAGCAATTCTGAACAACTCTCTGCAACAGGTGTAAGGAAATCTTGCCAATTTAATGATGATTTGACCATGTGCCTGTTTTTCTATAGTCTTCCATACTCTTGATTCATTAGTTAGACATTGGTCTGCTGATGGGAACTCCTTATGGAAAAGATGATCAACTATTAAAGGCTAACTCCAGCTAGAAACATTTGCCACTTTAATGCAACTTTGAGCAACATGAGACCAAAGCATCATTTCAGATTGATAAATTATTGTCAACTGGTCTTTAGGCCAATGTGACACACATTTGTAGCAGATATACTTGCATACACAGGGACTTTTTTTTTTTTTTTACAAGATGTTATGATTATTTTCTTCTTTTTATTGTTTTTAATGTGTTGTCAGTTGTCTGGATAAAAAGTAGCATACTTTTCATTATTATTCCAAATGAACATGGTGTTAACATAATGCTTTAAAATGTCACTGTAGACGAGAAAACTGTAAGCATTTCTGTCCAAAATATTTCAGTAATAGATGTCTTCTCATTACTTTGATATTCATACCAAAGGGAATTCACAAGTTTAAAAGTGAACAGATTCAATAATTTTATGACATGGCAACTAAAATGAGAAGATCAAAACATGTGATTGTGAATACACACAATTACGGTGTATACAGCAGAAGTAGAATAAATTATTGTTGCCTATAGCGGTGCAGAGTAAATTCACTACAAACCTGCAAATGAACAACATAGATTATACAGCAAAGCATGTTCACTTATTTTTGTACAAGTACCTATTTTTGACTACTGTAATCCTGATTTAAGGCATGTCTGTAACTGTATCAGAGAGTTGAAATTGTAGATCGTACAGATTTTGTATAGAAGAAAGAGCTTTGTATTCCCAGGTTTATTTATTATGTGCTATGGATTTATGGTAAATGCAGCAGTGTTAAAATTGTGTATGTCTTGTGAAATAAATACATGCATTGATGTCATTCTTTTTCTTATTTTGTTTTTATTTTTATTTTACTTTAGTACACACACAAACATCTTGGATTATCAATCATTTATTGTATGCATTTATGTTGGACCTGTAATAAGAGTGTGAATGTTCCTCTGTATGCTTACTCACTGCTTTATAAAATGCGAAAAGCAACCATTTTTTTTAATCTTCATGTAAACCGATATAATTTTATGTAATAGAATGCATTAAATACCACTGCAAAGGATGTTAAGTTTTGATTGGGGTTTTTCTGTTAAACATAACTCAAAGTTATGGAAGGGTTTAAAAGAAACTTTCAGGAAATGTTGATACTAGTACAAGGAACAAATTATTAAATGGGTGCTGGTTGGGAGGTGGGGGGGCAGGATTTTGATGACATTTTTAGGAAATGTTGATACTGGCACAAGGAAGAAATAAGTACTATATTGATCCACTTGTGTTAACCTACCTTGTACAGTTGAAACATTTTCAACCCTGTAGGAAAAAGATTTTCTGCTTTCAACTTGTAAATTTTTTTGAAAATGTAAAAAAACAAACAAAAAAAAAAAAACATGACAATTTAAAAATAAATAAAAAAGTACTATATTGATCCAACAATTGGGGGAATTGCTTACATGATTACATTTTTGTGTTAATGGGAGGGGCGGAGGTCTGCGGTCTCTGTGCTTTTGTAATCATTAATATAATTACTACTGGCATGTATTATTCTGCTTTATTTAACACGTCATCTTCTCCGTCAATATTTTTTTTCACTTTCCCAGCATGGAACGTGCGCCACATACGTACAGACGCACGTGAGGTTTACGTTTTACGTGGTGACGTTGTGTTGTAGGCTCAGCTATGATGGCAGCCGTAGGTTGACACCGATACAATTCTGAATATAAACTATTAAAAAGTTAGCGGAAAACCCCCGACACTATAACATAGAGCGAATTAAAACTTTTAAGATAGTACACGCTTCAAACACACACCCGCCCGGTTTGGGGAACGGTAAGTGGACAGGGCTACAGTCAGCTTTGCAGACAAACGTTATTAAAGTGGCGCCGTGTGTGTGTGTGTGTATCTGTGTATGTATTTATATATGTTAGTGTGTGTGCGCGTGTGTGTGAGAGAGAGAGAGAGAGGGAGAGTGTATGTGTGCACTGCCACTTCTTGGTGTTGTGTTCATGGTTTTTGTCTTCTGTGTAGGTATATCTACCTGAAAAGCTTGTTAAAACTGCGCACAGGCTGACACTTGACGTTTGCCGGTTTGAGTGTGTAGGCTGCTAGCTGCTCCGTTAGCTGACCCACAGTGCACCTGAAGCTAACGTTACCAGAGGCAGCTAAGCTCGTCCTTGATATCCTGAACAGACAGCTGCCCAAGTCCCTGTGTGCGTCTACACAACGTGACATTTTTGGCCTTTAACGTGTTGAACAAATGACACCGTTGCGTTGCACTTTACACCATTATACCTGCAGTATATTTCTAATTTCACACCATATGCAGTGAGTCGTTTTTCCTGCAACCTGCACCAGTGTGAGTTGAGAGCATTTTGTGATATACATGGATTATGTCCCCTGCCTTGTCCTGCCACCTTTCATTATTTATCTTGCCATCTTCCAGTATGAGGCCCAGTCTGTGAACCTGCTGTTGTCCTGAAATCTTCTCATGCTTGTCTATGCATCTTTTTCTTGCATGGTGAAGTGGCACTATGCCCGCAGCTACTGTGGATCACAGCCAAAGAATATGTGAGGTTTGGGCCAACAATCTAGAGGAGGAACTGAAGAGGATCAGACATGTCATCCGAAAGTATAACTACATTGCTATGGTGTGTTACACTCCTGCCGGTACCCATAACCTTTCACTTTAGTGCTACTCAGGAAAAGGGGGAAACAACTGTTACTATTTATTGAGAATCCTGTTGTCTCTCTGTTGCAGGACACAGAGTTTCCTGGTGTAGTTGCCAGACCAATCGGAGAGTTCAGAAGCAATGCTGATTATCAGTATCAGTTACTCCGTTGTAATGTGGATTTGCTCAAGATCATTCAGCTGGGCCTCACATTTATGAATGAACAAGGCGAATATCCTCCCGGAACATCGACGTGGCAGTTTAATTTTAAATTTAACCTCACGTAAGATGACTTATTTGTATCTTATTTGTGGAAGTTGAATGCATATGTGTATTCTGCTGTGAAATTTACAGTTTACAGATAACAGAGTTTGCATGTGGAGTCAGTCAAAGTAAAATGTCTCTGACAGCATAAAGATACAGAAGTTCATGTACAGAAGCAAAACTGTACTGATGACCGAGAAGTCCATAAGTTCATGTTTTTATGAGCTTAATACTAACTGGTGAGGTGCTTACAGGACTATATTATGTATGTGTATTTATAACGGAATGCTGTTGTTTCTCATCAGAGAGGACATGTATGCCCAGGACTCCATTGAGCTCCTGACCACTTCAGGGATTCAGTTCAAGAAGCATGAGGACGAAGGCATCGAGACACTGTATTTTGCAGAGCTACTGATGACGTCAGGCGTGGTACTCTGCGATGGGGTCAAGTGGTTGTCTTTCCATAGGTATTTTCATGTTGGGAATGAAAGCCTTGTTGAAACAGGTTTTACAGTTTGAACAATTACTGTAAAATTAGGTTATTAAAACTGTAATATGGTTGCTAAATGATAGCTGACATAATAGTGCCATAGTACATAATAGTAGTAAAGGAAACATTTTTAATGTTGAAGTTTACAGATGAAAACTGCATCATAAAGACCTGTACAATGTGACCAAAATGTATCACACACTTCATATCACACATTGTACTGTAGCCCATTTCCAGTAAAGTCTATAAATAACTATTGCATATAAAAGTCTGAATTTTGTATTCTACAAATAAAACGCACTAAATCCATGTTTTATTATGTTTCTCCTGATATTTAGAGTCAAAAACTCAACTAAATAATGTAATAAAGTATGAGATATTTAGTGGTAAAATGTAAAAAGACATATAACTACTTTGAGCTCCATCTACAAACAAATCAAACCAAGCAAAATGTATTGGCAAACAAAAATGAACATATCTCATACATGTTTATATAGACATACCAAATGTAGAATGCAGTAATGTTAACTACAGCAGGAAAATATTGCAATATAAATATATTAAATACGATATTCTCAGACTAAAATTTACAGTGAGTTATTCACTATCCTCTGTTTGTGTATTTATTTCATGCCTACATCTACTTCATGTGAAAGAACATAAATAACTTTAAAGACAAACTCATTCCTATAAAGATTGTGAATAGTAACCCATCAAATGATAAACAGCCATGTACTTTATCATCAAGATTTTCAGCAAAATTAAATGTTCAATGCGTTGTCTCAATGTACAACAGGAACAATGACAGTATTAGATATAAACACAGCTTAATGTTAGATTTTTATTTTCCTAAATGGTATAAATCATTATATTGCACAGCTCTCTTCAGTTATTAATTGGATCATCTGAAAAGTTAATCATGGAATTTACAGTTCATCAGTTCAAACAGATGGCACAGTTTAAAGTGTTGTGGTCATATATGCTTCAGATATATTTATATCACATTTGTCTGGATCTGAAACATTTCATTAGAATTATCTTTAGAAAATAGTCTAAACCTCTGTGTAACCTTTGTAACAGACTGAAACTAAACTGGTACTTTCTTATTTTATTGTTATACAGTTTTACCTTCATTACATTTATTCTTGTTATTTCATTGATCATTAGATTCTTTTCACGTACGCTGATGTTTAGTTACTGGTGTTTATAATAGTTTAGTGTAATTACAGGCAGGTATAAGATGAATTTATCCAGATCCAGAGACCAGGTCTGCTGCTCTGTAGTCTTGAAGTAAGATGAAAACATGTCTGTATGTGTTCTAGTGGCTATGACTTTGGATACTTGATCAAGATTCTGTCCAATGCCAACCTGCCGGAGGAGGAGGTGGACTTCTTTGAGATTCTTCGCTTGTACTTTCCTGTCATTTACGATGTTAAGTACCTCATGAAGAGTTGTAAGAATTTGAAGGTACTTCAACAGGTGTTTTATTTCAGAGAGATTTATCCCTGCTGTGAACTTGTCTGAGTGTTTGACTGATGGCGCTTTGTTCTCAGGGCGGTTTACAGGAAGTAGCTGAGCAGCTGGAGCTGGAGAGGATCGGACCCCAGCATCAGGCCGGATCTGACTCTTTACTCACAGGAATGGCTTTCTTTAAGATGAGGGAGGTAGGTCACTGAGGTCAGAGAGAGGATTATGAAGCAGAGATACACTGAGTTGTTAGGTTGTAACCAGAATCTAAATTATTTGTCATGACTGGGTGCTTTTTAATTAATTTCAGATACATGTGATTCTGTGTCACTCAGATTTAGGTGCACACTACAGTCAGATGTTACTGGTGTAAACATTCTTTACCAGGAGTGAATAAGACAAAAAGAATAAGATTATTAATTAAATGAATGAAACCTATAAGACATCTTAAATTAATTTTTCTTCCTTTATTTCAAATTAATTATTAAAATAAAACAAATTAATTATAGATAGACACACACACACACACACACACACATATATATATATATATAATTTTTTATTTTTAAGTCAAACATTTGAAAAGGAAGAGAATGAAGGCTAGCTTCTTATTTCTTTACCCCTCTTCAACTACACTAAATTCCTGTCAGATTCCCTATAAGTAACTCAAAATTCCTCACATATCAGACTAAATTCTGACTATGCGCAAAACATCAATTCCATACATATCAAGGATAGACTGTCCATTTTGCAGCAGGATTTCACATTAAAATAAACGCTGTCCTTTTCACAGCAGATGCACATGTCGAAACTAAAATAAACCATTCACTCCATGACAAAAATACACATATAACAATAACATGTCAGATAAAATGAAATTTACTTGGAATTAATATTCTTTATGTGCACCAAAGCTTCCCTGTATTTTGAGATTTGTTTGAGTGTATGTCCAGTAACGTGATGAAGTTTTGGAGTAAACATGGAAGTCACTTAAGAGTTAAAGTTTTATTATGAACATGCAATGGAATTTACTGATATGAAGTTTATGGGGATTTTGGAGGATTTAATAGTAGAAATGGAGTATAGTATTAACACTTATGTTTTCATTAATGTATAATCACATTTGATTGAGTCTGTTATATTATTAGAGAGGAAGTGAGTCCACCATGTTTCACCAGTGTTCTAACAGTAGTTCAGAGCAGCTTGCGTTGTTTTTTTCCCCTACATTTTATAGCAGGTAATGTCAGAATGCATCATTGCCACCTACCGTGCTTGTGAAGTTATTGTCCCCAAGCAAACACATTAATCAGTCCTTCTATATTTATTGTGAAAATTGGAATTAATGAGGTTACATTAAAAACAAAAAAAAATATGTGGTGCCAAGCACAACAAACCCTGCCTCTTGCAAACATTTTAACTGTTTTGTCCTCCCTCTTAGCATTGTGAAAGCACATTTTTGGTGATTTTGACCTGTGACGTACATTCACAAGAATTTCTTAGGTGCTACTCCTGACCACCTCTCATCTTTTATTGAAAAATTCATGGAAATAGATCGAATACTTTTTTGCATAAAGTTGCTGACAAACAGACCAAAGAAAAACAAACCAAAAATAATACCCTTGCGTACCATACAAATGCAATTAATGTACCATGATCAGCCATAATATTTTGACCATTGAGACAAATGAACTGAAATTAGTTGTTGTTTTATCCCACCACACTTTTCAGTGGGTGGGATGTATCGGGCAATACAGAAGATGTCATCCTATAAGTTATCATTATGGAAACAGGAAAATGGTGATTATAAGGATCTGAGCATTACGATAAAGGACAAAATGTGATGGTCAAGTAACAAGGTGACTCAGAACATCTCCAGAACTGCAGGATTTGTTAGGTATTGACAGTTCCTCCTGCTCCCAATGTGTTTGATTTGTGTTTCCAGACCATCAGGAACCAGGAACAGTCCACAATACCTGCAGTTTTGGAGATCATATAACCCAGATGTTGTAGTAGTTTTGCTGCCCATTTTGTTGCTTCTCGCATCAACTTTTGAAGACTTTGTGTGTGCTTCCTATAGAAAATATTCCATCCACTGAAAGGTACCATTGTAATGAAATGACCAGCTTTATTACTACTTCACCTGACAGTGGTCAGTGTTATAGCTGACCTGGGTACAGTAGATACAGCTTAATGACCATCTTAAGGATTAAAGGTGTCATTCCGCTGAAAACTACTTTTCCACACTCCTTTTGGAATCTGATGGGTCACCCCGAGTTACCAACACATGCTGCCTTTGACAGTGGTTTGTCACCTCCACTGGCTGCATACTGCATTCACAGAAAACAACAAGAGGAACAAGGGACCCAGAATAAGCCGGTCCATCTGACATCATATGGACTTTAGCATCCCCGATTGCAGCGAATCTGAAGTTACATTAGCATATACAAGAGCAGGCCACGCCACAGTAGCTGCTGCATAAATTTGGGGAAAAAATGGTGGACTAAACTGGTTCATGTGCTCTCTGTCAAAATAAAGCCTCGTTTTTTTCCCTGCACGTCTTCAGAACAAGCAACGGCACAAATCCTAGCTGGGTGCTACTCTGGTAAAGGTAAACACACATAGAGAGCAAGAGGGTAGTGTTCCTTAACATATTCTGAGCTAATCAGAGACGCCTCATCAGAGCGTCATGGACATGTATGAGAAGGACCGGTACATTTTTCTACCGTGAAAAAAAACAGCTGGAAACAAAGCAATGCAGACGTTTAAAAAAAAATAAAAAAAATAGAACCAACACACAATAACAATGGAGAACACAGCAATATTAAAGAAATAATGGTGGAGTGACACCTTTAAACACTGTCATTGTGGTAAGGTAAAAATGAGTTTAGTTTCTTGTTAACAGTAAGAGATGGTTCAATTCAGTTTTATTCATAGAGTTCTATATCACAACAAAGTTGTCTTACAGGGCTGTACAGAGTCAGTTGAGCATTGCAAAATGTAACGAGCAGTTCTGAATAGAATAGAAGTACTTTATTGATTGATGTATTGTCACTGTTACAGGAACAATGAAAATTGGTACACCCACTCTGTTTTTTAGTAGCATAAATACTTATGCTGCTCAGAGATTATATAAAAATAGCAAAACAAAATTATACTTAAATCCTACGTATATGCAGAGTTCTGTCAGTGTCCAAAAATACTCAAATATCCAAAAAGCTAACTGTGCTACACATGAAAGAAATATCTACAAAAACGGATATATAAAGGCAGTGTGGTAGATGTACATAAGATTAAAAGACAAGATACATTGGTTGTGATTATTGCACTGACGTAGGGTAAATATAGCATTATCCAGTAATTATTAATATCTTAGTTTTCACAAGTGTATGTCTGAGAATTAGTGTTGTACAGTATTTGTATTAATTTAGAGGGAAGTATAAACAAAACACTTAAGTAGATGGGACATGCAGTCAGTGCATCTGTAATATGAAGGTGGTTAATTTCATTGTATGCAGTAGAGAAGACTTCTGAATGCCTCATGTTTGGGTTCTTCCTGCAGATGTTCTTTGAGGATCATATCGATGACGCTAAGTACTGTGGTTACTTGTACGGGCTAAGCTCCGGCTCGGCCTACGTCCAGAACGGAACAGGAAACGCTTACGAAGAGGAGGCGAACAAGCAGCAGTCGTGACATCACTCTGAAACTCTCCCATCCTGCAGTTCACATCCATGCTCAGCGCCGCGCTGAGAGGTCAAGCTTTCAACAGCTGGAAGAAAATAACAGAAGAACACATAAGAACATCCATGCACCATGTAGCCCGCTGTTTGTCATAGGCTCTGCTCACCTTAGACTATTGAACATGAAGGGTCCATCAGTTGTCCTCCCACATACAGCTGGTGTGTATGTGTGCGAGTCTAGTCTTTTATTCCTACGAAGCAGCGTAGATGGTCTGGTTGATTCACTTAAATTTAACATGCAAATGCTTGAAAAGATGGGGATTTTAGTTTTCCTAAAAAATGTTCTGTAGAAATTTTTGCACTTTAAAACTCTAACCTGATTTTATATGGAAAGCTGAAAAAAAATCCTGGCGTCTCTCCTCTTTGTTGCCTTCTCTATGTTCCCACTTTTACATTGTGGACATCTGTCTTATCATAACAGCCGCTCTCACCACGCTCAGCCTTAATATTAGCTGCATTCTTATCTTTTAAACTTTAATTTATTATGCTGGTTATTTGACAGCGAGTAGATGATCCATTAAACACTAAGACAACACGTAAATACACTCCTCCCTCTGCACCAGGGAGCTGTGTGTGTTTATATGCACATGACTATCTCATTGTACTCGACTTGTTACTTTTCAGTTTGTTCATATTAAGCAAATGTTCATAAAGACCTGAATAAGATCTGATCCCACTGTGAGCAGCCTTTCACTAAAAAGCTCTTGTATTATGTTTAAAGGTGACTCGCTCAAGTGAACACTATTGTTGTTTTGAAGTTTTGGTTGCTGTTTTTCTTGTCTGCATTCATGGTACTAGGATAGCATACAATGATGTTGGCAGTATGTACTCCGATGCATACAGATGCACAAGGTTTCATTATTTAGTTTATTAAGGAAGCACCTTCATTGACAGAAGCACATATGAACAGATGTATCATCCAAGTGAACTGGTTAAACCCCAAATGAACCAGACCATCAGAATCAATATATGAAACACAGCTGCACACACCGCTGAAGTTCCCCTCAACTACTCTGGTGAGAGTAGATTTTCACTGTTAATTAAGGTTTTCTAGAGTTTTAGTGTTGTAAAAGACGAAAAAATCTTTTACTCATTGGAAGTAAAGAAAAAAAAACAAAAAACATTGATTTTTAACATGCACCTTTTGTTCCGGTGAAGTTAATTTCACCAGTAGTTCAGGCCTTTTTTTTTTTCATTCATGCTGCATAGATCAGCTGCATGTACTAAAACGTTTGAATAAATGCTGTGTTGTTGAATAGTATCCTGAACTTCCATAGGTGTGTGTTGAAGTGTAGGCTCACACAACTTATTAACCTGCCTCTTTGTCAAATATCTGAAGCAGCTCGCTCTTTTTCCTTTTGCAGCACATCTCTCACACTGTAAAGGAGTTTGAAGAATATGCAATATACTTGAGGATTGTTTTTAGAGTATTTTGTAAATAAAGGCTTGAAAGTTTTCTACTATCACATGCTTTGGACCATTACATGTGTGTTGTATCTTCTAAAAGAATCACAAACATAATCAAAAAGTCAGTATTTTGCATATACGTCAGACCAGGGCCGCATTATGGGGGGTCTGAGCTCCAGGGCCAGGAGTTTGCAAAGCCCCCCTCCACTCTGACCCCCCCCCCCCCCCCACACACACACACACACACACACACACACACACACACACACACACACACACACCACCTGTGCCAACCTACACTGAAAAAAGTGAACATGGGCCATCTTTGATGTAAGGAAGGAATTGTATTTGAACTGACCTGTTATCACTATGTTTCTGTCGTTTATTTGGTATAATTTATTATATTACTTTCATTCAATGTAAACCAAGGCCTCATTGGTTCAAATTAATTGGCAGATTTACAATCAAATAATTTTCCATTCAAGTGAAAATGTTGCATGTCACGTCACACCACAACCAAACTTGAACTGCACTTTGAATCCGCTCTTCTCCCACAAGAAGCTCAGAGCTCCGACGGGACCACAAGGGAAGAAATAGGTAAGAAATGTGCATGACTGTTGAATATGTGCATACATGTACACACCACTCTTATACCAGGTGGCTTTCCGCTGTCTTTTGCCACACGAGGTCAATGAAAAGTACGACTTCGTTCATGTTAAGCTAACATTAGCTAGCGAATCGATATGGGTGGGATTAGTTTAGCAGACTCCGATATCTAAAGTCGTACATGTGTAATGTGTAGGGTGACCAGACACCCTCTTTTCCCCGGACAAGTTCTCTTTGAGACCTAAAATGTGTCTGGGCAGAATTTCAGAAACGTCCTAAATTACGTTGCATTTATGTAGAATTCCCATTGCATTTATTTAGCTTGTTATCTTAGCCTGTTAGCTTAGCCCACTCCATGGTGAAATACTGTAGCTGTTTGCTTTGTTCAACTAAACAAACCCATATTCCTAATACTCTTCATACTAAAACAGGTGTCTCTGCCCTTTCCTGTTGTAACAGGCACAAGAGTTGTTCAGTGACTTTGCAAGAAAGCTCTGCGCTGGGCTCTTGGTGAGTAAGGTTGAGCAAAGGACCATGGGTAATGCCTTGATAGCTGTTAAATACATGGCTATATTGGATCACTACACTTAATACAGTTCTGTATGTAGGCTAAATGGTAAAAAAAAAAAAATGCTGTTCATTTTGTTGTTATATACTTCTATACATTGTTAATTTATTTTAATTGTGGTTAATGTATACTTTATTATATTTAAGTTAAGTTAAAACATTTATTTTAAGTAATTATTGTGAATGTTTCCTTTGAGAATCTTATTAAAAATAGATTTAGATTGTAAAAGATGGTCTTCAGTAAATTTCTTATAGATAGTATCGGTCTCTTTAATATGCATTATTACTATATACACTGTAGGTTTACATAAATACATTTCTGCCGTAAATTAATGCAAAAAATTAAAAAATTAGTGTATAAAGATTCACCAGAAATTACATAGTTCAAGATTCAAGATTCAAGATTCAATACTTTATTGCCATGTCAACACAGTTGATTGGAATTTGTTGCAGTGCATTTAAAAAGGGACATAGACACCATAAGATCAGACAAGCATACAAAAAGGACAATACAATCGCCAATATATGGAGGAGCTGAGGTCACACTTCACATCACCAGTAGTGAAGATCTATATATATATAATAAAAAAGTTAAATAGTTGGTGCTCAAAATATGTGTGCACCCCCACACTGGTGGTGGGGCCCAAAGTGACATCCATGGAATTTGGGGTCCCAAAATCCCTGGCAGCGCCCCTGTGTGTATATATGTATATACGTGGAAATTATAAGACCACTGTGATGAGATGTTATGTTTTCCGGCCCACGTGCAGATTGTGATGGACGGGTGTGTATTTGAATTTAAACCACTCAAACAATAAACTGAGAAGAGGCTGAACATGAGCTCATTTTATTCTTATAAGGCATCACAACTGTACAGTACATCGCCTCACACATCATCTCTTGTGTGTCATACAATTAGAAGAATAGAAAAATATAGACTGCTACTACTGTCACCATGAAGCATTTTGAGACTAGCGTACATTCTTTAAACTGATGCTCAATGATACTTTACTAATAATAGTAATAATAATCAGAATGATAAGAATCAGAATCAGAATCTCCAGCCCAAGACGAGAACAGACAGAATCCTCAGAAGGTGAAAATATACAAAGCAACTGGAGCTGTCTTTCTTTTTCTTTTTTTTTTTACACTGCAGTACATCCACAGTATCATGTTTTAAGTTAGAAAAACACTCAACAGTATCAGCTTTTTTTTTTTTTTTTTTTTAATGGTGAGGTGGATCTGCAGCATCACGTGGGGGCCCATGTCTGTGGGGTGTCCGTGCTGCAGACAGCAGTGGCCCCTCCAGAGTCAACAGTCAGGAAGCATTGTGTTTGTTTTTTGTTTATTTATTTATTTTTTGGCCGGCAGTAGTTTAATGCGTACAAACTACCAGACAACAGTGAATGTTTGGCAGGGGGACGCACGCTGTCGCAGCACATAGCAGCACCAGCTTTCAGGTGTTTGAGTGTGACAGCAGAATCCTCACTCATGCTAGAACGAGTCAGAAGAGCCCTTAATCGAATGGAATTACTAATTACTACATTTTTGTTTGTTTTCAAGCTGTGAGGAGGAGGAGGAGGAGGAGAAAGGGGGGGAGAGGTGGGATGGGGTACAGTTCACTACGACAATGTATGTTTTGACATCCTGAGATGAAAGCATGCATCATAGATCTCCACAACATTCAACATGGTGGGTGGACAACCTGACCCCCCTCCTCCTGAAATCTTCACTGAAAAAATAATGGCTAAAGGAATGTCACTAACATCACATTAACACTAGTACATGTGCAAATGTTTGGCAAACTTATAACAGCATACTGTATATTTATGTTTCTAGGCTATGAGTACAGTACAACATAAAAAGACAAAAAAAACGATAGGTTACTCTGAGGGTCTCTGTGACACAGATGCAGCTCAGATTGGTTTTCAAATAAACAAAGTGCAAAACGTCTCCTCTTCCATCGCTGCTCTGTGCTTTTCCATAAACAGACAAAAGAAAATGTAATCATCGGAATGCATTTTGTCTTGGATAGCAGCGCCTAGTGCTGCTGAGGACAATCACTGCTCGTCGTGTGTAAAGTCGGTGATGTAAAACTCTCAGAAGAAGGGATGGGAGATGACAAATGTCCATGAAGTCACCACCACGTCATGTTCTGATAGGCACAAACACAGAGGAGGGGGCAACATAGACCTGCAGGGGGAATATGTAAGGAAAGAAATTCATTTCCACCGTGGAAAAATTCAGACTTGCATGTACTTAAAAATAGATTCTGTTAATTTAAATATTTAGTTTTTCATCTTATTTTGCCTTGTTAATATTCATTTGTTTCTTTGTGTGTTAGAAATAAAAAAAATAAATAGTCGTACAGATATTTTGTCAATTCTGTGCACTTACATTTTAGGATGGAAGATGCCACATCCAGTTATGCCTCATGTTCAATGGTCATCCCTGGGTTGCTGGCACCTGAATGGACACACAAGAGGAGAGGGGGGGGTTGATGATTCAGTAACACAGGGGAACAATCTGGGAAAAAAATTACTACAATCATCATGTTGATTCCTAAATTGCAGTCATTTTTTTTTCTAGCACATCAACTTTTTTCTCCACAGCTTACCATCACTGATGATCTGTAGTAAGACTTTTTAGCTAATTACTATTGGACTCTACAGTACAGCTAGTTGGCTTGGTTTATGCAGTTACCATGGAGACAGTGCAGTGAGAGATGTGTACAGCTCCCAATGGATCAGTACAATTACAGTAAGCATATCCTTTGTAAAAACACAATATTGTTGAATAAACATTACAGTCATGCCTGTTTCTTTCATATTTCATTACAAGTTGATATTTGAAAATTCTTATAAAACAAGCACATACCTGTTAAAGTACAATATTTTTCATATGTTTTAAGAAAACAAGAATCCTATTGTTCAAAAATGTCATGTGATAGAGAAAAGCTGAGATCACTTTTGGATTCTGGACCAAAAAATTAGTTAAAATCAGCTGTCAGACCTAACAACAAAAAAATGTGTTTCCCTAGTGTAACCATTTGATCTTCCAGCCCTGCTTTTTATTGCTGTATGATTAGTGATCACTGTCTCTGCAAACATGTGTTATCCTGAAATATTACATCAGTCCTAAATGACAGATAGTGGAAAAACTGTATCTGTTGAATCCTTCTTTTTCCCCTATTGAACCATAACTTAAAACTGTTCTTTATTTACCTCGATTATAGGGTATAGTGTGATGATTCATGTTCAGTGTGTACTTTTAATAAAGATATTTACAGGCAAAGTATGCAACATTTCTGGCTTGTGGTCGGTAAATTTCCCTCCACTCTGTGAACGATGCAGAGAGCAGCAGTCGAGTGAGCGTGAGATTGTAATAAGAACGACAGTAGTGATAGCAACAGGCAAACATGTGAAATAAAAAAAAACTGTCTCATTTCAGCCATGGAGATTATATTGTGAAAATACAATTAAACACACCTAACCCTTTAAACAACCAAAAGGCACAACTAGACTCATCTGGTTTTGTTCTTCTTGCGTACACTGCATTATTGACTGAAACTACAGTACAAATACAGCAATGAACGTCCCGAACAGAGCAAAACACGAGGCAAACAGAGAGTACAGGCAGAGGTCAGGGTCTGTGCAGGTACACTACCAGTCACATGTCAGGACACACCTTCTCACTCAGTGCTTTTGCTCTTGTTGTGTGCTTTGCCTTCACTCTGTGGTCCAACTCATCCCACCTCATCAGCTAATGCAGCGCCCCATCACTGCCCTCCTTGGTCAAATAGACTGGAGGTGTGTTTGGGGTCACTGTCCTGTTGGAAAACAAATGATGGTCCTACTAAGCACAAAGCAGGTCGCTGTAAAGGGCTGTTATAGTCACACCAACAGTGTTACCAGCAGAGCACCTTCACACCTCCTCCTCATCACACTACGAGATGGGAACCGCACATGTGGAAACCATCTGCTCACCTGTTCTGAATCTTACATAGACGCAGCCGGTGGAACCACATGTTTGAAATGTGGACTCATCAGACCCAAGTTCAGCTGTCCACCGTTACTTCAGTTCCTTCATTAAAGGAATTCTCTTCTTCTGGTTGGTTTTTTTTCAGTAGTTGCTTCTTTGCACTGATTTGACCATGAAGGCCTGAATCATTCAGTTTTCTCAGAACAGCTGAGATGTGATTATGTGGGTTCTAATCTGGGGTGTTGTTAATTTACAGTTTGTGAGACGAGGAACTCAAAGGAACTTATCTTTAGTAACAAAGGAAACTCTTGGTTTTTCCTTCCCTGGGGCGTTCCTTATGACAGCCAGGCATATATTGTTGGATTTTTTTACGACAATTAGTTGAGTGGTTGTTGGTGTACTATGGATTAGAACAGTAGTCCAACAGGGTTATTCACTGTATAGAACTGTGCATCACACCTCTCTCAAAACAAAACAAAACAAATGATAACAAAAGACTGATATTTAAATTTTTAAAACATTTCCCTGTGGTCTATATAAACTGTAAATGCTTGGGTCTGAATTCTTCTCTAATTCAACTACACAGGTCCATCTTCAACCCTATTTCTGAGTAACGACATCAGAAAGGTGGTTTTGGACGCTGGCCCTTTAAATGCACATGAGCCACTTCAGGCCCCGCCCCCTCCAGTTTATGCCTGAGGTGCTCTGTCAAATTCAAGCAACATCTGAACATTTTAGGTCGGTGTTCTTCAGCACCCATTACCCTGCATGCTTTAGATGTCACCCTGCTCCAACACACTCACATGATCAGCTCATTATAAAGCTCTGCTGAAGCTTGATAATGACCCACAGCTGTGAATCAGGTGTGTTGGAGCAGGGTGACATCCACAACATGTAGGGTACTGGGTCCTGAGGACAAAGTTATATAATCTGCTCATAGTTGGGACAGTGTGGACTACAACCACTGCTGCTGACAAACACTTGTCATACTCAGAGAAATGTTCATTAGTAGTCTTGACCTTATATGTGAAAATATCATGATGTAACTAGTTATAGATGTAACAAATCAAGCAGGAATTAGAATGGATTGTAGAAATCCACTGGATTTTTGCCCAAATAAATATAGCTTTGCAGCATCTGGAGGGTTCAAATTCAAACTGTATGAACTATTAGGGTCCAAATTCACAAATAAATGAATCAAAGACAAATAAAAGTGGTTTTAACAAAAATTACTTCTTTAAACTTTAAACCATTCCATCTGACTACCTTATAGTCCAACATTAGCTATATAATGGGTGAAGGCTAATGTTAGCTTTGGCTAATAATTTCTAATGTTAACATTTTTAATGTTCTTCAGAATCCATCCAGATTTCAAATTCAGATGAATTTCAGCTAAAGGTGTGTCTTCTGACTTCAACCAACAATGGCTGATCAGAAAGGAGGTAGTGAATTGGTAATGATCTTGAACTAAAATGCTATTTTTATTTTGAGGACATGATGATCTAATGATCCTTTGAATTTTGTTGATTGGACAAAATGGACAGAATGCGAAGAGTTTTCATTACGATACAGAAAGTACTGAAAACAAAGACGAACCATGGAATGAGAAGGTGCATCCAAACTTTTTGCTAATATTGTAAATCACTCTGACACAAGGTCAGAGGTGATGGTCGCCAGTTGTCGCTGGAAAAGTCTATAGTGTTTTTTTGAAAGGAAAATGTTGCATACTTTGCCTTAACTTTGGTGTAAGATCAAACAGAATAAGTGACAGTAATGCAGTGTTGGTTATCACTATAAAAACCAGTCGTGGGTTACTATAGAAATATAGTGGTCTGAAAAAAATACCATGGACAAGGTCAAAAACATGTTCTGTGGTGTCTGTGACCTTTGATCTCAATATTCTAATTGATTCATCAATAAGTCCCAGTGAACTGAAAGTAACTTCCTCACATTAATGTGGATTTGGATGAATTTTAATATAATATATATATATAATATATAATATATATCATATTATTTTTGCTGAACTATTAATGCACAACATACGAACACTACACTGGACATAATAATCCACCCCACACTGGGTCAATACCATAAATAATATCCTATTACACTATTATTTAAACACTATATTATACCATACCATAATTCTAATCCTAGAGTATTATTACCCTTCTTGTCCTTCTCCACACCACTGTCACTCTCAGACCAGGAGGGGGTGCTGGTGAGCAGCCGGCTCTGAGATTCCCTCAGGGGTTTGGAGGGGAACTGATGACCCTCTGCCACACTGAAAACACATGGACAGGAGCAGCAATTTTGAGAACATGATCAAAATATGTCTGTTTCCACATAATAATAATAATAAAAAATAAAATCATCTGAAGTAGTTTATTTCATTCTTGTTTTCTGTCTAAGTTTCAAATACTGCTTGGTGATTTTCCCTGCATCACTACCTCACTACCAGCTCCTTGTTTTATATTATAATTTTACCATTTTATGGATTTGTCTTTGTTTTTATTCACCTCTTGATTGCAGAGTTGGAGCTGCTGGGTGATGACGGCTGTTCAGGATCCAGATTTACCAGACAGGTTGGGAATGAACAACCATCACCTAAACTGTAAAGGAAATAAAACACAAATGGTAGGTTTTTATTTAAGGATATCAGCAGCTGATATCGTGGATGTGAGTTTATGCATAGCTAACCATATATAACATGCTTAGCCATGCATAACATAACAGCTGTGGCTCAGTAGGTAGAAGAGGTCAACCACAAACTGCAGGCTTTAACATGCTGAACAGTCCTTGGACTAAACACAGATCCCTGGGTTGCTCCTGTTGGCAACTCTGCATGAACCATCTCCAGTAAGATGGAAATGTGGTTTATAAATACAGTTCATTTATGTACACATGGATCTATATACTTTTTACAGAGGTATGCAATATTTGATTTGTCAAAATATATTCAGTTAAATAAACAAAATAAACCCAATATAAACTGATGACTTCATCATTGTTTATTTTTTTTATTTATTGTTTGTATCCTGTAAAAAAGACAAGTCTTCAACTTAAATTGATACTCAGATATCAACATATGGATTGACCTTTTTTGGGACAAAAATATAAAATTATTACATTATATAATTCACAGGTTGTATCTTTCACCTCTGCCACGGAATGGTTGTTTACATCTGGGCTTGTCTGTATGGTTGCTAGATAATGCAAAATGTTATAGATGGATTTAGATTAAATGTTCAGGAATTGTTGACACAAGGAACAACTTATTACATTTTGGTGGTGATGGGTGCGGGGCTGAGGCACGTGTTTCCGTCTTCATATCGGGGTCGGGGGGGTACGGTACCTGCTGAAGGTTTGCAAACTTTCATTTCATAGGGCAGGATTTTCCACACTGATCTGTTTTGGTGGAGGTTTAAACTGTCTGAACACTTTTCTACTTGTATGCATTTATTTTAACTGGTATGAATGATGCCAATTCGCTGCAAATAAATATTTTTTTTCCAAAAGAGTTCATCAAAACAATAAATTATGAAATGTATTTATTTTATTTTATTCCCAAGAATAAAGTGGGTAATAATAACTTCAACTAAATATTTCATAAGAAAACAAGATGTAACAAGTGGTGCCTGGCACAACAAACCACACCCCCATTATTTTACCTGATTTGTCCTATCTCTTATCATTGCAAAAATACATTTTTGGTGACTGACTTTGACCTACATTCACCAAAATTTAATAGGATCTATTCTGAAACACCTTGCACCTTTCCTGAAAATATAATAGAAATTGGATCAGTAGTTTTTGCGTAAAGCTGCTTACAATCAAACAAACAAGTGGGCCCAGTACAACAAACTCCGCCCCTCTTGCACACGTTTGACCTGATTTGCCTTATTTCTTGAGAACATATATTTTTAATTTGGTGACTGTGGCCTTTGACCTACATTCACCAAAATTTAATGAGATCTATTCTGGACCTTTACTGAAAATTTCCTGAAAATCAATCTAGTAGTTTTTGTATAAAGCTTCTTACAAACAAACACACAAACCAGGAGAGTGTAAATCGTATAGATTTCAAAAATAGTGAATTCAATCATGTGACTTTCGTCACAGATCTTGAAGAAATATGTAAGAGGAAGTGAAATGCTTTCAAAAGTTTTTATTGTAAAATAAGAGATTTTCATGACACTAGTGACATGGGATATTCACTTCTATAAAACCTAATATTACCAAATTCATGGCTGAGAGAAGTGTAAAATATGAGTGAACCACATCCTTTTAAAGATACTGTGTGTAGGATTTTTCAATTTTTCAATACCTTTAATCTAGAAAAAATGTAAATATATATAGTGTGGGTCCTGCTTGCTGTGTGCCGCCATTATCAAAGGACAAACATTGAAGTAGCTGCCTCTATCCTGTGACGGGTCCAGAGAAGTGATGGTGATGTAAGTCATCAGACAGGCATCAGCTCTGGTCCATGCATGGTTATGTTTGCATCATAAACCCATGCATGGACCACAGCTGATGCTTGTCACTGACATTGATATTATATCTGTGGGCTCATTGAATTTTTGGTGATTCCATAATACCACCACAAATTTGTAGGTAGGGGTCATTACATGTCCACTTTGATGGAAGTGATGACACAGAAGTTGAAGTATTTGCCATTTTGGCAGCTTGTGGAAACTAAGTACAGTCATACCTCTACTTATGACAGACCCAGCTAACGAAAAATCCAAGTTATGAAAAACCTTTGCCTCAATTTTTCGTCTCTGAATACAAAAGAAAATTATATTTACAAAAGGAAACTGAAACCTCAGACATAAATACAGTACATTACGATGCTTAACTATGTACTGTACGTAAATACATCACATACTTACTGTACGTAGCATCCAATTGTCTATGAGGGAGCTACCCATGAGGCTTTTCGTTACCCTTTGACCTTCAACAGCTACTGTGGCCCCCTGGTAACAGACACTTTAAGTGTAATTTGTCCACCTAGACCAGTGCTTTTAGTATCAAAAGTTCAGCCGAAAGGTGCAAGAAGAGTAAATGTATCATCAGCTTAAGAAAAATTGTTAAAAACTTGGACTCCGTAAGCCCGGAGACGCGGACCGTTCTACAGAACCTCGGTCTGCTACGCTGGTCAGGTCCAGAGGCTTACAGCGGAGTCCCCCCCCCCCCCCCAACAGAGGACGCCTCCAGAGACATCAAAGGCGGCGCGAGAGGAAGTAGAAGGCAGCTGTGGCAGTGGATTTATAGCGAACCCGTTCCGACGTTTGCTTCCATCAGTCCTGCTCGCCAACGTACGCTCACTAGAACTGAACTACCTGAAGGTGGATTTAAACACTAAACATGATCCACCAGACTGCTGCATCCTCATTCTCACCCAGATGTGGCTCAACTCTTCTATCACGGACATAGCTATTAGCCTGGACGGGCTAACAATATTCAGTTCCGTCAGAAGCCGTGCTCTCACAGGTAAAAACCAGGGGGTCAGTGTTTTTATCTACACTAACAACAGCTGGTGTTAGCCTGGATGGGCTAAAATCTAAATGTACATTTTTTAACACATATTTCATACAAAATCTGTATTTTTTATAATTTTTAAAGGGTTTGAAGGGTAGTATTGGGGGCCTTGAAACGAATTAGGCCTTTTACATGTAAACTGCGACTCTATTTGCGAAAATTTCATCTTACGCAAACACTTCTGGAATGAATTAATTTTGTAAGTATAGGTACCACTGTATTTGGTAACTAGGAAAGATACAGCTGAGGAATTTTGTTCCAAAGTGTCGGCCTTAAGGTAAATGCAATACCAGAACAGTCAAATTGCACTGTCTTTGCAATGATTTGAACTCTTGCATTATATATAGTGGTGGAAAAAGGTTGCATTTGTATTGCATTAACAATCCTTCTTCACTCATTGAACTCTATCAACTATTGTTCCAAACCTACACAGTCATTTCTGTTTGTGTGCTCTTCTGTCAGGAGATAATGAAACACATCCAGGACATGACATGTTGAAAGTGTGAAGAATTTATTTAGTTTTACTTTTTTCTTATTAACAGTTCACAAATAAATGCATTTGTTTGTGTCTGTTTGATGTAGCCACACTGTTTGAATCATAAAAAAGATTTGTCCACAAATATAGCATGATAATATTTCAGATTGTGTAAAATTTGAAGGGTATCCAAAAGCTTCTTTCCTCTACTGTACAACATCTGCCCTTCCCCCTACAGTACATTTAAATCTAAGTCTTCCTCTGAAACCTGTTTTATTTTTGTGTCTCCTGTTTCCCTGAATCGATTGAAAACGTTCCATCATGTATCTATATTGTATGATGTCTGAGCATGTTTTATATATGTGCTTGCATTCTGGACGGTTATTCCTGGAATATTACTTGGTACTGGTGAGTGGTAGCCTGTTACGTGCAGCCAAGAATTTTCTGTCAAGGCATCAATAAAGTTACACACTATACTTTAACTTTAACTTTAGGCCTTTGTCCAATACATCTGTCGGACTCTTAGTCATTTTCAGTGGGTATGATAGTAGTTGAGGATAGTAATGTCAGGGCATTTGTGAATAATGAATGAATGAATTAATTAATCATGAATATATAAGGGAAACTTAGAACTGGATAAACTTTTGCACATGACTTTCTTTCTTCCTCATAAGGATTGTTTATGGATGGTTAAAACAGTGACAACTATATGTGTTTGAGTACGTCTTAGATAGAGCATCACAGTTTCTTACCTGGAGAAAACGGGCACTGGCCAGAATTTGACTTCATCACCAAAGACCTGGCGGAAGTTCTTACTGAAGCCCAGGCTGAAACCGTTTTTATCTGTACCGTGACGAAACACCGGAGCGCGAACCGCCTCTGAGGGCACAATGAGAAAGAAAGGAGTCAGATGAATGAAAACTGTCATTGTTACTCAGCAGAACTGTTGTCTCAGAGCAGGTTAACATGTGAGCCATTATTGGTGAATGACTGTGAGTCAAAGTGTCTTTGTTTGGGAGGAAAAGCAGATCTGAGGTTGTGCTGCCAGGTGTGACTTCTCTTCCTGAGCAACGTCGCAGTGTCTGTTACTAAGCTGATTACTGCTCTGAGCCTTGTGTTTTTGCATTACACTGAAACATACTCCTCGGGATAATCCACCCTCCTCATCACACAGACAAAGTGTACCACTGTGCACACATAATGAGAAACTGTAACGGCCCAGAGACGCTCATCAAGTCACTGCACTGATGAGGATGTTGACTGGCAGTGGGAATAATGCAACCAGACACCCTTCATCATTTAAGGCAACACTGGGCAAACAGTCAGTAGACGTTTAGGGTTCATTCAGATGAGCGAGTTACTGCCCCCCCTTTAGGCTGTATTAATACTGCAGCTACAATAACACGTACACAACAAACAAAGAACGCCACCTACCGAGAGTGGACCTGTTCTTACACACCAGCCAGCAGTGGTAGATGAAAAGGGACGCGAGACTGACGGAAAACATGGAGGCCGAAAAGAAGAGGAAGAGGATGTGGAACTTGGCCTGGGTGTCTGGTAGACCATTCTGAGGGAAAAGCACAGTGGACAAGGACTCAGGGTTTGTTTTTTTTTGTTTTTTTTACTTTACTACTGTGTGGGATTTAGCATCATCTAGTGGTGATGAACTGAACACCGCCCCACTCTCCCCTATGGGGGCTACAACATATCTGAAAGACCTTTGTTATAACCAGTGATTGTTTTGTCCATGTGGTCCCCAGAAGGGTTACATTTGGGCTGCATATAAGGTTCCTTGGTTCCATGGTGACCCAGTATGTGTTTGTCCACATCAGAATCAGAATTAGAATCTCTTTATTGTCATTGTAGAACAAAATTGAGGTTCAGTACAATAATTTACAGACAGACAACACATATCAATAAAACAACAGTTATTTACATTATTCATTCATTAATTTTCTGAACCCACTTTATCCTCACGAGGGTCATGGAGGTCACATATAGCCTACCCCAGCCACATAAGCCCTGGACAAGTCACCAGTTCATCACAGGGCTGAACATATATAGACAAACAATCACTCTCAGAGTTAGACACTCTGGAAATTCATGATTTCCTTACATTCTTTTTATTTTATTGTTGTTTTTTTTAACATAGTCCAGCATTTCATTAGAAATTTAAATGAAGCTGTATGCTGTAAGCTCAGCCTTCGAACAGGTTGTTGTTTTCAAAAAATAATGCAATGAAATCGTGAATTTCCAGAGCGTCTAACTCCGCACTTGGCAATCGACCATTTCAGTCTTTCTCCAAAGACGTTTTATGAATACAGAGGCACATGGCTTGAGATCAGTAACTCTGGACAGAGTATCTGATGACATAAAGACCTCAGGACACCTAGGTTTGTCTTTAGGGACCCTCTACTTACTACCACGTAAGTGTGATGTTGTTCAGAACTTTAGAAGAGTGTGCTATTTTGTGCTAATCACATGCCCTAATCACTTCCATGCTAACACAGTTTGGCTCAAAATGACAACATCAAAATTCCTCAATCTACATCCAAATGGTGTGATTTTGATGTCAACTACGTATATGTATGTACTCCCAATCACCTAAAAAATGAGTGAAACTTTTTTTTATCTCCAGATAACATAAATAAATAACATAAAAGATAAATACAGTGGGATGAACAGATTGAAAAATTCTTTGAACTATTCAGATCTATGATTATTATATCTGCAAACCCACATGACTCTTATGTGCAGCCCAAATACAACCCTTCTGGTTCCAACATGGACATTATTTAAAGAGGCAATAACTCTGGTCCTCATTCAGAATTAGTTAGTGAAAAGGAAGGAGTTAATTGTGAGGTGATGTAGAAATATAGAGAGGTGAAGTTCTGGTTCATGGACATTATTTTAGAAAACAATAGTTGAAAAAAATAACTGTCACTGAGGATGTCTCTACAGCTTAGTTGTGAGTAGACTTGTAGTGATACTTTGCACTTTTCATGCTTTTTTATCTCAATCCCTAAGTATGAGGTAAAATAGTGAAAGATTATGGATAACGTCTGCATTGTTATTGTATGATCTGAGCTGTTTCACACTGGAATAAATGTTCCTTCATCACAAAGTGTGGCTTGTAAAATTATTTTTTTTTTTTTTAGTTTGACAAACTTCATATATGTATATGGTGATGGAATTCATTATATTATTTATCTCTTGCCTTTGAATATTTATTTATTATTATATTTATACACCCCGACATGCTTTGGCTACCCATATGGTGATATACTCCATCTGAAATAGTATTATACACTAATGAAAAAGTACTTCCTGAAATACACACTAGACCACAGGGGTAAAAAACATGCAGCCTGGAGGCCAAAAGCCCCCCCCCAAAGGGTCCAATCTGGCCCATCTGATGAATTTGTGAAATGCAAAAATTACACTAAAGATGAAGAACATTAAAGTTAAAACCATTTAGGTCAGTTTAATCTAAAGTGGATGAAACCAGTAACATACTATGATATTATCCTATAAATAATGAAAACCACAAATTTGCCTTTTTGTTTTAATGTTTAAAAAAGGAGAAGAAAGACTAGCCTTTTACAAAAAATGGGAATAACGTGAAATATATGTGGAATTTTACCAATATTCTGCCTGTTACTAAATGTTGTGTGTATTTGTAGATCCACTGTGATCTGTACATTTGAATGCACATGTATAAATGATAAACTAAAGTGTAATATTGTTAACCCATTTTTCTTAAGAATTTGCAGGTTTTGTGAAATACCATCTGGCGACAGTCAAGTTAATTTTTTGAAACACAAAGAATATTTTTACTGCAAATATTTCATGTTAATGTTGAAAATTAACATTTTAAGTGTGTGTGAAAACTTTTCCCAGTTACTCTACAGTCAAGATACTTGTTGTACTATTGTAGTAATCTATTTATTTACATTCTAACACTGTAAAGTCAAGAAATCAATGCAACAAATACAGCGAGAACTGAACTCATCTAGATCTGGGCAGTGGGCTTCTACTGGGTACTGACACACAGATGTCTTATCTAGTCTAGAGGGAGTTTATGCAGTTGTTTCTACTTGAGCACCACTAACTAACTAATTAACTAACTAACTAACTGCTCATTTCATACCCAGTACTCTTTCAGACGGAAGTGTGCTCTACCTCCAGCCTTGGTGAAAAAAAAAAAAAATACATGTTATTCAGCATCTGTTCAGCTGTCATTATAAGGTTCTGGGTTTAAGAAAATCATTTCTAAAGACAATAAAAACACAGAATAATGTGAAGTTGATGAATACTATGCTTACCAGCCAAAATTTGATGAAGTACTTCAGGTCTGTAGCGGTTATAAAAAGGCAGTAGAGTAGCGAATATGCCAAGAACAGCATGAAGAACTTGTAGTTGGAGAATCCCACACAGTTGTTCACCCTGTATTATGAATGATGGATTAAAGTTAGTGAAGACACAGTAGTAAGTAAGTAAGTAAGTAAGTAAAATTTTATTTATATAGCACCCTTCACAGTACAGGTACACAGAGTGCTTTACAAACCGGACAATAAAAACAGCATACACAAATAGAAAATAGAAAGAAATAGAGGAGAGAGGCTAACAATTAAAGACTAGTTTAAAAAAGTATGTTTTAAGTTGAGTACCAATAATCAAATATATCTTAAAAACAGCATATGACTTTCATCACATTTTTTTCCCCCGAAATCTGTCAAATCCAGTGACATCCTAATTATAGTATTCAGTAGTCTTTCCATGCCTATGAACGTGAGTCACTTCCTTCACAGAGAACAACTTTGATGATGACTCCATCTTAAACACAGTTTACTTGTTGACATATTGAAGTGAAACATCAGCCAGAATCATCACTTTTTGGAAATTCTGTCTTTTAAGTGGATTGTGGGAATGGAGATTCCATACTGCAACAATTTTTGCAGTCTCTTGGTGAGTGCTGAACCCACATGTCACCTTTACCTCCATCCACTGACTTTATTCATTCTTTAAAATAACTCTGGTGGACAGGATCATTCTACATTGTAGTGATGTGGCTCGCTTTCTTGCCAAATCTTTCAGAAACTGCCTTAGCTTGGTCGCCATTTCTTCAAAGTTGTTCATCATTAGTGAAGTAGTTCATGTGCATAAGCATTAGACCTCTTAAAAAAACCTTTTTTCTTATTTTAAAGCCAGTTACTGTAATTCCCATTCTTCAAACTGTGGAATGACCAGATATCAAATTATTTAGGTTTTTGGACCATGGTAAGGCTTTATTTTTTATCATCAGACACCTGACATTTATTCCCATTTTGCTTCATACCTTCACTACCATCAGCCATAGGGCATTTTGGAAGGTATCGCATGAAATATGACACAATTTCCTGTAAGCTGATACCCAGTACATTAGTAATCTAGACAGGCATAGATGTTTTTAAAGCAAAAATGTGCTACATTTTAGGCAGTTGTTAGGGTGTCAGATCAGGCACCACATCATTGTACCTCATACATGAACTGAATCAACTAAATATAATGACAAAGTGAACTTTGAAATAAAATATATTTATAGCAGTAGCATTGGAACGTTGCACAGAACATTATCTGCACACTCAGAACACAAAGCACCGTTGATTAGGTTGAACATGAAAATAATTTCACATTATATATAGAACTGGAGAGGAAGTTATTTCAATACCAATCACTTGTTCAGTGTGGCTTTACTGAAGCTGTCAAACCTCCTCCTATGGTTCTGCACAACCTGAAGAAAACAACTTCTCTGGTCTAGATGTGTAGTTATCTGAGTGGCAGCATAGGAGGAGGTTTGACAGCTTCAGTAAAGCCACACTGAACAAATTATTATTATTCTGAGTGTGCAGATAAGGTTCTGTGCAATGTTCCAATGCTACTGCTATAAATATATTTTATTTCAAAGTTCACTTTGTCATTATATTTAGTTGATTCAGTTCATGTATGAGGTACAATGATGTGATGCCTGATCTGACAACCCAAAAACCGACTAAAATTTAGTACATTTTTTCTTTAAAAACATCTATGTCTGTCTAGATTACTAATGTACTGGGTATCACCTTACAGGAAATTTGGTCACATTTCATGTGATACCCCCCAAAAGCTCTATGGCTGATGGTAGTGAGGTTATGAGGCAAAGTGGGACAACATGTCAGGTGTTTTTGACAAAAATAAACATTAAAACTTCATGGCTCACGAAGCAGGCCTTCCCATGGTCCAACATCTAAATAATTAGATATCTATTCATTCCACAGGTTGAAGAAGGGGAATCACAGCATTTTGCTTTATAATAACAAAAAAACTTTTTTTTAACAGGTCTAGTGTTGTAGCCTAATTTGTCCCACTGAAGTTTTATCATTAATCTTAAATATTTTTACACTAGCAGAACTCTTGGGCGTCTGTATAAATCAGTCACTGCTTATTAGAGATCACAAATCTGGCCCACATCTGACAGACATATTGTCAATTATTCAGTACGAAAATATGCATGGAAACAGAAAAGGATGAGTAATAATTAGGCTATTATTGAGGTTTTACAAATGTGGGAAACATTTGTGCTGCTTTAAAAATAAATTTGTACTGTAAAAGCACTTTACCGTATATAATGACAGTCACATTTTTTTAGGCTGTTTAGACTTTACTAAGTGCATGAACACTTTATGGTACAAAATGTAATTGTCACTTATTGTGCAGGGTTTAGTGCCATCTAGTGGTGAGGTTGTTATTGCAACCAACAAGACTCCTCACCTTCCAGCCCACAGTAATAAAATACAACAAAAGCTAAACACCTTCACTAGAGGCAGTATTAGGTTTATCCATTTACTGCAAAAGAACACATTAGATAGTTTTTATTATATAATAAATGTCTGTTTATCTACAAGTGAAATGAGTTGACAATTTGATATTGGTCTCCATTATTGTACATCAGCTCAGAACAGAACTCCTTTTCTTCTTTTTTTGTTTTATAGTAGATTTAACGTCTATGTTAAGGTGTTTCACCATCATCTCCTCTGCTCAAATTTGTATTGGAGTTAATATCATTTTACTTAATTACCAAGAACAAAAACTATAAAGGGATTCCATCTTTTTTTTCAGCCACTACATGAGTAGGGTATATTCAGTTGGGTGTCATCTTCAGTCACTGTGAGATGTCACTAAAAATCACACACTGAACCTTTAACTACTTTACTATTGGACGTGAGACGCCAGAATAAAAATGAAAATTACTTCTGTCATTCTCCTTCTTTTTGTCATCTATTCTGCTTTGAAAGTTGCCATCACTGGCAAGTGTTGGCAAGGTCACAAGGTCTTTTTATTTATGGGGATTGTTGCAGTACCCTGTGTTCAACACCCTCCAAAAACTACCCAAACAAATGACAGTGGAGGGTGTCACAGCTGTCTAATACTGACACAGTGCTAACAGTGTGTACAGATATGGCTGGATATGTGAGAATAATGATTTGCCACATTTATTCAGCATCCAGATCTATTATTTAACGTGGCATTTAAGTCACAAGAGCTAAAGTTTAAGCTTGCTGTAAAATATAAATGAGCTTATCTGTCAAAAATATTTACAGCTAACATGATCCACTGGCAATGTGTCTGATATCACAGCTTGTCTCCAGTATTGCAGAAATCACCATGATGGAAATCAGGTTTGTTTTGTCTCCCTCTGCTGCCACAATCTGTCATCTGGCAGAATGAGGGGTTACAGCATCGAAATCTATCCAGTAAACAAACCGCCTGTGAGTCCATGTGAAGTCTGTTCACAAGCCTTATTTAGTGCGGAGGCAGTGGATTCAAGCTGTTTATGACAACTATTTATGTCATTTCAGATATGAACAAGAACAAGTTTTTAACCCTTTAACCCCTGACGTGTCTGTGGTGAACATTCTCAATGGACAATTTATTTTAAATATTCACACATATTCAACCATTTACTCAATAAGAACAAATTCACAACACAGTGATAGAATAGACCTTGTTGTTTCCATAGACATCTGAGCATGCTCAGTTCAACCCCCACTGCCTGTAGAATAGGAGGTAAAACACAGAGCAGTGACTGATAAAAACTCACTATAGAAACAGATGGCGTGGGCTTTTTTCTCTTTATTTAAATTTTTATTTTACTGTTGTTTGCAGTGCTGTTGATTTCTGACTGTGTAACTGCTTTTTGGAGTTCGACCATGTGTCAAAAACTACATGGACCAACTTAGGAAAAAAAAAAAAAAAAACAAGAACAAAAGCTACTAGCCTGGCTTTCACTGACCCTTGTGTGTTTCAGCTCAGCTTCGTAAGCTTCACACAAGGGTCTGGTAAAGCACGCCTTTGTTGTCTCTGTCCACATTATGGACGGACCAATCAGGACGTAAGGAAGACTCCACACAATAGCTTTGAAAAACATAGCAGCTAGCATGGAGGAGACTGAACTGGGCTTTGAATCTGCAATTTTAACAGTGTGGTTGAAACTACCGCATATTGATTCTTTAAACGATAAACAGAACGGTTTTGAAATAATTTATTGCTGTCAAGGTTGTTATGGCTCTTCTGCCAACCAGGTATGAGAAGAGCTATCATCTACGTTACGCTGCTTTCAATGTGCTTTCATTGAAGTAGTACGTCATTCAAAATGACAAGCACCTGGTTTCTCCAATCAGGGTGAATGATTTTGATTGACAACCCGCCTTAACAAAAAGAAGCTAATGGTGTTTTCCCAGATGTAAGATGTGAGCAGCCATGAGGAGCATCTATACATCTGATATGAGTCTGGTTAAAAAGCTACTGGGCTACAATTTAAAACACTTGTTATTGTTCAGTATGTTCTAGTTCACATTTCATATTCAACATCTTAAATCTCTTATAGGTGTACATTCTGAGTGTCTTATTTCCTGTTGTGACCTTAAAACCCATAGTAAAACAGCAGCATGTTTCAGTGAAATAATGGCTCAGGGGTTAAAGGGTTAATATTTTTTTTTTTAAGTGCTACTGTAACAGTGCCAATGATTCATTTGTTCATTTGCTTTGTCTGTTTAATCAAAGAGCACCTCTACATACCAGGGGCAGTGGTGATCCATCTTCAGGATACATCTGTAACACAGCAGGGTCAGAGCTCAGTGTAATGTAATTGAACTGCAGCTTTCCACAGTGCAATATAGAACGTGCTTTTCCCTCTTTAGGTGCATGAACAGAGGCCCATACTTATCACAGACTGAACAATGGTGACATCGATCAGGCTTCAGCAGCTGGCAGCGGTCACAGAAGCGAATGGCTGAGGAGACACAAGCAATTTGTGAGCAGACTTGACCAGAGACCAACGGGGGGAAGGCAGTAAAATCAGCTCTGACAGTCATTCTTCTACAGTCTGTATTTACTGTAGCGTACCTCCAGAGTTGGTGCGAGTGTAGATGGGCAGGTCCTTGGCTATCCTCCTCAGGATCTCTTGCTGAGATTCTCCCCGATCTTCACGCTCCAGCAGCTCTTTGTCAGAGTAGGACAGGTGGAACTGTGTAGGACGGAATGCACACAGAAAGAAAAACAGTACCTGTGATTTATCAATACTCTAATCTATGAGCGGTGCTGTTTATTCCTAATCAATTATTTCTTTCCATTTGTCATAATATTTATCCAGATTGGGCAGTTGTGATTGTTGTTGGTATCAGCTGAACTGTAATATGTATTATTTCAGTTAGTAATTGGTGAAGGGTACACTGTAAAAAAAAATGAAATAATAAAATAAAAATCCTATTGTTTTTAAAGAAAAAAGTTGGCAGCTGTGGTTGCCAGAATAATTCTGCAAAAACACATCTAACTGTAAACATATTTACAGAGTAACATGTACATTTTAAATATGTAGTTTCAACATTAAATGCAAGAAGCAAATGGACTGCATGTTACATAGATGGTGACCACAGCATTCTATAAATCTACTAGATCTGAACTGGGAAATATCTACAGAGTTTTGCAAAGACACTTGTGAACTGTTGGAGTCTGATTTCAATTACCAACCTTTTGGTCATTACATAACCTGTTCTACCAACTGAACCACCCATTGTTTTACATATTTAAAATCTTAAACTGTTAAATGTTTACATCTTTATTACTTTTTTTTCCTTTTTTAAATAGTATACAAGCTGTTATTTTAACATTGTAGTCTTGTAATTTAAATGGCATCACATTGTTACCTCTGCCAAAGAGGTTATGTCTCTCTGTCTGTCTGTCTGTCTGTCTGTCTGTCTGTCTGTCTGTCTGTCTGTCTGTCTGTCTGTCTGTCTGTCTGTCTGTCTGTCTGTTAGCAAGATAACTAAAAAAACTATGGAAGGATTTGGGTGAATGTGTTGGAAGTGTCACAAGGAATAAATGATCACATTTTGGTGATGATCCGGAAGAGAGCCTGGATTCTGGATTCTGGATCACTTTGAAATTTTACATTGCAGTAAATCGAAAATATATTTCAAAGTGATCCAGAATCCAGGATCTCTTCCAGATCACCACCAAAATTTAATCATTTCCAGACCTCCCCATTATCAACATACCATGTAAATTTAATCAATATCTGTCCATAATTTTTTGAGTTATCTTGCTAACTAACAGACAGACAGAAAACATAACCTTCTTGGTGGACTTCTGTTCATTCGAGGGGGGGGGGGGGGGGGGGGGTCTGCCTTGGCGTAGGTTTGCACTCAGAGTGCTTTTCTAGTTTTTCAATTTACAGTTTTATTTTCTCAAAACAACAGGAATACATCATTGTTGCTTTCAGATCTGGTTTTGCCAACATACTCTTCCTGTAAAAACTACAGCTACATTTGATTTAATCTTTTTTAATATATTAATTAAACAACTTTCCATTACATATCAACTTACAGATTTTTTATGTTGCAGTTTTACAACTTTTTTTGCTGTTAATTCTAGTCTTTTTTTGAATCTGTGTTTATTCCATTTATTTTGCCTCTCATCGCCCTTTTAGCTAAATGGAAGAAACACAGCAGAGATATTATGGCTAAGATAACATCTAAAATTTCACTTCCATTATAATCTCAAATCCTTGAGTGATGCCACAACCAGAGCTCATAAAGAAAAGCTTCCGCATTCCTCCACACTGTTGCCTTCATGTGCGTCAGCTCAGCTAAAATGTAAGGAGCTGTTTGTGTGTGTGTGTGTGTGTGTGTGTGTGTGTGTGTGTTTTTTCTGAGACGTACAAATGAGCTGCTGTGAAGTGCTGTGGTCAGGATCACAGCCATTAGAGAACAGCTCTAGGCACTTCCACTGCAAAGTATTATTAGTATAAATGCAGCACTCAATCACACAGGAAGGCTGTAACCTGTATCTGCACTTCCCATATGATGCTTTGTCAGCTGAGTTTTCGCAATAAAAAGTTGTGTTGTTAGAGACACTCACCTCCTTCAGGGGGTTCATGGGTCTGGTGAATATGGTTTGCCAATAAGCCCACACAAACATGATGAAAACGACATGGTACACCAGTAGGTAAATGACTGGAGGAAGACAAAACAATACAGATAATTGATAGTTTATTCACAGTTTTAAACTTTAATGAATAATAATCATTTTAGTGTGATTCAATGAGATATCCTTGTATTTATTTCACTTAAAACTAGTACTATATAATTTTCCCCAGTTCCTTCTGTTACTATTGCCATTATTTAACAGTTAAATATAGATGTATTTGTTTAAATAAAACTGCCAACTGATAGGGATGTCCCAACAGTTTCACTTCTGATACACCACTTTCAATACTGGCCGATGAATATTCAATATGATATCAACACGATTCATACATATTTTGTAGTGTGGAATGTCAGAAAAAGGCTTGATCAAGTGATGTTACTCAAATAGAGAACAAT
The DNA here is from genome assembly GCA_020466265.1 of Siphamia tubifer. Classification (NCBI taxonomy): domain Eukaryota; kingdom Metazoa; phylum Chordata; class Actinopteri; order Kurtiformes; family Apogonidae; genus Siphamia; species Siphamia tubifer. Next base: position 36,970,644 of record CM035792.1, on the reverse strand, counting down.
AGTCAGCAACAATAGGCCTGAGAAAAACAGATCCATTTATTATTAACCTATTGGTTGCATAAAGTTTAGCTTTCAACATAATATCTACAGTATTCTACCATTTAATAAAAGAAATAAAACATAAATTAGACTCTGAAAAATAACATGAATTAATCCAATAAAAACATCAACAATTATATTTTTAAAGTGCAAACAATTCAAGTTCACTTCAGTTATATTTTATTGTCAGTAAATGGGGCCAAATAACAACATTATATTGTCCAGTGTCCAACTGCTTAAAGTGCACTGATTATGTCCAAGACAATACGATCATTGTCTTCACAAAAAAAAGGTAAACAAATTAAACATATCACTTTTAAAACAAGAACAGAAAACAAATAATATTCAATCAATTAATATTCAGTCTATTAACGAGGACTGAAGTTCTGGAGTTTAAAATGGACTACTTATCCAATCACAAATAAAATCTGATATTTATTTTTTGGCTGATATATGGAGCGATATCAATATCAGATCGGAACACCCCTACTAACTGGTATATTGTATTTTTATTGCAATATTTGTAATAATTTATGTACAGAACTACATCCTAGAATGCCTTCAGAAGCAGCTCACTGCTACTAGTGCTAATGCTAATGCTAAGTGCAGTACTAGTTTTGTAGTTTGGTCCAGTCATTAGACGGAGCCCCCCTGATGACATGGAGAAAAAAAATCTAATTTGTGGCCACGAAATATTAATATTAATATTTTGAGTACATATTCGCTGTAACTATCCAATTTTTCAACGATTAAACTGAGTGCATTAAACATCCCATAATAACTGTAGGAACTGCTGTAACTATGGCTATGTGTCCAAAGTTCCTAATATGCTACTTAGTGTTTGAAAATAGGATGTAAAATTGTACCATGTGAATTACATATTATTACTAGAATAATTCTGGATGCAAACTCTGGACACTTCACCAGCATAAGCATCCCATAATGCAATGCAGTTATAAGAACAAAGGATAAGTACAAACTGTTAACAGAGGCCAAACTTACAGAGGGTCAGTGTTTCCCAAACTTTTTGAGCCACAGCACATAATTTACATTAGAAAAATCACAAGGCACACCACCAAATAAAAATATTACAAAAAGTATATTTATTGAAATAATGCACATTTACTCTTGTTGTACATAGTGTAAAACCTGGGCCTGTTTAATTAAAGTTTTTTTGTCTTTCTTAAAGACACACAAATCTATCTCAACAGCTCTGAGTGCATCAGTGATGTGTGCCGTTGTATGGATCCATAATTATACTACTCACTTAGTACCAATAAAGTGAAATTGGATCATTTTCCATGGTACACAGCACACTTATGTGTCACAGCACACTGGTTGGAAAACACTGGTCTAGGTAAGGTGAGATTACCAAAGACATTAAAACAACAGTTATAGACCCCCCCCCAACTGTAAAGACACTTACAGGAAGTGACATGAATACACTCCCTGAGCATCTGCAAAGACACTCTACTGATTACTTATACATAAGTACTGTATACTGAGCACCAGTGGAGGTGTTATGTATAAGGTGCAGAGTATGGGATTTCACACAGACCATAGTTTAGGGCAGGGGTCACTAACCCTGGTCTTCCAGATCTACTGTCCTGTATGTTTTTTCCTTTTCCAGCACACCTGATGGACCTTCTGTAACATTTAATGATAGGCTGAGCATTTGAATCAGGTGTGTTGGAAGAGATATATATATATATATATATATATATATATATATATATATATATATATATATATATATATATATATATATATATATATATATATATATATATATATATAAAACAGGTGTCAAACTCTGGTGTCCTGCATGTAGATAAATAGATGTTTCCCTCTTCCACATGATTCAGTTAACCCTTTAACTCCTGAGACTTTAGCAGTTTCACAGTAAAAAAAATAAAATAAATAAAATAAGCAACAAAATTATCAAAGTCATCAATGAAATGAACAAAAATGAATAATAAACCAACAAAATAATTAGTAACATGAACAAAGTAAGGCACAAATGAGACAAAATGAAAGAAAAAATAATACAATCAAAACAAAATGTAAAAAAATTAACAAAATGAACAAAAATGAATACATATTTACTAAATTATAAACATGGACATATTAGCAAAACATTTTTACTAAACTTACTTGAATGTCCTTTTTTCTAAATTAGCGGCCTTTTGACACTCAATTCAATTAATCAATTCAGAAGGTGTCAGAGTTAATAATCAGCTCCTCATCAGTTCTGCAGAAGATTGATAATGATGTAATGGCTTCTAGAGGGAAACATCTAAAACATGCAGGAGAGTCGATCTGGAGGAGCAGGGTTAGTGATCCAGGCATGGGTTTAATTCACTTTGAATTAATAATTAAAAAAAATAAGCACCATAAACATATATAAATAATATGAATAAATGTACTTTCTTCTTCGTTGGTCATCATCTGTGTTCTTCACACCTCTGGTCAGGATGACACATTTTTATTGGTTGATCAGTTAATTAAAATCATTAAATATCTTGCCATATGTGAGTTTATTTTTCTAATTCAAAAAGAGGTCCATACCCTTTTGCCAGTATGTGTTGTTGTGTTCAGCTCTTATGTTGTGTGCAGGGCTTTGTGTGTCTTCTCTCACAAATCTGGTCACATGTTTCTCAAAGTGACTGTTGACCTTATCTGAGTCAACTGACACTGACAATCTGTCCTCACATCACATTACTAAATCCTAATATGGAAAGTAAAATGTTCATTTATTCAACATTATTGTCAGAAGTGGTCAAAGTACTCACATTTTGTACTTAAGTAGAAATACAGCTACTTGTGTGAAAATATACTGTACTAAAGTACAACTCCTTTACTGAAGTAAAAGTAAAAGTATATATATATATATATATATATATATATATATATATATATATATATATATATACAACTTCTTGATTCTAATAAAGTAAAAAGTAAAATTGCATTTTTTTGCTATGGATGAAATAATACTTAAGCAGGAAAAACTAGGAAAAAAATAAAGTAAAGTCTTTAAAATAAAGTCTTTAAAAGTGAGTTACTGTGTAGATGATGTGTTTTATTGGGTCATAGTACATGGTTTTGTGTGTAAGTACAGGACAGTTAGGAAAAATTCAAAAGTCCTAAATAGGAGATTAAAAAAGCATAATTATGAGATTTTAAAAAAATCTACATCGTGAGATAAAAAGTAAAAATTATGAGATGAAAAAAATCTAAATTATGAAATGAAAAGTCACAATTTGTGATTTACAACTTATTTTTCATACTGTCACATTTGTCTAGTTTGAAAAAGTAATGAGTCTATTTTGAGAATGTAAAGAGTATAAAGTACAGATATTTATCTAAATGTAAAGAGTATAAAGTACACATATTTATATAAATGTAAAGAGTATAAAGTACACATATTTATATAAATGTAAAGAGTATAAAGTACACATATTTATATAAATGTAAAGAGTATAAAGTACACATATTTATATAAATATAAAGAGTATATATTTATACAAAAATGTAGGGAGTTAAAGTAAAATGTTGCAAGAAAAATAAATACTCAAGTAAAGTACAGATACTTAACAAATGTATTTAAGTACAGTAAAGGAAGTACTTCTACTTAGTTACTTCCACCTCTGATTATTTTAGCAGTGGGAAAATATAAATGTGCATGCTATGGTAATTAATAATGCTTTTTTGTTGTTGTTCTTTTCATTCCAGAAGGGAAACCAGATTTTTCTTTTGGTCTTTAATGTTGCAGTGGAACCATGGGTCTTAACAAAACCTGTAGATGAGTTTAATTACTGGTGGAATCTAATGAAAAATCCATTTGTTACTATTTCATCAATCATCAATAGTTTCCAAAACTAGCTTAGAAATGACTATGAATGTGAACAAATGACAACAGAGACTTTGATACAAAGTACTGCATTTTTAAATCAGCACTCATTCAATATTATTCATAATATTCTTATAAATAAACATAGGAAATATTCTGTAACACTTACCAAATAAAAAGGTAATTTTGTAAAGAAAAATTCTGGCAAATATAAAAAAAAAAGGTACCAATAAAAGTAACAGAAGGACCCAAACACGCACTGGGTATAAATATTCCCTTTTAAACATTTAACTGAGTGGAGTTATAAAGTCACATGACACACTCCCAGCTGATGCATGTTAATTATAGTGTTTTGATGTGTGCACTGACAGCAGGGGAATCCCACTGAACCTCCTCTGTCCTCAAATCTGCTCAACATCTGCCACATAGAAACTATCAGAGGCGCTTACGGTCTGAATGATTCTTCTTGATGTTCAACTGCTTCATAAAACACTCACCCTTTTCTCCTGTGTCATCAATGGATTCTGAAAAATGAAAAGTGAAAGTGACACAATCAGGTTTGAGGAGGAATGGTGCTCACATTTTTTAAATATCTTTACAAGTTTGGGGAAAATGACTTCATTGTAAGGTGATTTATTTTTTCTTAATCATTTTGAAACGCAATAAGTGTGTAAAAATAAAATTAATATGTCATTCACTCATTACAGATCAGTAAGAAATATCTGATATAAACCTTTTTGACAAATTATATTATATTATAGTCAATGACACAAAACTATTTTTTAATTCCATTTGAAATATACATGATTTACAAATATAATATTTGTCTGTTTAAAGGATAATTTTACAGGTGAATAAAACCATAGTTCATAGCAAAACTGTTGAAGTAAAAATAAACAAATACACTGTTGTCTATAAAGAACAATTTATTTTTCAGACAAGTTCCTTTTTTATTTGCATTTATATGAACCTTTGAACAGGTACAGTAATTACATACTGAGTCACATACAAATATTATGACATTTACAAATTTTAAAGGCAGGTTTTCATCCCGAGTCAAATTTTAAGACAATTATTTGTTAAAGAGTCACAGTCATTACACTTTATCTGAATCACAATCTCAATCATTTCATGAGAACAGGTTAAAAATATTTTATTCCACCTTTATGGGCGTCAGTGTATGAAGACTATGCAGCAGAAAGTCGTAGCAGTATTTTTATCATAACTCTGCATATTTTTCACTTCACTCTTAATATTTTTGAGGTGAATCATAGCCTACTACAGGGTTCATACACATTTTACAGAATCAAATTCATTTATTCATTCTTTTAAGGATAATTTTCCAGTGTTTTTCCCAGCACAGCATTTTAGCTCTGGTGTAAAATACATATTTCAAGGAATAAATATACGCATGATTATTTTTTCACTTCTTATTACAATGATCTACATTGTATTATGCTACAAATGTCTAAAACTACATCTCATAATAGCCAAAAGTTTAGAAATGAAATAAGTAAGTAAAGTTTACTTAAAGAAAAGAACCAAGTGCTGAACATAAAATAGGGGCAATAAAACAACATAAGAATTATTTCATAAAATAAATAAAAGGATAAATTCATCAACCAAAAGCTTTTTAAAAACAGTCCACAGAGTTACCCACACAGGGTCAGGGTCATTACTGAGTCTTGGGGGCTACAGACTGGTCAAATATGTGTCCACACACACACACACACACACACACACACACACACACACACACACACACACACACACACATACACACACACAAACACACACACACACACACACAAACACATCTACAACTATGCTTAGACTCATCTCATTTACTGAACCCACTTTATCCTCACTAGGGTCACAGGGTTCACTGGGGGCCTAATCCAGCTACAATGGGTGAAGGCGGGGTCAGAGGTCACCCTGTATGAGTCTCCAGTTCATCTCAGGGCTGAACATATATAGACAAACAATCACTGTCACATTCACACCTATGGACAATTTAGATTAACCTATTAACCTATCAGTGCATGTGTTTGGATGGTGGGAGGAAAGTGGAGTACCTGGAGAAAAGCAGCACAGACTTTGAATTTTTCTGAATATTTAAACTAAACCATTCATTTAGAATGTGTCAGCACTGATGCATTAGGGGTTAAAGGGTTAAGTGGGTGGGATTTCAGCTCTGTGTTGGTCATAGTCATCTGTCATTTTCATGTAGTAGTTCATTTTCCATTGGATATACAGTATGTGCAAAACAAACAGAAGTGTGTAATGTTGTTTTTTCCATTAAAATACAAATGAGATTTTTTTTTATTATTGTGACATGACTCGTCCTTCCAAGAACATTGTATTACAGATATATTCATTATTATTATTATTATTATTATTATTATTATTATTATTATTATTATTATTATTATTATTATTATTATTATTATTATTATTATTATTATAAATTACCCCTCTATCATGTACTACAGTAGATTAAAAAAATAACCCACTTTCCTGGTGTGTCTACACATACCAGACCATGTGTCTTTCACAACTCTTCTCCTTTGCATCCATCAACATAAGGTTTTTTTTTTTATTTACCTCAGTGTAGTTATAATAAAATGTCTTTCCACTACAGTTTAGCTTAATATACCAGCTGTGCTATGCCCAAAAAAGACACCTCTTTTCAGTTTAAAAGTTGAAATTCAAATTTTTTCATTTGTAAATTTTATATAATTTAAGGGTCAGTGGAAAAGTGACGACTGTTCTGCTCATATTCAGGAAAAAAGGGAGTGGAGCTGACAGATGCACTCAAAGAGGAGAGAAGCTGCTGATCACAGTCTGACATGAACGTCAACACATAATCACCCCTCCAAAAAACAAAACAAAACAAACAAAAAAACCCACAATGAAAAAACCTGAAGAAGTCGACTCACACTCGACCAGTGGAAACTTGTTGCAAGATCAGTCGACATAGTTTATATTCCTCCCAATATTTTAGCAATGATTAGCTGAGCGTACAGTACAAAATCATCTATCTCCACACACATCACACACACACACACACACACAGCAGGACCTGAGGAAGGGTGAGCCAAGGAGCTGAATCGAGGCGTGCAGCCAAAAACCGTGCACATGCCGCCTCGCCAGAATAAAAGCCCCAGAGTCTGACAGTGAAGCATGAGTGTATGATGAAGTGTGTGTGTGTGTGTGTGTGTGTGTGTGTGTGTGTGTGTGTGTGTGTGTGTGTGTGTGTGTGTGTGTGTGTGTGATTAAGGACGTGTGCATGAATGTTCATTAAAGTTTTTATGGTCCCTCACATACATTAGCGTTCCCCCTTATTTTGTTTTTAAATGTCCATGTCCACATTGACTTCAGGAAGGCCAACTCATTCTATATTTGACCGTCTTAAAAAGAGGAACCATTGTTCAAAGGCTGATGTTCAGGGGTTTTTAAAAGAAAGTGGGTCAACCGCAGATTGCTTAGGGTGAATTATGTAAGACAGACAATGGGATTATCTGAGCTTGCTGAGCGAGAGGTATCAGCTGATGATACTTTAACACAACTGGTCCTGTGTCTGTCTGCAGGAGCACATGCTGGCCCCAAGCAACCACTGTCCTGTCCTGCTGATGTTGTTTTCATCTGCTCGTCCCGTGTGACTCCAACGCATCCTACTTTTGCACTTCCTAACTAAAAAAAAAATAAAAATGAATAGATCTACACAAATAATGGGGGGAAAAGAGCTGCAGTTCTACCTCTAAGACAATAAGAATCCATTTTAGGGTTAAGGGTCACGTTTTCATACACAGTAAATTTTGCAGTGTTAAATCAACACTTAGAGAGTTTATTTAACTTCTTCTAGAGTGTATTTGGTCCCATTGTCTCCAAATTAACACTGCAAAATCTACAGTGTAGTTGTGTTTATATGTTAAGTTTTGTTTTAGTCACATGTTCCCTTTAAATGAAGTCTGGAATATTTACCATATTTAGCTTGAACTCAATCTGTTAAAATAACTCTAACCCGACATCCATGAAAAGGTCAAATGTTCAATGTGCATTTAAAGGTGTCATTCCATGGTTATTTCATTAATATTACTGTGTTCTCCATTGTTATTGAATACATTGTCTTTTGGTTCTATTAAAAAAAACATCCAGATTGTTTTGTTTCCAGTTGTTTTTTCACGGTAGAAAAATGACTTGAGGTCACTTCCTCATACATGTCCATGACATACACTGTAGATTTTGCAGTGTTAATTTGGAGACAATGGGACCAAATACACTCTAGAAGAAGTTAAATAAACTCTCTAAGTGTTGATTTAACACTGCAAAATTTACTGTGTAGTCACAACGCGTCTCTGATTTGCTCAGAATGCGTGAAGGAACACTCCCCCCTCCCCTTTTGCTCTATGTGTATTTACCTTTACCAGAGTAGCATCCAGCTAGGTTTTATGCCGTTGCTTGTTCTGAAAACGTGCAGGGAAGAAAAATGAGGCTTTATTTCCACACAGAGCACATGAACCAGTTTGATCCGCCATTTTTTTTTAAGTTTGTGCAGCAGCTACTGTGGCGCCATCTTCTCTTGTAGATGCTAATGCTAATGCTACTTCAGATTCACTGCCGGGGACAGGCTTAACCCCACATGGGTGATGCTAAAGTCCCTCTGTCGTCAGATGGACCGGCTTTTTCTGGGTCCCTCGTTCCTCTTGTTGTTTTCTGTGAATGCAGTATGCAGCCAGTGGAGGTGACGAACACTTTCAAAGGCAGCATGTGTTGGTTTAGATTTACATAGCGATTTTCAAGGCACCCAAAGCGCTTCACATCAGATTCCAAAAGAAGCATGGAAAAGTGGTTTTCAGCGTAATGACACCTTTAAGTTGTATTTTTATATTATTTCAAGTTTGTCTAATGAATACTGAGGTGAGTAAAAAAAATTAAAATACATGTTTGAATGGGAACTAACCTGATTTTCCTCAATAACCAATCAAAGTACAAGTCTCACACAATATAATTACACTTTACCTTGATCCCAAATTGTGCAGTCCTTGTGCAATGTCTGGATCAAACAGTGATTTTGCATTTCTGTCACTCTGCAGAGATGAAGGACGGCTCATATTGCATAAATGGCCCCGAACACATGCTGTGCTGTAACTCTATCTGAGGGGTCATCTGGGGACAAGTCTCTCTGGTCAATGCAGTGACACGGTAAAATGACTCCTACAACCCACTAGACTCTTAATGATGAAGCCAAAGCACATAAAGACGAGTTTTGTTTCGTTTTTTTTTACTGAAGAAGGCATGTTTACCTTTATAAAGCATTCTTCCTTTTTGTTTCATATTTGTTTTTTTCTTTTTATGTTTTATTGATTTTATTTACTTTTAAAAAAAAGTTTTATTCATTTTATTTTCATTTTTATTTCAGATAGAAGTGAGTTCAATCACTTAACAATCTTCTGGTCATTTAGTTTTCCCTGGTCAATCTTTTGAGATGATACAGGTGGTAATTTTTCTGTTGCTGGAGTTATATTTTCTTAGTTTATTACTAACCAAGTGCTGTCTTTGCATCTTGGTTTAGTTCATGTATTTCTAATTTTCTATCTCACCTCTGTCTTAACCCTTTACATTTCCACTTAATTTTGCCTACATTTGTTAATAAAGTCAATTAAATGTTGTTCTTGAACCATTTTGATAACATGCAGTTGGTGTTTGATTATATTATAAATTAAAATATTCAGATGAAAACTGGGATATGCAATAGATACAGTAAAACACTTGTGGATATTTATTCATGTTTTCATGTATTTTGGACTACATATGGACAAATTTGTTTTATTTGTTTTAGATATTTTTGTTGGACTATGACTGTTTGTTAGATGATGGTTCCTCTGTCTATAATTATGAGACATAAAGGTTCAGATCAGCTGTTAGGGTTAGACCTGCTGTGGTTATTTTATCTAAAAGTGGTTTATATTTTCCAATGTCTGTTGTCAAACTACATTAGGTCATGTGACATTTGGGACAGTTTTGGGTGGTTTGCTTAACATTTTAGAGCAACTATGTGGAACCCTTGGAAGTTTAACCCTTCGTATTAAAATACTATTTTATTTCTAGTAAATTTCAACCGATGTGAAACACTTTGGGCTAAAATGTTTGTATGAAAAGTACCATACAATTACAATTTATTTTCATTATTATTGGTCTCAACAAACAGTATGTATTTCACTCCCCTTTTATTTGTTTTTGACTGAGATTTTCCTTCCTAGTGGTCTGACAAGCTGCCAAATGGAGCACAGAGTAGACTCCTCTGAGACACCCTAGGAACCATTACTCACTATCCAGGTCAACTCTAGTGTTCACCATTCAGTGAGGAGTCTCTGTGTCTGAACGTGGGCCTGACTCAAAGCCACTGCTGTCAGTAATCTCACCAAAACATAATGCCAGTGCTGCTGTGGAGGAGAATACAAATGGACATGATGAAGCTCAGTGCCTACAAGCCTGGAGCTATTACTTTAAGATAGTGTTGATAGTGGTGTGTGTAGTCATGAATCCCACCATGGCAATGAGTGAGCAGCATGCTGTGAGCACATTGTGGTGCTCATACAAATGTAATAAAAGCTCTTTCACAGCAAAAACAGGCTGTCAACAGAGGAACATGCAGTATGAAGAACAGAAGGGAAAAGCCAACAATGCCACTCACTTCCCTTCACAATTTTCTGTTTGTGTGATGTGTGACTGTTAACACACTGCGTAAACAACACACCAGCCTCCCCTCTGCATCTGAAAAACACCAGGCTGGACCACAAAAATGTCTCACCACAATATATATATATATATATATATATATATATATATATATATATATATATATATATATATATATATATATATATATATATATATATATATATATACTATAATAATAAATGATCACACAGTATTCAGTCACACACACACACATGCACCTCCTCCTCCTCCTCCTCCTCCTCCTCGTAGTATCCAGACTGCTGATTTCTTACCTATGCAAAGCTGCAAAACATAGGCGTAGTATGACCACGCCACTATGAGGGCGATGAACAGGACCGGGATCCAGTACAAAACTCTCTGACAGCCCCTCTTGATACTACGCGAGCCCGACGGTGCCATAGTCTAGGAGCGGATCATTTCCCGTTCCCGCATTCGTGTGTTCCTCTCTCTCTCTCTCTCTCTCTCTCTCTCTCTCTCTCTCTCTCTCTCTCTCTCTCTCTCTCTCTCGCTTTCTCTCTCTCTCTCCCTTCCTCCTTCCCTCCTTCCTTCCTTGCTATCCCCCTCTCTGTGGAAGTGTGCGTGTCTGCCTTCCTGTGTGGACTGTCAGTGCATCGTTGCTCCAGGTCTGATCATCCTAATCGTTAGTTTAAGACGCATCATCCCCCTCTGCCTCTGGTGCTGCAGCCAGTCCTCTGTCCTGTTCAAGCCACTACAGGGCTACACACACACACACACACACACACACACACACCAAAATATCAGACAGGCTTACACGCACACGTGTACGCACGCACGCACGCGCAGTCAACGCCGCCCCTGCTGCTCCCTCCCCACAGGTTGCCATGACGTCCGCGGGATGCTGCAAGCCTGGCACATTTTTACATCGGGTGCAATGAGTTCAAGCTCGCGAGTGTTCACACTGGGGTCTGCTCGCCCCCTCCCACCGAACAACCGACCAACCAACCCCCCCCCACCACCACCACACACACACCTTCACAGGCCATGGATCTCCTGCACTTCAGTCCACATCAGTGATAGGGGGGTCAGGGGTCAACGCTACCAAAGGTCAGTCATTTATCATTTAAGTTTGTACTTGACACACTGTATATGTCCAAAGATTTTAAGAAAGTTTAAACAGTTTCACCTTGATTGGAGCCCAGTTAACTAATGAAGTGATTCAGCACATGTTGTCCTCTGTGCACCTGTATTTTGGTCACATTAGACCAGTGTTCTTCAACCCACTGTCCTGCATGTTTTAAATGTCACCCTGCTCCAACACACCTGACTCAAATGATCAGTTCTTCATCAAGCTCTACTGAAGCCTAATAATGACCCACTGCCTTGAGTCAGGTGGAACAGGGTGCCACCTAAAACCCTGAGGACCAGGGTTAAAGACCACTGGATGTATGTGCAACACTTTAAAGCTGTCATTCTATTGGTTATTTCATTAATATTACTGTGTTCTCCATTGTTATTGAATACATTGTGTGTTGGTTCTGTTAAAAAAAAAAGTTTGGATTGTTTTGTTTCCAGCTGTTTTTTCACGGTAGAAAAATGACTTGAGGTGGAACAGCAGAGTTTACTGGTACGTCCTCATACATAGTGATGAGGCGTCTCTGATTGGTTCAGAATGCGTGAAGGAACACTCCCCCTCCCCTCTCGCTCTGTGTGTGTGTTTACCATCCCAGAGTAACATCCAGCTCGGTTTCGTGTCGTCATTTGTTTTGAAAACGTGCAGGAAAAAAACAAGGTTTTATTTCCACAGAGAGCACATGAACCAGTTTGTGCAGCAGCTACTGTGGCGCCGTCTTCTCTTCAAGATGCTAATGCTAATGCTACTTCAGATTCAATGCAATAATGGGACATATTTCTTCATGGCCTGCTATCCAGGGAAGGAAAAATCAACCGAGGTAATCTGTCGTTTTATTCATTTATCCGCTCTCTAATTCGTTACTTGGAAACAAACAGCAGACATTTTGTAGTTGTTTATATAACTGAACCTCATCTAGAGCCGTAACGTACAACCTTGTGTACTTTTTTTTTTTCTTTCATGTAGGGTGTTTTGGAAAATCTAAGCACCACGAGGATGGACTATAGAATAATTCATAAAAATTACCAAAAAATATGAAGGATGTCATTGATGGGTGATTTTTGGAACAAGAACAGAAGTTGGTTTATTCACCACATATAAGAATTTATTCTCCAAACATACAGGACACAATAACCATATCTACAGTACAGTATAATATCTACAGTTATACATTACATTCATCTTTACCTTTGTCATTGAAGTGACAGTACACTGAAAAAATGATAAACTTAGACCTACAGTCGTCCTCGGTGGTCTGGATATATTTTGCCAGATCTTCTTTCAATAGTTCTGTCATCTTTCAAAAGCACCTGAGCACCACCCAGCTTATCCAATCTAGCATCTAGTGTGGGATAGTGTGACTAGGCTATTTGTGTCCACACATACCACACCATTTTTCTTGTATTCTTTTATTTTTCTTTCTTTGCTTGTTGTAACGTCATCAGTTTTTGAATTCACCTGACTCTAGTTGCACAAAAAGATCTTTCCATTGCAAGCTTTGCATAATATATTATCTGTGCCATGCTTGAAATAACACTTCTTGCCAGTGCAAAAAGTTTTAATCAAAAAAAAAATTGATGTATTTCCATTAAGTCAATGTTTATATTTGCACAATTTGAGAGTCAATGGAAAAATGAGTACATTGTTGAACTGTAAAATCTGCACCGTGTTCATATTTTATTCCATAATGTCTCATTTTCACACTAATTCTCACAACATGTTTCATAAATGTGATGAACACATATGCAATGTCTACCACCTGTTGCAAATTTTATGTGTGGATGCCAAACACTGCAGCCAAGTAACAGTACGCACTGACATGACAGATAAGAAACTCCTGCTTATGTGTCCTAGTTAGTGAGGATTCATCTGTTACTGAGCAACACCATATGTGTCACAGAGTCTTAGTTTTCTGGGTTTTTTTCCTACCCTGTTTGTTCACTGGAGGCCCAACATGTTCATGTTACTGTAAGACAGGGGTTGTCAAACTTATTTCTTTCAGGGGCCACATTCATCTCCTGTTGTCTCTGTTTTAGTGTATTAAAAAAAATGAAAATGTTTAAAATTGAGCTTAATTTTCATTAAACATTTCAGGTTGTTCATATTTGTTGATCTTATTCACACTTTATTTTTATAAGAGTGCACTAAAACCAAAAAAATTAAGTTGTCATTGTTTATTTCCCAGCATAATGGACCCCCCCCCCCCCCCCCCACATCAAACTGAGAAGAAGATATGGAGTAATTTTTTTTTATAGGTTATTCTGTTATTTTTGTACTATAGATCATATTGGTCTGTATGTGGAACCTGAACTAAAATGAGTTCCACAACCTTGACTGTGGTATTTTTGCTCACTGCTAATTCATCTCACGGCCCAGATTGGAACCTTTGGCAGACCACATTTGGCCCCCGGACCACATGTTTGAAACCCCTGCTGTAAGAGGTTTCTTCCATTAAAATGAGTTTTTCTTCACACCAACAAGTGCTTGCTTTCAGGGGATTTATGGGGTTTATCCCAGTATTATATTGTGAGGTCTTGACCTCACTACACTAAGTGATTTGAAATGCTGTGGTTTCAGTGCCATATAAATTAAATTGAACTGCATTGAATTGACTGATTTTCTTGTTAAAATCATCAGTCTAGTAGTTTTCACCCAATTCTGGAGAAAAACTGAGACAGCTTTAACCTCGGTTGCAGAAGGTTTATATTGTTGAGTTAAATGCTAATAAAAATGCTGCAGTCTGTAAATGTCACTGGTACTGTGGGCACAGTGGTGAGCAGGTAATGGTATTTAAACCACTCTTAGTTTCATCTTTTTTACTCAAATACAAGTAGAAATACATGTGTAAAAAAAAACAATGAGTAAAAGGCAGTCAAAAAATGTAAGTATTTTAAAATATTTTACAGGGCCATTTTCACATCATGGATTTTTATGTAATTTTCAACAGACTACAAATGTGTGTGTTCTTCCATTATTTTTTATTTTATTTTAGAATTTTATATTAGGCAGACAAAAAAATACTAACACTAATAATTAATATCAAATAAACAGAGCAAATCCTAAAAGACAGACCACAACAATTGGAGCATTCTTACATCTTAATTCTGTTTTTTAATATTTATTTTACAAAATTTCCACTTGTTTCAGTCTTTCACATACTTTTGTTTTGTGTCTATTTTTATTTCCGTGCATGTGTGTGTGTGTGTGTGTTGTTTTCATTTTTATGTTGTTTTCAACCTGTAATTTTCATGATGGGACATTGTTTTTTCATGTGTAATTGTGACTGCATTTAGAGGAAAATTTGTCTCAATGCTTTAAAGATATACATTAATTCACTTGTACACAATTGAACTATAATTACAGATCTGTTTTGAACATGTATGCACTAGAAAGTTCAGACACTTATGTAAAAATGTTTGTGTAAAAGCATCATTTTGTCATAATAAAAATAATAATATAAACTTGCAGCATTAGTAGTTTATCAATAACTAATAAAAACCCACTAGAACATATGTATATCAGTTATTAAATATCATACATTTATAACCTGATACTTCAAGTGCAAAACACTAACATGATAAATAATGATTGAGTAGCAACAGTGTTACTAAAATATTTGCTGTATTTTATGGATCTGTGACAGAAACCAGACAAACCCTTGATCAGATTAGAGCTGGAAGTCTCTGATGAATTAACCATTTAAATATGTCTTTGATTAGAGTCTCACATCACTCCAGGTTTCTTATAATTAACAGTGTTAATGACTTGCCCTTGGCTCAAAGCAGCTCATTTCTTCCTGCTGCATTGGTCCACTGCAGACGAAGGGTAAAGGTGGGTTTCGCAGTGAGACCGAAACTGCAACGGAAGCAGTAGTTTTCAACATGGACATGTGTACGACTGAAGATGATAAGATGCAGAGATGACCCAGAAATCCTGTTTGCATTTTAGATTTATTGCACTGCAGTGTTAAAAATGCTCAAACATCTGCTCTCTAATGTAAGCGTAACAGTCGAGGCCTAATGTTTAAAGTCTTGAAGAGGTAGACTAACTAATCCACACCAAACATTCTCTGTGGATGCACATGAGTCTGGTTAATATTACAGCTTCATTCACATCCTCTTTCAGTCACTTGTCAGACTGTAACTCCTCCCACGGCAAATATTACACCAGTAAAACATCCTACAACTACTGCGATAAAATGTAAACTAGTCTTAGAAAGCTTAAAGAGGGAGTCGTTTTAATATATAACTCCTTCAAATCTAACACTAATTCCAGCTAAGAGTTTCCCAGAGTGGCACAAACATATGGCTTCAGTAATTTGCATATTTCTAAAGAGGTCATCTCTGCCACTGGCATGAAAATAGCACTTTTGTTTCAATCCAATCTGTTGTGAGAAAATGATTAACACCGTTAGCTGCCTTGTAGTTAAACATTGAAAAAAAAAAAAGTCACAGACTCAATGTGTTCTGGTCAGCTGACTCTGGGGGATCCTGGAGGATTTTAGCTGCAGCACTTTGGGAGGAGGAGGAGGAGGAGGAGGAGGAGGAGGAGGAGGAGGAGGAGGAGGAGGAGGAGGAGGAGGAGGAGGAGGTGCTGTCCTAAGCTTATCTATGTTGGGGGAGGAGGGGGTCAAGTATTATATCAGTAATACTTCCATGAGGATTCAAGCTCAGGACAGAAGGATCATCACCCTGAACATTAACCACAGATAAATAAACAGTTAATATTTAAACCTGATCAATACATGTACATGTAGAATAATAAATAATCAATTATTTGCAGTAACGACGAGGAAATTCTTGGGCTCAACTTGGATCAGTTTTGTTCCTTTGTGTCGACGTCTTCCCATTAGATTGACCACATCCTGTTTGTTTGGAAACTTCTAACAGTGCAATAAGATACTGCAGCATGCATTAACCCATCTGTCTGAGGTCAAAGGAGGAGGAGGAGGAGCAGGAGGAGGAGGGAGGAGGAGGAGGAGGAGGAGGAGGAGGAGGAGGAGGAGGAGGAGGAGGAGGAGGAGGAGGAGGAGGAGCAGGAGAAGGAGGAGCAGGAGGAGGAGGAGGAGGAAGAGGAAGAGGAAGAGGAAGAGGAAGAGGAAGAGGAAGAGGAAGAGGAAGAGGAAGAGGAAGAGGAAGAGGAAGAGGAAGAGGAAGAGGAAGAGGAGGAGGAGGAGGAGGAGGAGGAGGAGGAGGAGGAGGAGGAGGAGGAGGAGGAGGAGGAGGAGGAGGCGGGAGTCGTCCAGTTTGTAAGACATGCTTTGATGACTGGCATTTTCACCTGGAGGCAAAACAGAAAGAAAAAGGATAAATTCAAGTCCAGTCTGACACATGGTGATGAAGTCAGACCACAATAAATTCTCTGTATTATCACGGTAATATTTCTAAAGTGAGATCACTTCTCTATGTAAGAAACAGACACGCACTTATTTCGACTACTGTGAGGTCTGTGTCTGTGGAAAATACAAACCACACATCTGATTCAGAGCAGAGAGTGTTTATGAAGAGCACAGGAGATGCATTATGTGTGTTTTTAAAATGTGGTAACGGCTTTGTCAGATTACAAATAGATTTTCAAAGTACTTTTTGTTGTGGCATCTACATATATGTGTAACGTTCAGATGTTAAGATCATTTATGTTGATGAAATGGAAGATTTAACAGTGAAGTAAATTACAGGGAATAAGTCAATTCATGTTTTCAACTTATTTGACATTTGCAGAACTAAAACTGCATTGGAAGAGCTCAGCAAAAGGTACATAAAAGATAAAAAAAAAAAGACAATTAAACATCACATGAAAACTATTTTTTTTTAAATGACATGAAAAGTGCCCCTGTGGCTCGACCAACTGTAATTTGGATAAAGTGCATGAATATGAAGTGTTTATACACAAGTACAAAAAAGTAAAACATACACCATACATTGTTGAGAGGTAGAACATTTGACAGATGGAAGAGGAACACCTACGACCTTTGACCTAAACACTTTACTGGAGCAGCTTTCAATTTCGTTGGATTTTATATGCAATGACAATAAACACATTCTATTCTATTCTCGTCATCTGAACCCGCTTTATCCTCACTAGGGTCATGAGGGTCACTGGGGGCCTAATCCAGTTACAATGGGTGAAGGTGGGGTACACCCTGTATGAGTCTCCAGTTCATCTCAGGGCTGAACATATATAGACAAAC
The DNA here is from genome assembly GCA_020466265.1 of Siphamia tubifer. Taxonomy (NCBI): domain Eukaryota; kingdom Metazoa; phylum Chordata; class Actinopteri; order Kurtiformes; family Apogonidae; genus Siphamia; species Siphamia tubifer. The sequence continues at coordinate 36,952,728 of CM035792.1, read as the reverse complement.
AATGGACACTATGGACATTTTAGATTAACCAGTTAACCTATCAGTGCATGTGTTTGGATGGTGGGAGGAGCCAGAGTACCTGGAAAAAACCCACACAGACACGAGGAGAACATGTAAACTCCACACAGAAAGGTCAGGTGTGGGAATAGAACCAGGGACCTTCTGTCTGTGAGGCACGAGTGCTAACCACTGCACCACCATGCTGTTCTATTCTATTCTATTCTATTCTATTCTATTCTATTCTATTCTATTCTATTCTATTCTATTCTATTCTTTTAGACACAGGACAGAAGCCTAGATATGTCAGACTAACAAACCCCACTGTTGGTGAGAAGGTAAGGATACTTTTAATCATAGACATTTGATAAAAAATATTCCAGTTTAAGGTCAATTTCTTTAAGTTGTGCAGAAAGAAAAGCTGTGGTAGTGATTTTTTAATGATGATGCAATTTTTTTCAACGATGGGATTTATTTATTTATTTTTTTTACGTTGATCTGTATTTGTTAAAAATATATTGACAGTGCTTTACATTTATGTTTGCAGAATGACCATTTACACATTTAATCACTGGTGGTGCAGTGGTTAGCACTCGTGCCTCACAGACAGAAGGATGCTGGTTCTATTCCCACACCAGACCTTTTGTATGTGGGTTTTCTCCTGTTTCCTCCCACCATCCAAACACATGCACTGATAGGTTAACCGGTTAATCTAAATTATCCATAGGTGTGAATATGACAGTGATTGTTTGTCTATATATGTTCAGCCCTGAGATGAACTGGAGACTCATACAGGGTGTACCCCACCTTCACCCATTGGAGCTGGATTAAGCCCCCAGTGACCCCTGTGACCCTAGGATAAAGTGGGTTCAGATGATGAGATGAGACATTTAATTACTATCATTTGTTCTATACAAACAGCTTAGATAACCTGCTGAATCTGCCTTTCTAAATCACATTTACTGATCTAAGTACTGCTAATGATGATTAGTCAGGAAGTCTTGTGGTGGGAGCCAGATGCTACGTGTCATATCCCTTAACGCTGTAACGTATGCGTGTCCGGCCGCCATATTGTTCTTGTCAGCCTGTTCAGGTATGTAAATAATACCACAGGGTGCTTTTATCTCGCTTGATATCGATGGTTTCTATATAAAGTGAATGTGCACGTCGAAAATAAATAAACTTATCAATCTTCTAACATTTCTATGTAAGGTTCTTTACAGTATGAAACAAATATATAATATATAATTATTTGTGAAAAGTGTTTCCTTCCACCCTTGACTCAACTGTCGCACAAAACTGGGTCATATTGTGATTTGTCTCAACACTTGTCAAACTACCTGGTATGAAAACAGTGGAAACACTTTAACAAGTGAACCGCTCCAACATGGCCGCCGTGTTGACATATCCAGCCACCGGAGCCGCCACATCTACCCTTTCTATTTCTATGGAACAGTCTCCCAGACAATGTGGTCGGCCAGATCACTGACAACCTCCAGTCATTTAAACCAGAGTCTACAGGCATGTCCTTTCCACCATCAGGACTTTGAGCTAGAACCTTAAACCGAGGGTATCAAACATGTCAAGGTCGTATTCAGCAGAATGGTCAAAATCTATTTTTTATTGGCTCTAATTCAAGAAGGGGTTGTCATAGAAACTTGAGATTGGCACAAAATAGGGGCGAGATTAGGCATTCTCTGAATACTTGTTGTGACTTTGACCTTTGACCTTTACGCAAATGGATCATTGCAGAAGAGGCGCATTAGCTATATGTATATGCTCATGTAATTTCATGGTGATATCTCAAGTATTTATTGAGTTATAGCATGATAGGTCTCTGCAGACACACACACACAACAAAGCCTCACATTACACACACACCTCACAGTGTCTGAACCAGTATAACTCTGTAAACCATTTGAAGAGTTCATTTGCAAAAACAGATAACTCCATTTTTCATTTTTTTCACAAAGTGGCATTTTTTACTCTACATTTCAGGTAATACTCATTGATTTGATATAATATTTATTTCATTTGGTAAGGTCCACTAAATTGAATAAAAAATATATTAAAACAATGAGTATTACCTGAAATGTAGAGTGAAAAATGCCACTTTGTGAAAAAAATGAAAAATGGAGTTATCTGTTTTTGCAAATGAACTCTTCATTTGTTATTCATTCCAAAGTGAAGGACTAATAAATAGTTTGACAGATCTGAGCTTATTGTGGGATGTACACTGACATCTAGTGGTGAAGTTACAGAATGCAGTTGACTGATCACACCCCTGCTCTCACTGAAGGTGGCCACAAGAAAGTCACAGACGTTCTTCGATATAGCCAGTGTTTGATCCAATGTGTTTTTTAGTTTATAGGATATTAACACAGGTCTAAACACTGATGACAGTGGTGCACTTTAAGCCTGACTCCTGTTATGAAATGGAAAAAAAAACAAGTGGAAGTGAAGTGGAAATACCGGTAGTCTTTTCTGAACCACTGTACAAACAATAAATGAACAACTACAGACAAAATACTCTGTTCAAGAACAGTGTTTTTAAACATTGGGTTCAGGACCCCACATGGAGTCACCTGGAATTCAAATGAGGTCACCTAAAATTTCTTGCAATTGATAAAAATAAAGGCGTACTATTCAAATATATATATATGGTGAGTTGACAGAAACACTCATAAAACAAACTGTGAGTGTGTAACTGAAGTACTGTGATCCTGTTTATCTGGCAAATGTTCACTATGGTCAGTTTCAGATGCTGCAGTTCTTTCATAATTCATAGTTTGACTTATTGTTTATTCAGTATTAATTATTATTAAATACAAGCTGGACTGACTGTACATATACTGACCAAGGAAAATTAAATTGTCACTTTATGCAGTAATAATCTACACCTGGCTTTTCTGCCTCTGCCCATAATAACATATATTATATAGACAAAATGTCATCTACAATTAACATTTATTTGAAACATAGAAGAGTAAATTATTTAATGACCCACAAGAAATGAATTTTATCAACAAAAAAAACTTGTGGTCACCAGAAATTGTAATTAAAATGGGGTCATAAGTCAAAGAAGGTTGGGACCACTGGTTTAGTTTGTTTATGTATTTGTTATTTTACTGTATTTAATTTCACTCTATTCTACTTTTCTGTGTAAATCCCTTTTCCCCTGTGCTAAGCCATACTGTATAAAAGGAACTAACACTAAAAAGTAGTTTGCATTAGATCAGTGAGACCAAAAACATACTCCTACATCAAATCATCTTGACGCACGAGTGCAGCTGTAGTTCTGCAGGCATGCAGATATAAAATCTGGGTCCTCTGCAGTGTTTGAGTTTGAGCAAATAAAATCCTCATCTGAGTTTGAAGGCGGCAGCACCCAGCAGCAGCTCTCTGCACCACAGACACTGATTATGAAGGCCTGCCCTCAGAGGAGTACTTCCTTTGAAACATTTATACGCTCGGAGGCCGCTCTGCTCACTGCTCATGGATGCAGACTTAAGCTGGTGTCTGGTGGCAGTTGATCAGGCGTTAATATTACAGTGAAACCTAATGCTTCAGTCAAGGAGAGCGTGGGCCTCAAACACATCTGAACAGACTGGCTGTGTGCTCTGAACGCTGCTTCAATATCGTTATGTTTTTCAACTTTACTGTCTTTAATGAAATGTTTTTTCCATCGTATGTGACTAATGGTTTTTACCTATTTGCCAGAAAGCTCCTTCTTCATGCAGGACTTGAAAGAGGTGAACTTCTCTTCAGCTCTCATGCCCTGGAAATGTGAACATGTGCGAGAAACAGAAAAACACAAACCTGTCAAATTGTATATTCAGTCCAGTTTCCATGTGTTGCCTCTAGATGGCAGTGTACCCATGACCATGACCTACTGAGAGGTGACAAGTGTTTGTGGAATGACAAGTCTCAGGAGTGTCATTTAAAATCAAATATCATTAATATAAGTAGTGAAATACACATACAGATGTTACCTTGGAATAGATCTAACATTGTTGAATATGGAGACGTGGGAAGTTGAATGAACCCCAGAGAGCATTTCTGCCCTACAAAGTAAAAAGGCAGTAACTGCATTTTTTTTTTTTTTGGGGGGGGGGCAAAATGAGTTATTGTGTTTTTGTAACATTTAAATAATTCTTTGTCATGTAATAAAATATCTAATCTAAAAAAAAAAGAGTGTCATTTAAACAAGTAGGTTTGGAAGTATTTAAATAAACTACTATATTTAAAAAAAACAGCCATGATTGGTGCCTTTTTTAGAGTTTTAATTTAGAGGATTATTTGTGTGAGAGGCTAAAAGCTGTTTACATCAGTTTAATTGTGTTTGTTTGGTGTGTAATATATAAAATATATATATATATCACTAGAAATATGACCATCAGATGTCAAAAAAGGAAGAAAACAAAAACAAACACACACAAATAATAATAATTTTTTTAAAAAACTAGCAAAACACTGTCCATCCTGTTCTACAGGGTGTATTTCTACATGTTTAATCTTTCCAGGTAAAATAAGACCAAGGCCAGGACAATAAAACATTTACCATAATACACTGTACTTTCAGAATAACAATCATTTAAGTTATGGTAGGAAACCCCAGACCTGCAGGAGGGTCTGTTTGGTGAATAACACTATATCACATGGTGTAATGTCTACAAGCTCTGACAGATAATCTTTTAACTAGATATTCGCATATACTGACAGTTTGTTCATGTCGTTATCATTTAGGACTATTTTCAACCTTGGGGGGTCGCCTAGAATTGAAATTGTGTCACCAGAAATTTCTATGAATTGATTAAAAAAATAAATAAATAAATAAAATAAATAAATAAATAATAATAATAATAATAAAAATAAAAATATATGTTGAGTTGACAGACACAATCACAATCCATAACAGACAGACAAATTCTCATTTTGTGCAGTAATAAACTAAACCTGACGTTCCTGCCTCTGTCTATAATAATATACATTATATAGATGAAATGTCACCCAAAATTAACATTTATTTCAAACATTGTATAGCAAAGTATTACATGATCAAAAAAATTTTTATTTTAGCAAAACAAAAGTTGGGGTCACCAGACATTTGTGATGTTATCACATCACAAATTACCACAGACTTAACGACAGTTTTCAGGTATCTGTTCTTTACACAAGTTTTTTTTTTTTTTTTTTTTTTTTTTTTTACTTTTGACTTTTGACTTTTCACTCTGTACATTTTCAAAACAGATTCATAACTTCAGATTTTATGTATTACTGGACAATTATTATAATATTTATCCACTAACATTCATTTTAAACAAATATGAAATTGCCTCAAAAAGTTCAACAAACAACAACATCTCTATTTCCAAAATATATCTGTAATTTCAAATTGTCCTAATGTCTAATATATCTAATTACCAGCCAAGACATAAACAGCTCGTTGAGTTTTAACGTCACACAACCAAAGCACCTGCTGCTGTAAAATGAAATAAATTATTATATAATGAGGAAACATTTATTACAACATGCATTGGGGCACTTTATTACAAAATGAAATTAAAAAGTTATTACATTTTGGACATCAACAGGGCGCTGTTTTTAGCTAAAGATCTCTATTTGGTCTAAGTGTTAACCTTTTTAAAATAACACTAGGAGAAAAAAAAAGTTAAAACTGATTTTATCTATTGACACTAAAAATTATATCTAAAAATGTTGAAAACATATTCACTCTGTTGGTTATATGGAGGATTGTTAAGTTTCAAATACTACATTTTCATTATTTTGTCAATATTGTTGGTATTTATGAGTTTAAACATTTGGGAGTTGTTTAAAATCCCCTGTCAATGTGCTTCCACAAATTTTTTATTTTTTATTTTGAAATCACTTATAATTCAGATATTTGAGTAGAACCTTCATAAAGTGATGATCTTTTCATACATCTTGGGTGATGCATACAATGGTACAGAGTGTTACTATAGCAACCTGTCCACGTGTTACCACATTCTGACACAGCCTTTTCAATATTTTAGTCCAAGATGTATTTTTAGCATAGTTGAACATAATATGTAAATGTCTGCATAAGTATAATATATGTAATATATGTCCCTTTTAAGTCCACCTGTTAATAAGCAGTAATTTGACATTATTCATTTAAAATTGTATCCCCCCCAAATTGTGTTACACATTATGTTAAAGTACTAATAACTACCCATTCAAATATGTATAATACATGTATATAAGTTACTTTACTTACATGACTGAGACTTTTGAAAAACAAATGTGTTCTTGTGTGGCCACTTGACCATAAATATAAATATAGATATAGATAATATATAGATATATATATAGATAAGACAGAGTTGAAGATATAGATATAGACATAGAAAATGTAGATACAGACATAGATGTAGATATAAAAATACATGTAGATATAGACAATATACAGGTATAAATATATATATATATATATATATATAAAAATTGTAATAATTGTAATATTGTAAATAATATATACACACACACACACATAGATTGAGGTAGATATAGACAATATAGATATAGTTATGACAATATAGAGATAGAAATAGATGTAGATATATATGTAGATGTAGGTATAGATATAGACAATATAGATATAGATGTAGATGTAGGTATAGATATAGACAATATAAACATAGATGTAGATGTAGGTATAGATATAGACAATATAGATATAGGCATAGATTGATGTTGATGTAGATATAGATATAGACAGGATAGATATAGACATAAGTGTAGATATAGATATAGACAGGATAGATATAGACATAGGTGTAGATATAGACATAGGTGTAGATATAGATATAGACAGAATAGATATAGACATAGGTGTAGATATAGTTTATATAGCTGTTGTGTAAGTGTGTCGTCTCACCCCGTCCCCACGGTGCAGCCTCTCCTTCATGACACCGATGAACTCCTTATGACTGAGTTTATCATCGTGATCCTCATCAAATATTTTGAAGACAGTTTTGACCAAGTGGCGGGTCAGCTTGATGCCTGTCGCCACATAAACTGCACGAGAAAACTCCTCTGAGAGGGAAAAAAAACAGGTGAGAGTGAACACACACACACACACACATACACACACACACACACACACACACACACACACACCTCAGATGAGGATAATCAGTTCACAATGAACAGAAGATGAAGTATTCCATTCAATCATTTATTTTCATTCTCATAAATCAAAGATAAAATATATGATGTCCAATTCGATTTTTTTTTTCTTAAGTCAACAACTGTCTTGTACTTAAAATTTTTAGTCTTTATTTGCAACTAATATTGCTTCACATAATCATAATATGGAATTGGATATAACTTCGGCAATAAATAACATTTCCTTTTAGTCCCACACAAGCAAACACATCATTATTTTCTAAATTGTGACATTTGTTATTTCATCAATATGTTAAGTTATCCACTGCTCAAGTATGAAAAAAATCTTGCAATATTTGTATATTTTTTTTAAATGTTCAGGGTTTAAGATTGAATGTAAAATGCAAGTAAAAACATCTTAGCAAGAAAATCCTTTTTTTTTTGTCTCCACATGTTTATCCCATGGACTGTCCTCCCTGACTTAAGGAAAAGACAAATAGTTTATTTTTTATTAGAAGAACTAATGCTCAGTTGTGGAACTTTACCTTGACCAACAGAGCGGTTTGCAAAGTTGTACATTTGCATGGCTATGGTAAAATCCTCCAGGTTATTTAGGAACTGGAAAAAGGACCTAAACTCCTCAAAGGTGATTCCCTGTGAAAAAAACAAAAAACAACAGCAGCTTTTATTTACTTTATAAAAGTTCATATTATATCTATCTATCTATCTATCTATCTATCTATCTATCTATCTATCTATCTATCTATCTATCTATCTATCTATCTATCTATCTATCTATCTATCTATCTATCTATCTATCTATCTATCTATCTATCTATCTATCTATCTATCTATAAAAATAAAAAAAATTATCTATCTGACTAGTCTAGTCATGATTATGGCATCACACCATATGATATCAATGATATCAAAATGTTTCAGTTAATGCAAGCTTCAAAAATGCGTTATAAGTACAGAATGCATTTTTAAACTTTTATTCAAAATCAAACTTTGAGACCTGTGATCGGAACAGTCACACCATACAGTATGTGCTTTTTCTACTTTGGCACTAAATTGTGAATAAATACAAGATTCCTCTCATAAATAATTTATATGGGTATATACAACTAAACAATATAACCACAGTTTTTGGCACATTTTTATAAAAAATTACTAAAGTTTGACGCACTGGCCAAAAAAAAAAAAAAAAAAAAAAAAAAAAAAAAATATATATATATATATATATATATATATATATACACACTGTAGATTTTGCAGTGTTAATGTGGAGACAATGGGACCAAATACACTCTAGAAGAAGTTAAATAAACTCTCTAAGTGTTGATTTAACACTGCAAAATTTACTGTGTATATATATATATATATATATATATATATATAATAAGTCATATGTGTCAACGCTCCAGCAACAGCTAGTGTGCTATAATTCACACAATGCATAATCTTCTTCCTTTCATCCTCAGGGGAATCCTTGAGTGTGTGTGGGACCTTGTAGCCATCAGGTAGATAACACACCCAAACACACACATTGCTGGATTTTCCCTGTGCAGTATGGACACGCTGAGCTGTCAACAGCGGGGGGAGGATTGTAGCTTTTGGGAAGAGGTCAGGCCGTTTGCAGACTTTTCTAAGGCAGATTAACCTGATACTTGAATAAACAAAAACAAAAGTGATGAATCCCCAAACATCTCAGGCTTGGCTGATGACTCAAACACTGAGCCTATTGATCTCCACTCAACCATCCCGCGGCTACTAGCTGCTTCTCTCGCCAGAGGCCCCACCGAATAGGCAAACACACACAGCCTAACAAATGGAGTAATGACTAATCTGTGACGCTTTGCTGTTTTAACAAGGACAGGGCCATAAAATATCTCTTAGCCTAATGATGAGACCCACTTGATTATCAATGGACATCTTGCAACAGGCTACTCGAGGCTGCTGAGGAGCTGCTGCCGCCTTTTTATGCGGGTCAGTGTGCCAAGGAGAAAAACAAATTAACGCTCAAATGAGGATGCTTCACTCAACAGCTAATTCACAGAGACACAGTAGGAGACGAAACTGTAAGGTTTCCATGCAACCAAAGTGCATCTGCAGCTATATAACACCAGCAACCCTATGAACAGCACTGTGGTGAAAAATAAAACAGAAACATAAGTACAGTGTCTCAAAAAAGGACTTAAAGCCTGAAAATAGTAACTTAAGTCAAGATGTTTAGATGCTATTTCATTTATTTAAACATTTATTGAAGTGGAAAAAACATTGCATACAATATTACACAATAATTAGAGATATTATAACTAATGATAAACTGATAAATTGGCTGGTTATATATTAATATTTACTTTTTTGTTCTTTCATCAGAATCAGTCTATTGCATTGACTGATATGCTCTTTTTTTTCCCTGCAGGTGAAGTTCATGGCACTTCTGTGTTCTTACAGATACTGTTACTGTTCAACCACACCTTCATTTTTATCTTAGAATTAAATAATTAAATGCACTGAACACTTTTTGTTTTCATTTTATTATGTGAAATGTTAAAATACCTGTTTTACCTGAGCTTTTTCCTTTTTTTTACCATTAATTTTACATTATTTTAGTTAAATAAATGTTTCCTTTAAAAAATATTGTCATTTGACAGAGAAAAAAAAGTATCAGCTTCAAATATCAGCGTAGGTATATCAGTGGCCTGCATCAGTTATTGGCTGAATAAATAAATTAAATAAAATTATAATAATAATAATAATAATAATAATAATAATAATAATAATAATAATAATAATAATAATAATAATAATAATAATAATAATAATATCAGCCCCCGAAAAATCACTACACGATCACTACACAGTAAATTTTGCAGTGTTAAATCAACACTTAGAGAGTTTATTTAACTTCTTCTAGAGTGTATTTGGTCCCATTGTCTCCAAATTAACACTGCAAAATCTACAGTGTACTTATAACTAAATCTGTTGCATCGAGATCATATGATGATGTTTAAGATGAAATCATACACAAACAGTCTTATAGTTTCTGTACTTCTTATTGAATATAGGTAAGTTAGAGCCAAAATATAAATGTTCTTTTAGTTTCTGTTGATGGAGTTTGTGTGTGATAAGTTTTAGCTGTTGTTGACATTTTGGACCAACATCATTAAATATTTACAATAGATGATCCCATAAAGACTTTTGTGTCATTTTCCAAGTGTACTTTGCTCTATATTTATCCTTTCTTTGGTGAAAATCACCATTTATTGTAATAATATCCTCTTTATTTTCATTTTCTGTGAAAATCATGTATTTTCCTACATTTAATTTACAGATTATGTAGATGTTCCAAAAAAACCTCACAGCAAATTCAATGGTTATTAGATCGGAAACAGAAAAAACTGGAAAAAACTGAGTTTTTCAGCAAAATCTACCATTAAATTAAAATGCATCAAGTGTTTCCATCCACTCACTCCATGGGTTTTTCTGGTGAATCAATGTAGTAGAAAATGTCCACAGTAACTATGGAGCCTCTGAAAAACCAAATGGGTCATATGTGACGACCATGAAGAGATGACAAATTAATTTACACCAGTTATTTACATGTATTGATATGATTAGTGGATCAACATGGATTAAACAGTTTATATCAGTAGTTAATTGGGTCTTTATGACTTCAGTGAATAATAAGTAATATTCACCCCTTTTCTGAGTGTTGCCAGTTCTTCACAGTGCAATAGTAAAATACACTACATACATTTATGTCTGTTGTATTGATTTACATGTATTTGTTTTATTATAGCAAATATTGTTCCTCTATTGTTTCATTACAAATCAAAAATATTTTCACACTAGCTCTCAATAATTATTCTTTATTATTTTTTGGCAGCAAAATGTGAGAATATAAAATAAAAAAAAAAAAAGATTTGTCTGAAGAAAAATGTCAGTGTGTTTGATGCTGAAGGGACATTTCATCATCAAGAAATGCCCTATATTCTCTAATATCATCCTCTCTATATTCTCCTCCCCATATGGAAGAACTTTCAGAACATATTAGGAGCATACATGGTGAAAAGATTGTCCAAAAATAATATATTTTTAAGAAATGGATTTAAGGAAATACTGTACAATGAAAGCATTTCTATCATACAGGTACTAATGCATTAAATTCAAAATGTGCTATTTATAAAGCACACTGTATTTATTGGTGAATCATGTTATGATTTAGTACAAATATCACTGTAATTAATAGCATGTCCAGAAAAATATTACATTTTATAAACATTAATATGCTTTACATTCAGCCTGAGTTTCAGTTTGTTTCATTTTAGGAAAATATATTTGTATTTTTTTATTTTATTTATTACATTTTTACTAAAATGCCTCCTTTCATAATGTACATGTAAGCACAAATATCACATCATAAATAACAAAACATAATAATTTCATTTCTTTAGCCCTCACAGACAGCTCTGACTTATCACACTCCAATAGCCCCGCCCCTTTTGTCTTAATTTGGTCACTGCCAACTCTAAAAAGCCAACATGGTGATGACCAAACTGCAAACATCATCACTGCAGAAACTAATTGGTGACATCTACTGTTTATGAGGGTAATAAAAACATAAATAAAGTGAATCATAAATGAATAAACACAACATACCTTATCATCTGACATACTCTGGCGCACGTTCTCCAAGTAACCACTGACGTCATCTACGCTGGTATAGCGAAGGAGGATCCGAGCAAAGTCTTCCTCACTGATGGTGGGCATACCTTTGGAGTAAGACAGGAACTCTATCTCAAGCACCTCTGTCTGCAGGTTATCCATGAACCTGGAGGAGTGAGACAGATGACAGCTGCTGACAGGAAACACCAACAGTGAGAAGTGACACAAAGGAAGACTTAAGAAAAACCACAGCACGTGTCTGCAGGATGTCCATAAAGTCTGTTTACAGTTATTATGAAAGCAAATGAATAAACAAAACTGTGGAATTATTAAAAAGTAATAAAAAGTAGACGTGGAAGGTTTTTTTGTTATTTTTGCCTCATTTAATTAATTGATTTATTTGTTTCCATGTTGGTTCCATCAGCCTCATTAATGGTGTCAGTGACATTAATGATCTATTCCATTAGGTCAGGGGTCTCAAACTCATTTTCTTTAGGGGCCACATTTAGCCTAATTTGATCTCCAATGGGCCAGACCAGTAAAATGACAACATATTAACCTATAAATAATGATGTTTGTCATTATTTTAGTGCAAAACAGCCCCCCATTAAATTATAAAAAATAGTTTTGTAAATTATACAAATACAAAAAAAGAAAATATGAGCAATTTTAACAATATTCTGCCTCAACTTATAATTAGTCCATGTATTTTATGATGGATCACTTCTACAAAGACACTAAACTCTTAGTAAATGGTTCAATTTATGTCTAGTTTTATTTAGACATTTCATTTTGTTCTTATTTGTTCAAATCCTTCACATTTTATTGTTGCAGGATAGTTTGTAAATGTAAATATTTTCACAATTGAATATTTTTGGCAGTAAAACAATGACAAACATTTGAAGTTGTCATCACTTCTGGGCAAATAAAAAGTTGAGAAGAAAATATGAAGCCGTTTATTTAACAGTTTATTATTCTCTTCATACCATGGGCTGCATTGGAACCACTGGTGGGCCGCATGTTGGAGACCCCTGCTTTAGGTTGTTGACATTACTCATTAACTTTAACATAACCACATAGAAATAAACACAGGGCAGTATCTGATGAGCAAGACGTTCAGGGAATTGAACCATTCCTTCCAATCCACCGGTCTAGGAATGTTTGAAAGAAGAACCCAATGTGGAGGAGCACCATCCACCTGGAAAATGATGGAGTGTTGAAGGTTATCTAGTTGTAGTGACATATGTTCAGTCAAAAGGTCAAAGGTCAACATTTGCACTCATTGATCCCTCACTGAAGAATAACGAACCATTGCACATGTCCAACAATGTGACTAAAAACTTTGAAAACTACCGAACACAGAGAACAAATGTGATGAACATATCACATCAACGTCATGTGACTCTTCTGATGAAGACTACAGGAAGTCTCGTCTCGTCGCCTGAACCCGCTTTATCCTCACTAGGGTCACGGGGGTCACTGGGGGTCTAATCCAGCTACAGTGGGTGAAGGCGGGGTACACCCTGTATGAGTCTCCAGTTCATCTCAGGGCTGAACATATATAGACAAACAATGGACACTATGGACAATTTCATTAACCAATTAACCTATCAGTGCATGTGTTTGGATGGTGGAGTACCTGGAGAAAACCCCCACAGACACGAGGAGAACATGCAAACTCCACACAGAAAGGTCTGGTGTGGGAATAGAACCAACGTCCTTCTGTGTGTCAGTGCTAACCACTGCACCACTGTGACGCCCCGACGACAGGAAGTAACTCAAACTAGTCCAGCAGGTAAACAAACACTGCAGCTTTCTGTTAAAAATAATCAAATTTTACACTTTTGTAATAAAATTGTAAACAGTAAAGAGACTTTGTGGACACCCTGTATGAAGCATCAAAGAAGAGTGAAGATGATTAATGACCAAATTAAAACTGTAAGATAATAATCATCATCTCAGGGACATGATTAATGGAACAGCAGTTTGATGAACTCACTTGTAAAAATCTTCAAATTTCAGCTCAGCTTTTCCTTTTTTCCCAAAGAAATGCACCAGCAGCGTTGTTTCTGTTTTTTCATCCACATTCTATAATAGAAGAAAAAAAATAGAATAGTACTACTATTTGTTTTGTTGTTTTTTTTAAAAATATTGGTTAGTTGATTTTACACACACACACACACATATATATATATATATATACATATATATATATATATATATATATATATATATATATATATATATATATATATATATATATGTGTTAAGAAAAAAACCCACAATGCACAATAGATTGACATACCATTCAGTCGATGTTTGTGCAAGTTTCTAAATCAGGTTAAGCTTGTCTGCATTCTGTGTATCACAGGCACATCATGTAACACTGGCCAAACATTAACAGTGGCATTTATTAAACCATGCTGAAGGCTGTAAGTAAAGATGTTAGTTAATAGCCACAACCAGATTCAGCTATTGAATAATTTCCCAGAGTTAATGGTTAATGTTTCACTGTAGCTTAAACCAAACAGCGGCTCAGCTTCTCTTTTACTGTGACATGCAACACATTTGTCCAACATGCTACCCCCCCCACCCCACCCCCACTTATAGCAGTTTTTGTTGAAAGAAACATCAAAGAACCTACTATTAATAAGGAGATAGATGCTTAAATGACGAGTTTGATCCACTGAGCTAGTTAAGACAGAATCAACAGGGTTTTTTATTAATAGGGTGGGACGTGGTATTATTGTGAGGGCTGTTAAAATTAATGCAGATTAATTCATCATTGTGATCAATGAACATGAACATTTTTAGTGCAATTAACTCATCTGCAACACAGAATGATTTTGAACGTCTCTGCTCATACATTTGAGTCAGTTTCCAAGTAACGTGAGCTTCAAGCATAAATAAATGTTCAGTTGACCTGGTAGTGACAGGCACCAGAACCAACAGGTGGAAGTAACTACGTACAAGTACTTCTTTTATTGTACTTAAGTACAGTTATTAGGTATCTGTACTTTACTTGGGTATTTATTTTTCCTGCAACGTTTGACTTTTACTCCCTATATTTTTGTATAAATATCTGTACTTTATACTCTTTACATTCTCAGAATAGACTCATTACTTTTTCAAACTGGACAAATGTGACAGTATGAAAAATAAGTTCTAAATCAGAAATTGTGATTTACTATATCATAATTGTAACTTTTTATCTCATAATTATCCATTTCTTATCTCATAATTGTAACTTTTTTATCTCATAATTTAGATTTTTTTTAATCTTGTAATTTTCTTTTTTTTAATTTCACAGTAATTTTTTTTTTTTTAAACCTCATTATTATGCCTTTTTTAATCTCCTTTTTATGACTTTTTAGTTTCTCCTAAATGTCCTGTGTACAAACTGAGTGCCATGACCCAATAAAATACATCATCTACACAGTAACTAAGTTTTAAAGGCTTTATTTTTGGATATTTTTGAAATTCTTTCTGTTTTTTCCAGCTTAAATAAGTATTATTTCATCCATAGCAAAAAAGTTTTACTTTTTTTTAACTTTATTACAAATGAGAAGTTGTACTTTTTTTTTTTACTTTTACTTAAGTAAAGGAGTTGTATTTATTATACATAAGTAGCTGTACTTGTACTTGAGTCCAGAATGTGAGTACTTTGAACACCTCTGCTGTAAACACTAAACAGCACGTTGGCCTCTGGATTTAAATATGAGGACAACAAAACAACCCAAAATGTAATAGACACACTCTGCAGAAGGAAAGTTGAGGACGTTCAGTATAAAAGCTGTGGCTCAGTTGGTAGAGTCAGTCGTCCAATGACCAGTGGTTCAAATCCTGGCTCAAAACGTCCTAAGGCAGGGAGTCGAACTCTGATCCTGGAGGCCCAGTGTCCTGCACGATGTGGATATTTCCCTTTTCCACATTATTCAGTTTAACCCTTTAACTCCTGAGACTTTAGAAAGATGCAGTAAAAAAAAAATACATTTAAAATAAGCAACACAATGAACAAAAATGGCCAAAATCATCAATAAAATGAACAGAAATTAATAATAAACTAACAAAACAATTAGTAACATGAACAAAATAAGACACAAATGGAACAAAATAAAAAAAAAATCATAAAATTATCACAAAAAAAATTTGAAAAGTAAGCAACAAAATAAACTAAAACTAATAAATATTTACAAAGTTATAAATAATATGGAAACATTAGCAAAAAAAAAAAAAGTACTAAAAAAGAAAAAAAAGAGAACTATAATGGATGGTTTAATTTAAATATTTAGAAATATTCAACCATTTACCTTTTCTTTTTAATTGAGTTTTGTTCATGAAACAGGTGTCAAAAGGAAAAATTCAATACTGGTTCTCTTTTTTTGTTGTTTATTTATTTATTTTTTTATTTTATTCTAAATTTTCCATGTTATTCATAATTTAGTAAATATTTACCGTATTAGTTTTTGTTCATTTTGTTGCTCTTTTTCGTTTTATTCTATTTTTTTTTCTTTCATTTTGTTCCATTTGTGTCTCACTTTGTTCATGTTACTAATTAGTTAGTTGGTTTATTATTCATTTTTGTTCATTTTATTGATGACTTTGGCTGTTTTTGTTCTTTTTGTTGCTTATTTAAAAAAATTTTCTTTTTTTTCTGTGGAACTGCTAAATTCTTAAACTAAATCATGTGGAAAAGGTAAATATCCAAAACATGCAGGACACCAGCCCTCACAGACCAGAGTTTGACACCCCTGTCCTGGGGCAAGACACTGAAGCCCCAGTAGGGTCTGCAGTAGTGAGTGAATGTGAGGTCATTGTAAAACACTTTGAGCATCATGGTGGTGTATGAAATATGATATATAAGCTTAGTCCATTTATTATTATTATATCCCTACAACGTGGAGCGTGGATGGAATGGTTTTGTGTGTGGTACCATGTGTTAATGAATAGAAAGGGCTGGACGGGTTTGTCCTTAATTCAGTGTGTTTATGCTCTAGGTACATGAACTGATTAGATTTTGGAGGTCAAAATATTCAATATGGCCGACTTTCAAGATGGCCACATTTTCTCTGGATTGCCACCAAATGTGCTCATGCTGTAAGTCAGACATATGAACTCATTGTTTTATATTTTGTATTTAATATATACATTTATGAATGAGTGAATGAGTGGACGGGGGTGGTGGATAAGGAAGAGTGACTGGGGGGGGGGGGTTTATACCTTTATCAGAGATGACTCCTACTTTACCTTACGTTAGTCAGGGATTCTGCTAGACCAGAGCTGTGTGATCCTAGTCCTCAAGGTTCCAGGATCCTGCATGTTTTTAATATTTCCTTCTTCCATCACACCTGGAAGACCTTACATCATCATCATACTTCTGTAGACCTGAGTGATGAGCTGATCATTAATGAATTTAATTGAATCAGGTGCGATGGAAGAGGGAAATAACAAAAATGTGCAAAATCCTGGCCCTCTGGGACCAGGATTGTCCACCTCTGTGCCAGACCTTTATCTAATGCATGTCCCAGCTTGTGACAAACATGTTAAGTACATAAACAGTCTTCCCTTCTTTCTTCAGTCTGTTTACTCATACAAAATGAAACACG
The DNA here is from genome assembly GCA_020466265.1 of Siphamia tubifer. NCBI lineage: Eukaryota > Metazoa > Chordata > Actinopteri > Kurtiformes > Apogonidae > Siphamia > Siphamia tubifer. Next base: position 36,935,302 of record CM035792.1, on the reverse strand, counting down.
ATTAATATTGATTAACCATAAATGACATTTAATCATGATTAATCCAAATGAATCCACAGTAACCCCTTGATTAATGTGATTAAAAATTGTAATTATTTGACAGCCCTGATTACTGTAAAAGTGTTTAGAGTAAGAAGCCTCTTAAAGAGGACGCCACTACCTCAGTGAGATCAGAAAACAGAACTTGACTCGTGCCACGTCTCAGAACATCCCACATGCCCTGGGCTTCGACATGCTGAGAGTCTTTTTTAAGGACCTGTGGTAGTAATTTAAGCACAGCTGTTAGATGACAAATCACACCTGTATCCTAGACTTTAGATTAAATAAAGAGGATGGACACACTTCCACAGAGCAAACGGGTGAGACAAGAGGACAGAGAAAGACCAAAAAAACAAACAAAAAAACCAATGCCAAGGCAGAGACAGGACAGACTGACATGGAGCCAAACTCAGACAGGCAGAAACAGACCTGAGCTGACAACAGAAAAGAGTGAGACTGAGAGACTGAGTGAGAACAGGCCATCAGTCCTGACATGAGCGTGTTGTGCAGTCATGCGTGCAGCCTGTTGGCAGGACGTGCAGTGAACGCAGCTAACACATGTCCAAAACATGAAGGGCATGAGACCTGAAGGATGATTCATGCCAAATGGAATATGTAACTGAATCCACCCGATACATCATCCTTTCATATGACATTATCAGACACCTTCAATCTGCAGTTGTGAAATATGACTTTTATATGAGGTTATGTTGTGAGTTGCACATTAAAAAAAACCATCTGTCCCTCAGAGCTGGATGATGGACAAACAGGGGTGCTGGGTTAAAATGCCCTGAACTGTAGGAATGTCATGACATAAACACAGCAGCTGTAACAATTTAATAGGCTTTCATCTAACATACTGTATATTCTATCACAGCAGGTGGAGTCCATTCAACCCATAAAGACCCAAAAAACAACTGTCAACCAAAGGTATAGACTGTGTAATAACTATTGATCCACTAATTCTATCAATACATGTAAATAATTGGTGTAAAATGTAGTTTGTCATCTTTTCCTGGTCTTCAGATATGGATGTTCATAGATTAAGTAGTGAACATGGAAACACCGTCAACTGAAAGTGGACACTCGGTTTATGTTCAGTTAATGATAGATTTTGCTGAAAAAGTCACTTTTTCATCAGTTTTCTCTGTTTTAATATAATAACCTTTGAATTTACTCTGAGCTTTTATGAACATCTACATGATCAGTGAATTAAATACAGAAAAATGCATGGTTTACACTGAAAAATTCAAAATAAAGAGGATGCTTTTGACATACATGAGAATTATGTATGCCTCTGACTGGCTTTTATTCTATATATTTATCATAATGTTGATTGTACGCATACGAACATGTTTTTATTTATTTATTTTATTTTATTTATGCAAATTTGTACTCTGTGCAGCACTTTGGAGACTTTGTGTTGGTAAAATGTGCTATACACATAAAAGTGGATTGGATAATATTACAATAAATGGTGATATATAAGATAAGATAAGTTCATTATGCAGAAAAAATAATCATTTGAGAACCACCACAAAAGTACCATTGGGTCTTTATGGGTTAAATCAATGTTTAGTCTTTTTTTTTTTGGTCATAAAAGTATTCTATTGGTCTGTCCTCATGTTAGCCTGACAGTTTTAAAAATATTTAACCAATGAAAAAGCACCACACACATGCAAAGTGAAAGTGAAACTGGAGATGTTTCGCTAATTTCTCTGTCTCTCACTGTTGTGCACTTTATTTTCATTTTTCCTCCATTCAGAAATGTCTATTTGAGAGGGCAGGACTTTTGTTCCCCCCACCACCACCACTCTGAACTGGATCCAGATGATGCCCTGGTGTTTGGTCTTCTGCTCGATTCACAAGCGTCACTACATAGTGTATCAAACATGACATTCCTACAAATAAATTGTATGCTGTGTGTACAAATGTTTGTCCATATTGGAGGGATTTTCCCCCTTTGAATAAATGGAAGCTTTGGAAGTGTTACAAGTGACCCTGCTGTCATGTTTTCATGTCAAATATAATCATAGTTTAGAGCATTTGTGCTTCATTCTAAACCAAAAAAATGCAGCATACATGTATAATGAAGTCAGAATTGATAAACAGGTCATCAAACAATTCAGGGGAACTGAGTAACTCAAAAAGACTCATGCCTACCTGTGACACCCAGCTGTTAATTCAACATGAAAACTGAATTTGTTGTCCCTCTGTATGTGTTGTGATGCAGCACTCCACCAACATAGACACATTATCATCTCCCTGGTTATGTGGTGTATGTTTCAGGCACACTAGAACTGTGATTATTTCAAAAATGTTACTAAAATAGTAATGTGTGTAGAGATCGTTTTCATTTCTAAATGTTATGTTAACATTGAGTGTGTCTGTAGTTTCGCATTGGAACAAAAAGCCAATAAATTACGCTTGTCTAACTGCGGTAACTGTGCTGTTTTTGTCAATGAGGTCATTACATCTTATCTCAGATAAAACCAATCATTATCATTATTACAGTTTATTTTGTTCCTTTCACTCCCAGTGCTACTGATATACAGACACTCAACTGTGACTGTCAACAACAATTTGCTTGTAATTGGTGCCAAAATATGTGTTTTAAGTAGTAAAAACGTCCATTTCTAACCATTAGTTATATACTAAACTGTGTTGCACCTCTGTCCTATCACTAAAGTTTCAACAACACATTACTGAACAGTAACAGAATATACATGAAAAACAAACAGCCTGTCATCCTCGACACATGCTCTTAAGTAGGGCTTGCTTCATTTCATAACATTTATTTATCTTATTCTGGGTTTTTTTTTTTTTTTTCGTCTTTCGTGCCTGCAGGGGAATGTGAGACGGCTGATAAAACAGCTCTTCCTCTGCTGCTCATCACTTTTCAACAGAGCAGAAGATTTATGACAAGATCCCACAGCTAATTACGGAACAACTCTTTAATGCACCGCTCCTTTCCTATCTCATCCCATGAAGAGATCCTGATACACTTGTAATTAGAATATGCAGGGGAAAGCCCAACCGCAGCACTGAAGACATGTCTGTTATGTGCTGTTGAAAAGATGTGACTTTTGAACTATTGCTGGAAAGATACTGACAGTTAACGCAGAAAGGAATCAAAACAACAAAGGCACACCTAAAGCTAAAGTCTTCACGCACTAAAAGACGAGTCCTTGTGCTAGCAGGGAGTGCAGTTTCACCTCTCTGACTGGCATTGTGCTCTTCATGCTCAAAACCATCACAAAAGGTAACCTAAGCCCAAATACCACTCCTCAAGAAACTGTAAAAATAAAACATGGGGGTCTGGGTGAAACGTTGTCAGTCTTCAGGTAAGAGCTTTTTGAAGAGGAGCCTCTCACCCACTGACAAAAAGCCTGTACATAAATCATCTGCAGCGCACTACCACACACACACACACACACACACACACCAAGACAGCGTGTCAGATAATGTTGAAGTAGGCAGTGAGGTATGTCAATTTCAGTGAATGTGGATGAGGTTATCTAGTGTTAACACAGACAAATATGGGTGGTGTCAGGTCCTGAGGTACAGTACATGTGTGTGTGTGTGTTTTCTGTGCTAACTTGCTAGGAAGACATGCCAAACATACATGCAACGAGCAGAGCAGTTTATTTTCTTTCAAGGGTGACAATACGTACACTGTGTGGCTGAGTTTTATGATGACCATACAGCTGCACACTCTGCAAAAAAAGAGAATACAAAACAGAAATAAAGCAGCAAAGAATGGAATCATTCATAATTCATGATATATTGTAGAACAGGAAGATGAGTTTGTAAGCTATCAATCGATTTTTATGTCATTTGCCTCATGTTTCTATGTCATAACGTGACCAGTGATAGTAGAGCGGCTCTCCTGTCTTTAATGGATGTTCCTGTTCTTGCAAAGCGTCACTATATTGCAAATCTTGAGTGCCTATTCTAATGATCTTTTTGATGTTATACGGGCCTCAGATTGATGCAAGACTGTTCAGAGATGCTAACGTTTGTCCCATCAGAGTTAAGCTCCTCCATGTTGTGTTTGTACGATAAGACCTCAAAGAGTCACTCTTATCGTTGCTGTATTGAACCCTGCCTGTTTACATCCACCTGCATGAAGCAAAAGACGGCCCTAAAGAGATGAAAGCCACAGACATGTTTTACCCTGTACTACCACATTCACCTCTGTGCAGAACACTGTAGAAAATACTGCAGACAATTACTGCTATATATGTTAAACCCAATGGACACAACTAGAAAACTAATAAGTGGTACCAGGCACAGCAAACTCCACCCCTCGCAAACGTTTTATCCGATTTGTTCTACCTCTTATCATTGCGAAAACCCATTTTTAGTGACATTAACCTTGACCTTTGACCTACATTCACCACATATATTTTGGACCACCTCAAACCTTGCCAGAAAATGGAATTGAAATCGGTCCAATAGTTTTTGTGTAAAGTTTGCAGACAAAAGAACAAACAGATAGAAAGACAAACAAATGGACAAACAAAAAAAATTAACAAAAAATACTAAAATAAAAAATTAATTGGCATGCAAATCATTGATGGTTATGAAAACCCTTCCATTATCTATTGAAAACCACAATAATACTTATTAGTTTATTCGAGTGACTTTCTACTGATTTGGATTTATATCTTATTAACACAAGGTCTATCATTTTAGTACAAGAAAATAAAACACTAATAAGTCTGTAAAATAAAAAAGTGAGCCTTTGGTGAGCCACTTATATTACCAATCTCTTTTTTAAGTGTGTGGAAATACATTTAGATTACTAGTTAGCAGGTTGCTAGTGGCTTCATTTATCAAGCTGTTTAATTATTTAGTCTGTGCTTTAAATGGTTGGAAGAATTAATAGCAAACAAAGTCCAAATTAACTATATAATATACAAAGCCAATATAAAATAAACTTTCTAGCTGTTCTTGCTAATTTTATGTACAAAAAACTGTTAAGAATTGTTGTAGTTAATCATGTGCACAGCATGTTTCTTAAATATTAGGTCAAAATAATCCAAAACCATGAGGTGCCAGGCACAACAAACCCCACCCCTCGCAAACATTTTGCTTGAGTTGCCCAATCTCTTATCATTGCAAAAACACATTTTTGGTAACTACATGCACCAACATTTAATGGGATCTACTTTGGACCACCTCACACCTTTCCTGAAAATTTAATGGAAATGGGTCCAGTAGTTTTTGCGTAAAGTTGATTCCAACAGACAAACAAACACAAAAACGCACCAAAAACAATACTATCACCTCCCATTTCAGGGGGCGGGGTAAAAAATATAAACTCCCTCCCTTGTTCTAAAAAATGATTTTAAAGGAGACATGAAAACATTATTTTACATTTATTTTGGCAGTCATCTTCAATTTCATTACTTGAATTTATACCAAATGTATTTTTACCATATAATCATATAATGTGATCAAAAGAGCGACAGTGTTTGAGGAATAGTTCCACATAAAGTTCTTATTATATGATACTTATTTGCCTTATTGCTAACAGTTGGATGAGAAGATCAACACTAGCTTAGCCACGATAGACTGCTACTGCAGCGTCTTGTTACGCTCAATTCAACTTTGGGGTTGATTTCTCTGAAATGAATCATGGTGAAGTATAGAGTCAATGGGCAGGCGTAACAAAGTGACGCTGCAACAATTTGGAGACAAACAACCGGAAGCAACCATAGAAGAAGAATAATGGGTGGTGATTTCCTTTTATCAAAGATGAGTGAAGAATGTGAAGAAACATCAGCAATCTTTAAATTCTTTTTTACAAAAGTGACAACAATCGTTAAGCTCCATAATCCACCATTTTGTTTAGTCATTCGTAACTTTCTTTGGACTCGTCCATGAACATTCTCTAACTACGTCATCCTAAAGATTATGCTGATTGGTTGTAGTACCGCCCTATTACATACAGAGGATTTGAAAGACAACCTTTTAGCCCCGCTTCTCCTGACTATGAAGTGTTCCTAGACCTATACATGTAATGAATAGGGATCAACACCACTGTCACTGTAAAAAAATACAAATAAAACAAGGTAGTCACAGACAGCAGACCTCCGTCATATGACGTCAAAACGTGACGTGATCGAACCATAGGTGTTGACCAGTGATGCGCGGGTCAATGTATAAACGACCCGCAACTGACTGCTTTGTTAACTAACCCACCCGCAGCTCAGACTGCAATAAATGTATTTGAAAAGAACGGACCCGACCCGCTTCTCGACCGGTATTTTAAAAATTGAATCAATGGTCTTTATTAACATCAAATGACTTTAGTCACTGATGTGTTTTAGCTGTTGACCTTTACTGTGACTTTGACCTTTGACCTTCATTGCTCAAAATCTAATAGGTTCTTCCTTGACCCATTATCTATCATTCCTGAAAGTTTAATCAAGATCTCTTCAGAACTTTTTGCGTAATCCTGCTGACAACCAGACAAATACACTCAAATTTAATACCTCCTTGGCAGAGATAATAAAAACATTTAATAATTAATTTAAAAATAATAATAATAATACACCACCGTCATATCATTACACTGAATATAAAGTTAAAGTGAACAGCAGGTCTGGTTATCTAAGCCTGGACTGGAAATAAGGGACCACTAACTGACATAACATTAGGGACAACATCAGCAATGATTCAGAACTGTTTGTCTGTCTATGTGATGAATGTGTTCTCATTTAAAATCTATTCATACCTGCTGATCAAATCTTTGCACATCTTCGGAAACATCTTTTCTGTCTTTTTTCTTGCGGAAGATTTCTTCCAGCTGATGACATAATAAGATGACGAATTAATAAGACAAGCATTCATTTGCATTTTAGTAAATCTTGAGTATTACAGTGACATTCATACCACCAAGAACTCCCTTTTATCAACCATCTCATTTCCATCTGCATCAAACATATTGAAAGCAATCTTGAATCCCGCATGAGGCTCTGAAATTAAAATGAGAAAATCACCTTTGAGTCTGAATTAAATCCCCAAAGTAAGTGTGTTAATAATAAATAATGAGTTAGTTATACTGACTAGTTAAAATGCAGAGCATGAAGAGGTACTCTGTGTAGCTGATGACACCTGGAACAGAGAGAAAAAAAATCGCTCAAGCTGAGAAACAAAACCCGAAATGTTCCTCTTTGCACACATCACCATCAAATAGCATTAGCCTGTTAGCTCAAGGTGTTTACAAATGTTCAAAGTCATGCGTCTGAGATGAATAAGCCACCACAAGAAAGAGTGCACGCCTCCAGACAAGAGTAATCTTCTTGTGCTCACTGATAACATCTTAAAAGGTGCCTTTTACTTCATGCTTGGTGTTCCCGTCACACAAACAGCAGCTTTACAACTGAGCTGACCGATCTGGACACAAACCCAAACAAATTTAAGACCAATGGCTTCTGATCATGTTTGGGTAACAAGGTGTAATACATTCCCCAGTGATCTGTCACTGATTGAGAAAAGACGACTCAGGTTTTTTGTGTCGCATCCTTCATCTTCCTTTGTTGTGGGACACAGAGTAAGTGTCAGGAGCCATCTCCGCCGACTCGGGAGGCTTCTTCCCTTCTGCTTCTGAAAGCATTCTCAAGCTTTTGTTTGCTTGTGAAGATAGAGAATCGAGCACAGATAGTTCTGGGTGACTGCTCTGGGTGTTATGGGAAAAGAACGCAGCTCCAGGCTTCGCTGCAGGGAGATTTCCAGACAGAGCGACACTTAAAACAAATGAAGGTTTACACACAAATGATTCTGCTTCTTCTGCTTTTACTGTCTGATACATGTTCAAGTGAAAATGTGCAAAGACTGATGTGTGAAGAAGTATTTGTGATGCGTGCCATTTGGGAAAGTTCATCTAAAATTCCACACGACAAAGTGTGTTTGGCAGGTATGGCCTTCTGATGACAACAGATCTTTAGCTTCAAAGCCTTTAAAGCTTAAATGGGTTGAGAAGAGGAAAAAAATACTTTTAAGATTCCAGCCATGTCTCACCAATACCACACACCTTCTCTCATGGAGGGCCACCCCCCCCCCCCCCCCTCTTCCTCCTCCTCCTCCTCCTCCTCCTCCAGCTCAGCTTCTGAGCTCAAGTAGATGTTGTTAGACAATACAAAGAATTCCACAGAAACACTTCATACAGAGTGGCAGTCCCGGAGATGTAATCCAATGCCATTCTTAGGCTTCATAATGTCCGCGGTGATCAGGGGGGTGGCCAGTGGGACAAGTCTCGACATAACTGGGTTCAAACAGCTCCCTCATTCTCTAAAGCAACGCTTTGTTCACAGATCAATCCGGTCCTTTTTTCACTCACAAAGCCACAACGTTTAACAGCAGGATTAAAAAGGCCCAAATCCCAGCATTGGCACTTAGCTAAAGCAACAGAGGAGAGGAGAGAACAGTGAGATCTGATGCTCCACTGGCTCCACTGGCTCCACTGGCTTCTCTGACCCACTCTGGGAGAGTGTGAAGGCCCAGGTGGGAAAAATGTAAAGGACTGACCCACTACCATGCTTTAGTTCACTTTACTCTGAAGGACACAGCTGGAGAATACAGTTGGTGCTTGTTTGAGTTTGCATTTTTCAATTAAAATGTTCAATAAAATTTTATTATAAACTATTACATACAGAATAACCAGCAATTCATTTGCAATATACTTTTGTAAACTGTGAAAAAAAAAATCCTGTTCTTTTTATGGAGAAAAAAACTGGCAGCTGTGGTTGACAGGACAATCCTGTAAAAACACACCAAAATGTAAACATATTTGTGAATTAACATCTAGATTTAACCTTTTAAATATGTAGACTCAACATTTTAAACATATAAATCTAACAGTAAATGCACCTTATATAGACCTGCAGGTGCCCACAGTTACCTTACAAATCCACCAGAACTTAACTGGAAACATTTAAGTTTCAGTTCCTTCATTTTTCTAAAGACACATTGAGATGTGAACCGTTGAAGCTAGGATTTGAACCATCAACTCTTTGGTCAGTGGATGACCTGCTCTACCAACTGAACCACAACCACCTTTTAGTCTGTGTATTAAAAATATTAAATTGTTAAATAATAATCCTTTTTTATAAAAAAATAGTAATAATAATAATAATAATAATAATAATAATAATAATAATAATAATAATAATAATAATAATAATAATAATAATAATAATAATAATAATAATAATAATAATAATGTATTATTTGATCCTTTAACATGTGATAAATATACAGTTTACATTATAATCATGAATACATTCAGATTTTCTCATTTAAAATTATTTCCTATCTATCTAACAATGTTTGATTTAATTTCCTTTTCCGTAGTCCTACTGTCATCAACATATTCCAATATTTTCAGACAATTCAATAGTCAGACATGGAGATTTGTACAGAAATGAAGAGTAATTGTCTGGGGTTTTGGGTCAAGCATATTTCTGAAGTAGCTCTGTATTATATTTGTGTTTGAACTAAACTAAACAAATAAACTAAACTCAACTAAACTGATTATACAACCTGTTAATATGGAAGCAGCTAAACTAGAGTCATTAACTGCAGTTGGGAACACAAAAAAATGACAGTGAATCTGTTAAATTGAACATTTAAAAATGAACAAATACAAAATTAACATTCTTTCACATATATAATCAAATATAAATCAAATATAACATGAATGTGTTTTAGGTTTTGGGCATCATGAAAAGTTTCTTTTTCCAAAATTAATATGAAAAATCTCCAATTATTCCAAGGAAACTACAGTAAACTGACTAATTATACATTATTAACCAATATATGAGTGTTGTGAGCAATTAAGTTCTTTTGACATAAAATGTTAATACTTTATCAGGCAAATCAAATATTCTTATTCAATACAAATCTTTCTTTAGCCAATATTTGACTTTTATTTTAATATTTCAATACAAAAGAGATTATTTTTTTAAAGAGACTGGGCTCAATTATTTTGTGTATTTCCAATAAACTAGACCCTCCTACAACGGTTACCTGAGAATTATGTTGCCAGGCTGATGGAGAGATAAGATAGCATTTATAGCACACACTTTTACTCAGGCTTTGAGTAGCAGAGCTGAACAAACTGAACAAATATGGCAGCTTAAGAACAAAAAACTAAAGGGAATTATACTGACATGTAAGGGATTCATGGGTAAAGCTTTAATATGTAAACACAAGACAAAGCAAGGTTAATTTACCTCGTTCACGGAGATTTCGAAACAAATTGGATGATCCTTTGTAAACAGGTGGAGTATCAGCCAGCATCTTGTCTAATTCCTGCAAGAATTGGAGCAAATCCCAAATCACTCGTTCATTCCTACATCCTCAAAAAAATTTCAAAAGCCTCACAAAAGAAAAACCGTAAGGATTTTTTTAAAAGGTTATATTATGTGTTTCATAATTGAGTATTTATTAACGTAATTTGATAGAAAACATACAGCAGCCTCTCACCTTTTTCGTGATAGACCTCCATCCTCTCCTTTCTAAACAAAATAAATGCAACAGTTAGTGATTAATAATGTGTGGATTTACACATTAATAGAATCCTATGATGGACTGATGTAAAACTGTGAAACAAAAGTGAAAACAGGCATTAACATGGACAGCAGTACACATTGTGTCACTTCATGAACGCATACCGATGGTCAATAAAGCCAAAGATAACACCCAGAAGTCATAAAAACACCTGGTGGGAAGTCACATATCACAACTCTGTCACGATAACAGCGTCAATAACCCTCCACTGACACATTTTATACCTTGGATTATGATTGCCATGTGATCATTTGTTGTGCACCTGAGACCAGTGTTGAAGTGAGGATAAAAGTGCAGAATTGGTTTCCGAGCTTTTATGTAATTTGTCATAACATGTAAAGCTCACATGAAACTCTTGTAATAACACGACAGTACATCACACAGAACTGGCAAAAACACATCCTTTTATGGCTGTGGCATAACCATAAAACACCATGATTACTATTTTGCAACACATTTGCTATTATTAGTCACCACAGAGCAATGATAGTAATGTGGAACTGAACTGTTGTTTAGTTTGGTGCCAGAAAAACCTGTTTTTGAATATAACAAGAGGTCACACACCTCAAATTAAAACCAATCACAATAATCAAAAAGTCTTATCATTACATTTATGACGTCCATATGCGTGTTGTTTGGTCTCTGTCTCGAAGAGTTTGTTGCCACATAAATGAGCCATAAAAGTGAGGTTGCTGGTAAAGATGTCTATCTTTATGCAGGTGTTATGACTAAAGCACTTCAAGTCACAACTTATTGTCTGATGACACTTTGCTCTGTATTGTTTCCTGGAATGTATTAGAAGGTGAAGGAGCAGGGATTTATCTGATGGATTTAAACATTATTAAGTAAATGGAAGCCAAAAAAGAGGCTGTGACACCTCTGTGGTGCAGTAGTCAGTGTTGTAATCCTGAAGGAAATTAAGCTTTTAGTTCATCAGTTCTAACATATGAGTACATAATGCAGATCTGATCAAAGGAAAGTCAACATTTATTCATTCATTCATTCATTTTCTGAACCTGCTTTATCCTCACTAGAGTCACTGCAGTTTATCCCAGCTGCTTTTGAGTAAAGTGAAGGTACACCCTGGACATGTCCATCATTAGGCTGAACATACAATCACTGTCACATTCAACTCTATGGACAATTTAGATTAACCCATGAACCCTTAGGAATCAAAGTGTGTTTTTGCGATTTTTGAATCATTCATACTTTGTCTTGAATTATTATTATTTTCAGCACAACCTAACCTTTGTGACTGTAAAGCAGTTTTTATTTAACACGCTGTTTTAACACACTAAACCTAAAATAAAAGAAAGACCTTGAAATCTGAGTTTTTCACCAAAAGTATGTGGAATGAACTATTTTCATAACTTAGAATAAACATATAAGTAGAAAAGTTCAAAACAATCATTTTAAATTTGGTAAATAACAAAGTTATATACTAATATTTAAATGAAATGTAGGCAATAGTAATAGCAAAAGTATTTTTTGAGAACATTATATTCAAGCATTTTAAAAATCATCTGCTGTCACAATATAATAGAACAAACACATTCAATCAAACATTTTCACAACCCAAGAAACTCTAGAATATATTATTTACAACTATATACAAACAATCAGGTGTCATAAAATTTCACACAAACCACTTATCTCTAAAACACTTAAAAAGACACTTAGGTCTCTTCTGGACAGACCAAACAAACCCAGTTTTGTTTGATGTGTTCTTGTGATATGACAAGTGACAATAAAGGCTGTTCTGATTCTGATTCTTCTGAAGAAATGAACTTTTATTTCCATTTTTACCATCTTTAACTGCACTAAACATAATTGCCCAAACTAGTTTTGTTTTATAGTGTCTCATAACTTGGTTTTACATTGTTTTCAACTTGATTGACTTCACAGTATTAGTTTGTCCACACATATAAATGCAGTTTAAATCACATATGTCACCAGACTACTGAGTGTTAATTGATCAGTGTGTGTCTTTGGATGGTGAGAAGGTGAAGGTGAACATTAACATGAATAAGGACTGCATTGGCAAGAATCTATGATGATACAAATGAAAAAAAAATTCCCCTTTATTCCAGATTGACCTTTATGTTAATATGTTATACTTTTTATTATTCACATACTTTTTATTGCTTTCTGCTGTAATGCTTTTAAAGTTTTATATAAAGCACTTTGAATTGTCTTATAAATGAAATGTGTTATAGAAATAAACCTGCCTTGTCTTCATTTTAACACCTGATCCTCTGTGTAACACACACTGTATTACTTTACTACTGTGAATGTGAACCTTCCAAGCGTGCATGCGTCGAGTTAGTTAGTTAGTTAGTTAGTTAGTTAGTTAGTTAGTTAGTTAGTTAGTTAGTTAGTTAGTTAGTTAGTTAGTTAGTTAGTTAGTTAGTTAGTTAGTTAGTTAGTTAGTTAGTTAGTTAGTTAGTTAGTTAGTTATATGCTACTTGCAGGCAAATAACCAAATATGGTTGCTTCATTGACCTTTATTTTCTACTTAACACAACATTTTTAAAAACTGTCACAAAAGTAATAAAGTCTTGTTTGGTTCAATAAAACATTAAGGTTTATATTTAGAACTTCAGAGTAGAGCATTAACAGAAACATCAACTAGTCAACATGTCAACTCCCATAGCACAAGTCGACTAAAATTTGGAGGACTCAACAAGACGTATGTTATTCTTTCTCTCTTACTTGGTGCGTAAACACAGAGCAGTCTGACCTAAACCAGAGGAGACATGGCTGCTGGAGGTAAAACAGTAGGTGGTGGGTCTGACTAAACTAAACAGCACAGTGACCTGCACAAGTCCACTTTAAAATACAATAAAAACACAAGTGTCATGCACGGCCATCTGAAGAGGCATGAGCTAGCTAACCTGAGTGATATGAGCAACATCTGCTAGCTAACCTGAGTGATATGTACAGGATCCGCTAGCTAACCTGAGTGATATGTACAGCATCCGCTAGCTAACCTGAGTGATATGAGCAACATCTGCTAGCTAACCTGAGTGATATGAGCAGCATCTGCTAGCTAACCTGAGTGATATGAGCAGCATCTGCTAGCTAACCTGAGTGATATGAGCAGCATCTGCTAGCTAACCTGAGTGATATGAGCAGCATCTGCTAGCTAACCTGAGTGATATGAGCTGCATCTGCTAGCTAACCTGAGTGATATGAGCTGCATCTGCTAGCTAACCTGAGTGATATGAGCAGCATCTGCTAGCTAACCTGAGTGATATGAGCAGCATCTGCTAGCTAACCTGAGTGATATGAGCAGCATCTGCTAGCTAACCTGAGTGATATGAGAAGCATCTGCTAGCTAACCTAGCACAGACAATGCACATTAAGACAACGTGGTCTTTTTTTCCACAAACATGATGTAAACAGCGTGGTGTGCGTGTTAAACTTAAACTTTTTGCACTTTATGGAGGGTGACTATATGTCCGGATTTTGTCGCGACAGACAGCTGTAAAATCGGACAGTCTGCACATCTGTCACGCGTCCTCACTTTTTACATTTTGCATGACAGACGTCTGGACAGTCCAGTTTTAGAGCCGTCGGTCCAGACAAAATCCGGACATATGTTCACCCTACTTATGTTGTGCAGTTAAATTTAACAGAAAACTCACGGTGTTAGCCTTGTTTTGTTCAGGTTAAAATGTTGATGCTTGTGTCTGGTCAGTGGACATTGTTATGTTGCAATGAACTTTAATACAAGTTGCTCATTGCTGGACAGACGTGTGTTTGTGTTGTTCCTCCGCTGAGAATGTGATGACGTCATCACAACCCATTGACTTGACTTCGACTTTATTAATGGATAAGTCGACTTGAAAAAAACTGAAGTCGTTAATGCCCTACATCAGAGTATTTGTGAGTGAAACATAAAGGGTTAATAATGGCCTCACACAAACCCTAGGTTGATTAAATAAGTGAATGTTGTCGGAACTGTTGCCATTATGTCTTTATTTCAAAGGTTCATTTTGTAACATTTCTGTGTTTGTGCACTTATGCAAAGTTTGGTTTAAAGTTTGTTTCATTGAAATCATCTACCTCCATTTGTCAGCTAATATAGTTGGAGGTGCAGAAGAGAAGACTTGAAGAACAAAGGGTTTTTACAAGGATTACTGTAGAGACTGTAATTATAAATGTAAACAAGTAAGACGTTCATTAACTTAAAAATGAACACAAACTTCAATTAAGCCTGAATACATCTTACATACTGAAGTTTTCACACTGGAAGAACATAGCAGCAGTTCTATGAACACCTTAAAGTATGAGGGGAAAAAAGAGACTTTTTTTATTATTGTTTATTTAATGCACTACAATGCGTCTGTGTTGCAAATATTGTTGGTATAACTTGCAGTAAAAATCAGTGATGTTTGGTTCCTCATTTAGGCAGTGGTTCCTTCATTCCCTGATGTGTTTAGTCAGAGGTATCATATGTTGTATGGTTTGATGACTTGGTGGTTTTACTGTTTAGGCTACACAGCATATGCACCCCTACAATCTAAAACACCTGGCCTGAGGATCTGAGGGTCTCTAAATCAGTAGACATTCACATGAAATATTAAGATGCAGCTTCATAACGTCACTGTTTCCTCAAATGTTTTCATCATCTGACCCTGTCATGCAAGCTTTTATTGTTTATTTATCATTTTATTTTATCTTCCACATTCCTTCATTTTACTGTTAATGCAATGATAATAGTTTTATCTGAAGGACTTTGTGTTCTTTATAATAATAGACTTTTCTAACAACTTCTGTATTTCGTACAGGACATACGCCATCGTAGTGTAACCCTACTTCCACACTGGCATTTTTTATGGACAATAAAACAAAGGCAGAGTATAGTAACTGTGAGGCGGCACATTAACATCTCTTTTATGAGTGTCAGAGTGAGGAAACTGCACATCGACGATTGAAACCAAAGAATGGTACCCAAAGCGCTTTACATTATTGATCCATTATTCATTCACTCTCACGTGCTCCCTCTGGTGGTGGTAAACTTCATATGTAGTCACAATTGCCCTGGGGCAGACTGACAGAAGTATGGCTGCCATTTCACTCCTACAGCCCCTCTGACCACCACCAAACATTCCTACTCATTCATACACCAGTGTGAGTGACACTGAAGGCAAGGAGGGTGAAGTGTCTTGCCCAAGGACACAACGGACTGACTAGGACAAGGACTGACCGAAGGGTCAATGGACGACTCACTCTCCCAACTGAGCCATAAATAGTCACTTGCCAATAAAGTATTAATGCTTGAAAACCAAGATATTAATGCAACATTGTTGAAAGAATAGTATAATTATACTGTTAAATATGATGAATGTTGGCTGAGACAGAATGTTTTGGGTTTTTCTTAATAACCTGATCTGTGGGACAACTACAAATTAAGATCAACCCCAACAGTAGCAGTTGTACTCCATCTGTAAAACTAAACTTTTGATATCACCCAAAGGCTTCTGCTGGTTTATTGTTTGATAAAAGCATACCATTTTAGTGTATTTTTGGTCATTTGAGTAACGCTGATGTAAGCCTCAATGTCACTCAGGGCTGTGGAACAAATAAAGTTACATTTGTTTGTGATTGATTATTAAAACGAAAATAAAGCAGAATTTTTTGGGGGTTTATTTTTCCTGACAACATCGCTGTTATAAAACAAAATGTTCATCACTAAAGTTCAGCAGCTTGAAAAGGGCTCAGAAGTGGCTGCTGTTGAACATGTAGTCTTTACATGCAGCAGTTAAATGATTATTTCATACATTGTCTTCACTAACTGTCATTGCAGTGCGTTGTATATCAGTTAAAGGAGTCCATCTGTGGAACAACTGTAGTGAAGAACTAAAAACCTGCAAATCAGTACAAAAGTTTAAACAGGTCTTTATGAATCACATTCTAAGTGGATACAGGAAACAAATGGAAATATGAATATCTTGCAAGGAACAGTTTTCCATTTTTCTCATGCGGTTACTTTTTGGTTGTATATATATGCTCTGACTGAGTAATACAAAGGGGTAGGACTAGATACGTTTTGTTAATTTCATCCTACACCCTTTCAAACAAGGTATAGTTTATCTAGGATGCTAAAGAGGTGTCGTTTTAATTTGTGTTTAAATACTTTGTATGTTTTATTTATTTTTGAATAAAAAAATAAATGAAATAAATAGAAAATATGTATGGAAATGACTAAAAATAGTCACTTTACTGATAAAAAGTGAATGACTCTATAAAAGTGGTGCTGTGTGAATGTAGTGAACTCACTGTTGGGTTCATTCAGAGTCACAGATTCAATGAAGTTGAGTGGAGTCATGTAGAGCTGACCCTCGCACTCCACCGAACTGAACAGGCGGAATCTGTTCTCATAAGACGACATGTAAACGTCTCCATCATCCAGACTGTATGCCTTGGCCTGTAAACACACACACACACACACATGAAATACTGCAAGTCATATCAAGAGTGATAATACCAAATGAAAAGATGCTTCTTATGAAATCCACGGAAGCCCTCCTTGTCACGAAAAGCCTCGCTCACACGGGACGACAGAGGGGCCCCTGCTCTAATTCAGTAATGAGGCGCGTGTTATGTCAGGCCTATTTTTCATCCCTGTTCTGCAGATAATGACAAATGCTCAAACCAAGCCAGATCAGAAGGCTGGACTGGTGAAGACAGAGTGGATCTCTCCTTCAGGTGGCACACTGCCAGGTCCACTGGGCACAGAGCAAACACCCAGGGAATGTGTGCCCCCCTCTGCTTAACCATTAAACCCCCTCCACCCACCCCAACCTCTCATCAGATGTCAGCTCTTCAGCCAAGCACCGGTGTCCAGTTTCCTGTGTCCCTGGATTCCTGCTGCCTGTGGACACCGATCAGGATTACCTCTGTCCTACACACGTATGTGAAAACTCCATTTTACATAGTTGTTCAAATCTGTTCAACAATGTCAACACACATCTGAGTTGAACTGACTGAAGACTGAAGAGGGTCGACGCGTAACAGGATTATATACACAGCAGCGTATGGATTAAATAACCTCAGCACATGATATAAGGCAGACGGTTAGAAGACTGCAGTAACTGTCACTAAATATAGTCTTTAAATATAGACTAAAAGACAATAATTTGTGACTACCAGCCATTAAATGAAGCAGAAAACAACCCTGAACGCTCATTCATTTCAGAAGCTACAATCATTAAAAGTCTGGAAATGTGCCAAAGATGATTCCAAGCTTTGCTGCAGATATTTTTTTGTCCAGAATTAATTAATTCATGGATCAATTAGTATCTGTTTGGGTAATATTTTCAGCTCTGTTGATTTCAGATTTAGATGTAGCATTATTTTTGCATGTTATACTGTGAATTATTCATCATTGATCATATGACTAATAAATTACCCATTGTAATAAAAACAGACTTAGGTGTTCATAGACACAGTGTACCTTTAAGGTGACAAAACTGTATAAATACTACAGGTCACAAATACTTTAGTCAGTGTGTACCAACCATATATGATTTCATACATGTGTACTATGTTGACTGTAGAACTGATATTTTCCTAAATCTAAGCTTTGTTTTCATAATTTCACTGCCGTTAAACACTGGTTCTGCATTTGTGTTTCACATGGACACTTATAATGATGCACATGATGACAGGATCAACACAAACATCAGTGAACTTAACTCATAGGAGGCTAGGAAAAAAGACAGAAAATGTCTATATACTCACTTTTCTTGATTAGAAACATCACTTAGACCTTTAAACTTGTACGTTTTCACACAAACATTACAAATATTTGACTTTATTATTTGTTTATATGTTAGTTATTTACATCTGAAGTTGTTTGTAAGTTAGTAGGTTGGATATAAATAACTGCAGTGCAAATATTGTCATTTGTGTGTGTGTGTGTGTGTGTGTGTGTGTGTGTGTGTGTGTGTGTGTGTGTGTGTGTGTAGAAATAGAAATGATGTGGCCCTATAAATAAATTAATTTATTTTTTCAAGATGTCCTCATAAAGCATGAGGGAAACAGGTGCAAAGTAAGACATGTATTTTTCAAAGGTTTGAAGATGTGTTTACTTTTTTAAAAAGTATTTATTTTTATGTTTTTAATTAGTTGTTTATTTTCTTAATTCTTTTTATTTTTTCATAATTAAAAAACATATTATTATTGTTAATTTTCTTATTTATTTGTATGTATTATTGTATTATTATCTATTATTTTTTAAATGTATACATACATTTTATTTATTTTTTATTTGATTTTCAGACTTTAATCATTATTATTTTTATTTTATTTTTTAAGTGTTTACACTCACTACCCAATGGCTACTTGATGACAAACTTGGTCCTCATGAAACATATAAACGAGTGTGTGTGTGTGTGTGTGCGCGCGCGCGCGAGTATGACTTGTTTATATAGGCTATATATGATATATTTTAATTAATTTAATTTTCTACTTTTATACTGTTGTTATCATTTGTGTTATTTTATATATGTATCCATTTACTTTTATACTTGTTGTAGTTTCAGCTGCTCTGGTAAAAACTACGACTTGTTTTAAGACATGTCTTTTTACTATTTTTCTTTTTAACGTTTTTAATATTCAAATAATCGTTGAATCGAATCGAACAGAAATAACTGACAGATGAACCATTACAAAAATATATCGGTATTTCCAGCTCTATATCTGACTATAAGAGCACAGAGCCACGGGTTATGGCTGCTCTCTGATCACGTGATGTGAGATGCCGTTGACCTTTTTGTCATTTCAGCACTAAAGGTCGTGGACAGCTCCTAATAGTGACGACATATCATCATTATGGTAAATCCACGCGCACGCGCACGTGCATTATATTATTATAGCCCCCTCTCTGCATCACTGTTATTGGACAGAAACACAGGCTAAATGAAGTCTTCTGGTGACAGTGGGTCAGTGGGCTGTGGTGGTCCATGTAGCCCCTCCTGACTGTACCTTATCGGTGGCGGACACTGATGGCAGCGTCAGATGGAGGATCCGAGCCTGGACGGGCTTCACGGGTCCGGATCCGGATCGGCCGCAGCCGTAATACAGCCCACCAGCCGCCACCGCCACGCACGCCCCGGCTGCGACAACTTTAAGGGTTCTAACCGCCGTGGAAATGTGTGGTTTCGGCGTCGAAAACGTCCGTGTTTTGGAGGTGTTTGTGAGTGACGGGATGAGCCTGCGCAGGGCAGCCATGGCTGAGTGTGTGTGTCCACGGAGCTGGCGGAACACACCACACGAGACAGCCCGCTGCGCCGAGCTCGCGAGAAATTCCGTGGGTATTTCAAGTCACTGTGGGATTAAAGGGCGTCAAATTCACGAGAGAGGAGGAAATCAGTGTACGGAGCCACGGGCACACATCAGTTGTGTGTTTGAAGTGGATGTGAAGTTACATGTGTCCTGCAGCTTTATAATGATGCAGCTGGTCAGTGAACGCACCAGCCTCAACTCCCTCTCTCCCTGTGTCCCTCTTATTTTATGTTTTAGGGGGGGGGGATCCCTGCCAGGGCACGTCTGAACTGTGACAGCCCCGCCCATTACTAGTCCTGTGGTTTTGCACCTGCCTCACCACCCCTGCCACTTTGAGCGCAAAACCTCCAGGAGCTGCTTTACCTGCACTGCAGCGTTTCTTCAGCCCGTGTCCCCGAAGGCTCCTCTGCTCGGATCCCCGGATCCTCCTCAGCATCATCATCCTCTGTGGACAGGTATGCAACACGAGGACGATCTGAGCCTGATCCACTGCAGCCCACCTCCTACTGATGAAGACGCAGCCGTGAAAAAAGGAAAGCAGAGATCAACCCACGGTGAGTGTTCCATGACAGGAGGAGAGAACCGCGTGTCCTTGCACAACGGGGACTTGTGCTAAGTAACGGAGAAGGTGGACGTAAACATGCAATAAGTGACAGTGGCAACCAGGTAGTCTAGTACGCACGAGCGCTCCCTCCGGACCCCCCCTCCCCCCCACTGAACTTTACCCGCTGAGGTTGGAGCTCATGGCCGCCGCCGCTTCTGCTGCTGCTGCTCTGGGGGAAGTTGGAGGCGTTTTGCACGGCATCGATGGTGTCACACACGTCGGGTCCCATTTCTTTCTGACTCCACTCGGGGACAGCCCCACGCTGCTGGGGGAGCACCTCTTACCTGGGGACAGGCTGTCCCGCAGCACCACGGCGGATTTAACGCACCTCAAGGGGATTCTCAGGAGGAGACAGTTATACTGCAGGACTGGCTTTCATCTGGAAATACTTCCGGATGGCACTGTGCAAGGAACCAGAAAGGACCACAGTCGATTTGGTAAATACTCCAGTGTGAAGTGTGCTCATGCAGTTGTAGTGAATCAAATAGTGGAGTGAACAGGACAGATGAGAATGTTGTGCTGACTTGAACAGTAGGATTGTTAACTTTCTGTGTTGATAACCTTTCATCTGTGTCAGAGCCTGTACAGAACAACTGTGTTATTCTCCTCCAGGGATTTTGGAATTCATAAGCCTTGCTGTTGGTTTGATAAGCATTCGAGGAGTGGACAGTGGGCTCTATTTGGGGATGAATGACAAGGGGGAGCTGTATGGATCTGTAAGTCCTATCTTTGTTCCTTCATAATTCCCTTTTTTTTTTTTTTTGCCAAAGTGATGATCAGTAGGCATTTTTTTTCTCTCTTAATATTTAGAGAATCTGTTGTTTTTCTTGTATTTTCGTCTCATAATGCCAGGATTCCTCTAATGCTGTGCTTTTTGTTTTCAGGAGAAGCTCACAGCTGAATGTGTTTTCAGGGAGCAGTTTGAGGAGAACTGGTACAACACATACTCCTCCAACTTGTACAAACATGGAGACAAAGGGACGCGTTATTTTGTGGCATTAAATAAAGACGGGACACCAAGGGATGGGACTAAATCCAGGCGGCACCAGAAATTTACACACTTCTTGCCCAGGCCTGTGGACCCTGACCGTGTGCCAGAGCTGTACAGGGATATCCTGGGACACAGCTGAAAGCCAGCAGGCCTCATCTTCCAGATCAGGAATAGCCGTTAAAAGCCCTTGCAGGCAGGGAGCGGAGAAGAGAGGAGGGACGCAGGGACGTGGCCCGGTACAGGCCGGAGGACAGCGGCCCCGACCGGCGGGTATAAAGGCACTGGGGGCCCCTTGTAGGAATGCACAGACCATCTCTCAGCAGCCGGGAAGACAGTGTAGAATGTCTGACTGCGTCGGCCTGCACGCTCAGCATGAGGGGGTCGTTTGTTTCAGAGGCGGACCGACCCTGAAAGTACCTAGGTGGAACAGGAGATGAAAGGGAAACAGAGCAGAGGGAGGAAGAGGCTGAGTGGCCAGGGAGCATCTCCCCTGGTCGGATGTAGACGTCAGCTGGAGTCTGTGGGAATTTTCATTTGTCTCAGAGAGCTGTAGTTTGTTCAGAAGGACTTTGAAGGAACTCTTTTTTTTGTTCGTTTGTTTTTTTTTAACCTGTGTCTAGACAAAGCAAAGAGGAAAGAAAAGTGTAACAGATTATTTATTCATTTTACATACATATATTTATGTTATATATTTATTTATTTGAGAATATATTTTTACAGTTAGATACATGCAATATAGAATAAAACAGTAGAAACTGTATCGACTATGTAAAGATTGACAAAATGTACCTATATGTCTCTTATC
This sequence comes from Siphamia tubifer, assembly GCA_020466265.1. Taxonomy (NCBI): domain Eukaryota; kingdom Metazoa; phylum Chordata; class Actinopteri; order Kurtiformes; family Apogonidae; genus Siphamia; species Siphamia tubifer. The sequence goes on along the minus strand of CM035792.1, from coordinate 36,912,988 downwards.
CTAAGGAAAGTAGTGATATACTATAATGCAAAATGGCCAAAAAGAACAAAGTGGTGACATTTGGAAAAGGCCACTGTGTGTTTTTTTTCACAATATGGCAACTGTGAATCAAAAAGAAAGTCTGGTTTTTTTTTTACATATTAGCTTCAAACAAAACACTGTTACATGTGTTATAATCAGAATCTGAAGGCGAAAAAAGTGAAAACAAATCCACCTTATTCTTGTCAAACAATAAATTGCTCAAATCATGATCCATATTCTCTTTATTTTTTTTTTAGCCAAAAAGTAAAATAACATGCTTTGTTTGTTGCTCACTTGAGCTCTCATTATCCCAGTTTCCATATCCAGCACTGTGTATTTACCAACAACGTTTAGAGAAGCCGTACATTCAGCCAGTATGTTTTGGTTACCTTCATATTCCTGAGTTTAAACATATAAACCTTCTTACGAGATGAATGTTGTCTTTCTTTATGGATGCCATTATACTGAGAGACAAGTCGTAGACCTGACACTCGCATAAAACTTCAAAGCTTCCCTCTTGAAACCTCTGAATGTGGAGGCCTCACAACAAACAACACGATCAGGGCCAAATAAAATCTGACCTTTAACTCAAACCCAGCAACTTCAGGGCTGTATAAAACTAGAGGTCAGGGCGATAAGGATAAAGCAACCTTAGATGACAGTTTGAGGATTGTAGACATTTATTAAAAGAGCTAAAGTCTCTAAAAACCAAGGGGCGTCTCTTCATATTCGGAGCAGCGGAACAGGTTTTAAGAGGAGAAATTACAGCTGTATTACTGATGTGTGTTTTAACAGCCACTATCTTCTATCTATGCACTGTTGCCTCCATGGTTGGGAGCAGATCTGTGTTGAAGCATGAAAGCTTGTGAGTGTGTGATCTCAGCATGTGTGAAGGCGTGCCAGTGGGTGTCTTGATACGGGGAGTCGACCCTGCTGCCAACTCTGGCTCTTGTCTCCAACGTGATAGTGTGGGACTTTCCCACTTGCACACCTTGAACATCAACACACTTCTGTCATCGATTAATGACAGTATCCAACATGTATTATAACCTGCGTGCACGTGGACATCCCCTGTCCGCCGTGTAAACACATGCACATCTCAAAGGAAAAAGTGGCGTCTAGTGGTGTGTCTTTTATTTTTTTTGGACAGACACTGCTTCTCCTCACTTTACTCCAGATTAACTAAATGGATGGGGTGGTTTTGGGTTGTCCATGACTTTGACCTGCAGCTCTACCTCCAATGAGACTAAAGTTTCAATCCAAGGCTTTTCGCCATTACCTTCCCAGCCATGAAAAGCAGACTTTGTGCTAATCTAATTGTGTAACCCCCTCCGTCCCCCTTTTGACATTTCGAAGGCCGTCTCTCTAAAACATGCTGGAAATCCTGACTTGTGATACCTGATGCCCAGAAGTGCTCTTTGGCACTTGTTTTAAGCGATGTTTTTTTGTAGTCTGCCTGGCCCCCTGAGACAGATGCTTTTGTTCCACTTCCTCCGCCTCGTCCAGGTGGTCTCCTCGCTGAAAAACACTTAAACACCCACACCCTCCCACCACCATCACGACTTCATCCACACCCACTCTGGAGGGTGTCTCACACGCTTAATGGACACAACCTGACTTTCATCACCTCCTTGGCGGCAGCCTTAAAGGGCCTTCGAGGAAACCCAATCAAGTGTGTGTGTGTCTGTGCGTGGCATGGGTCCACGGGCAGGTGTGGAAGTCAGTGATCTTCCATGTCTATCTTCACAGTCCGGTCAGACAGCGCAGGTGTTCCCTCAGCACTCCAGCTCTCACACTCTGATCTAAGCCCTGCTGTTTGTCAGCTGGAGATATGACTTGGCAAAGGAGGAGGGTGGAAATATCGCCAGCTTTTGTTGTCTGCCCCCAATTATCAGAGAGCATAATTTCTATATTTAGAAGAGTGTGTTTGGTAAGACAGGGGAGGTGCCTAGAGCTCACCTGTTACTCTAAAGCCATGGCCACTTCTAAGAGTGTATTTGCCCAGGGACGGCGTCTGCAGCTTTGTGTCATTTGAATCCTGCAACTATTGATTTCAGGCTCTTTGTTGTTTGTTTATTCCTTAGTAAATTGCCGTGGGCACAAATTATGAGCTGCATGTGTGTTTATAGGGATTACAGCAGAAGTGTAAGTATAGCGTTATCCACTTGATATTTTTGGGCTTTTATCCGAGTCCAAAGAGAGCCGTTCTGAATAAAAAAATAAAACATTTTAAAATACCAGCACGTTCCATTCAATCATGTTTTGAAGCCTGTAAAAAAAAATTTCACATTTGTTGCATTTCACTCCCATTTGAGTTCAGTCATTTTTAGTGTCATAGCTAAAAGGATCTTGCGGTCTTCTTTCTGCAAGCGGCAATTAGAAGAGCATAACTGATTTACTGACACTCCACATCCCAAGCTGTCAGCTCCAGTGGAAAATATGCTCCTGTGTTTGCATCTCCATGGAGACATTAGTAGAAAACAATGTTTTAGGTGTTGCGGAAAATAAAAAAAGGAGAGGAGGAAGAAGTTGGGAAACTGTCTTTTTTTTTTTTTGCAGTGTTTTAGTCTCAGATCTGACGAGACAGTGTGAGTTTTCATTGTGTCACTTTCAGAATGTTTTGTTTTACTAAAGGGATCTGAATTCACTACCTGAGGGAGGTTGTGCACCATGATACAGGCAGGAGGGAAATATTGTTATATAATATGGTTTGATATAATACATGGTGCATTAACATGTAGATAGTAGTGTTTTAAAATATGCACTGCAGTACATTTACTCAAACACTAGTTGAATATTAGTTTTTGGTTTTTATTTCCCATATTTGTCCATTTATCTCATGTGTCGATTTGACTACAGTATTTCATGGTGACTAGAAGTTTAATTAAAATGCTTCTTTATGAAAATTTTAATGTAATCAAAAGAAGCCTTTTGGAGACATTTTGTTCTTCATGTTGTGCTTCAAAACATTTCCCTGATAATTCTTCTTTGTGAGTTCTTTACTTACACACAGGGGCTACTTAGCACAGATAAAATCCTCTCCCTTTAATCCTCAAAGACCCTCAACTATGGTCTTTTTTTTCACAATATCTAAATGATTATCTTTTTATTTTTACTTTCTCAAGTGATTTATCACCAGTTATTATAATATTAACCTTTGCATTTTACATTTTTCAATGACAATTTGCTATTTTGTTATATTTAATACGATGATCATGTAGATGTTCATAAAAATCCAAAGTAAATTCAAAAGTTATTATGTAAAAGCTGGAGAAAAAACTAATAATTTTTTAACAATACATACATATAATTAAAATAAACATAAAAACAAGTGCTCACATTTCACAATCACTGTCATTGATCCATGTGTTCATGTGTTTTATTCGTGAATTAATGATGACGATGTTTTTATGTTCACAACTGAGCCTCTGAATGTCTAAAGGGGACATGAAAAGCTAAGAAACTGTTTTACCAGCACCATTTTAATGTTTTTATTTAAGTCCTTTGGTCCCATTGAGATAGGGGTGGGGGTGGGGGTGGGGGTGGGGGAGGCTCTTTCAAGGGAGACCTGGTTATGTATTGGTAGGATTAGTGGTTCTAAAGTTATTAAACATTTTAGATTAGTAGATCCTTTTGGTCACTGGTGGTTGTTCAGGTCTTATATACTTGAAAACCACCCATTTCACCAAAGTGTACCAGAAATAACATAAGTAGTTGACTCTTGTAAATAATGTAGTTACACTCATTTTTGGATGTATTGGAGGAGCTGTTCACACCTGCTGGTCAAACCCGTCATGTCACCCCTTCCTCCATGTGTTCACATTACAGAGTCACAAATTAGGTCTTGACATTTGGGTGCTATAATTGCCCCCTGAAAAGCATGAGGCATCAATTAGGCTCTCAGCGCCATGACAGGTTATCCCTACAGGACATAATCACCCCACTGGACCATCAGCCTGTCTGCCCTGCCAAGGACACACACTAACTTTTGACACAGTTTAGTGATGAATGTTTTACTGATAACAAACCAAAAACACATAATTCACTTTGCCAGACATGATAAATGATGCATAAATAGTTTTTCTCTTTCAATAAAATCATTATTTGGAACTGATGACTACGTGACAATGATCTATGTGCTGAGGCTGTTGTGGAGGAGCAGCCGTCGCTCTCACACTAATAACAGCATAGATCCCTTTGATTTCCCGACTCTGCTGCTGCCTCGCAGGTTCTGCTCCCACAGGACGTGCATGTCTTTAGGGAAAAAATGTCAATTGATTCATTTCCATAGCTTCCACTTTTAACATTCTTCTATGTTTTGGAAGCAATTCAGTCAGCAGTGAAAATACCAGTTTAGCAGCATGTTCATAAACAAGATGGATGAACCACATAAATGAATGCAAGTGACTACTGACTAATATTTAACAAATAAATAATTATCCTTATTTCTATCCTCAACACATACGTTTGTTTGGGTCAAGGTATGAAATTATAAATCATAGTCAGAGAGGATTTTAACTACTTGAAAAACTGAGAAATAACTGTTTTTTTGTTGTTGTTGTTGTTGATGATGTTGTTGTTTGTTTTGTTTTGGACCAAAAAAACAAAAACAAAAAACTAGAGAACAGCGTGGCTTTTCATTTTTCAGTTTGGTTGAAGAAAACCAAAAATGACAACAACAAAAAATACTAAATAAAGGTTGGAAATTAGTTTGTGTATATTTCAATTTGGGTGTCACAGTGGTACAGTGGTTAGCACTCATCCCCTGGTTCACTTCCCACACCAGACCTTTCTGTGTGGAGTTTACATGTTCTCCTCGTGTCTATGTGGGTTTTCTCCAGCTTCCTCCCACCATCCAAACACATGCACTGATAGGTTAACTGGTTAATCTAAATTGTCCATAGGTGTGAATGTGAGAGTGATTGTTTGTCTATATATGTTCAGCCCTGAGATGAACTGGAGACTCATACAGGGTGACCTCTGACCCCGCCTTCACCCATTGTAGCTGGATTAGGCCCACAGTGACCCCCGTGACCCTAGTGAGGATAAAGCGGGTTCAGATGAGGAAACATTTAATTTTGTGGTTTTACTGTTTAATAAATGAATAAAAACTTTCACATGACCAGTAAGTAAAAGTAACAAAACAACAACAACAAAAAACAATTCATCCATTTTTCAAGCAGTTAAATTCTACCTGACAACAATTTATACTTTCATACTCTGACCTGTTTGTTTGTTTATTTATTTTGAATATAATATTTACACTAAAGTTCCCTCACCCCAGACACCTCAGCCAGCTCCTCCAGGGGAATGCTGAGGCGTTCCCAGGTGAGGGGTTCCCAGGCGAGGCGTTCCCAGGCGAGGCGTTCCCAGGAGATATAATCCCTCCAGCGTGTCCTGGGTCGACCCTGAGGTCTCCTCCTGGATGGACATGTCCGGAACACCTCCCCAGGGAAGTGTCCAGGAGGCATCCTCATGAGGTGCCCGAGCCACTCAGCCCAGAGGGAAGTCTGGGCTACTTTGCTGTGGCTACTGCCCCCGTGACCCGAACCCGGATGAAGGGGGAGACGATGAGTACGAGTATAATATTTAAACCAACCAACAGCAAGATTTATGCAAAAAGAAAAGAAAGGATTAGAAAAGGCATTCCACGCCTTACCCCATCCTTCTACCTTAAATTATCATGTCAGATCCCATAAATAACTCAAAAATCCTACACATACCAGAGAAAATTCTGACTAAGCACAAAACATATAAATACTAAACATATAAAGAATAGACTGAAGGTTGTGCAACAGCATTTCACATCAAAACCAGTGGCGCTCGGTGCAACAAACCCCACCCTGCACAAATATGTTAGCACCTGATGAACAGCTCCCTCTGTTAAACTATGGGTTTGACATTTCAAAATCAGTCAAGGTCAAAGGTTACAATATCATTTTGGCGTCTACATGTAGTTCCCTATCTATCAGCAATAGCAAATGAGTACTTATTACCACTCTTTTTGGAGTTGTAAACATTTAAAATCACATGACCTTGAGGTCACTCAAAGTCAAAGGTCATGATGCCATTTTGAAGCTCATGCCAGGTTTCCTATTTGTCAAAGAAAATAACTAAGCTTCTCTAAATCTCACTCATTTTTCCCAATATAGTCCATTTTAGTTTTTTAGGTATTGACTGAGTGACCTCTGACCTCCTGGGTCAACAATAGGTCAAAATCTATGGACACAAAGATTTTGCTTTCAGCATTTTGATTCTCATTGGAAGTCTGTAAGATGAATAGTTCAAAAGTTATATCTAAAATCATGACCTTGACCTTTGACCTAGAGAATTTTGTCCTTCAAGGGTCTGAGGTCAAAGTACATGAAGAGTGAGAGTAAAAACAAGCTATATGTCAAGCAGGGGTATATATGAATAAAAGAGACATTTCTGATTTACCCTTTCTGCCATCATTGTGAAAACACATTTTTGGTGACCTTGACTTTGACCTTTGACCTACATACACCAAAATTTTAGACCATTTTAGACCAGCTCACACCTTTCCTGAAAGTGTTATGGAAATTAGTCCTGTAGTTTCTGCATAAAGTTGCTGATAATCAGAGAGACAGATGGACAAACAAGAAAAATGAACCAGAAACACCATGGCTCAGAGGACGGGGCAGTACTGTAGCAGTAATACACATAACAAAATTTAAAAAAATCTCTCTCCATTTCATAAAGTATTAATGTACATGGGGAAAAATGCCTAAAACGGTATCAACAGTATCAACAGCTATTACAACACCTTATCAGTCTATGAACATACAGAGCATTATCTATTATATACTGTGGCCCATAAAGTTGGAATTAAATACTTTTACTTTACAATGTGATTTATTGTTGATAGATAAAGTGCACCTGTGTCTCAGTCTGTAATCATGTCTCCAGGTCAAATATGATTACTGATAGAAATGAAAACAGGAATATCTCTGTACTTAATGATTTTTATATTAAACAACTTCATAGTATTTGAGTGTATTTGACATAAATACTGCACTGATGTAATATTATTTGTACTGGTTCAGATCCACAATGAAACAATTATTTGATTTATTAGAAATAATCAGTCTCACCTCTATGATGAAATCCATGAGTAAATCTGAATTGTGAGTTATAGATAGTGAATTATAGGTTATTATTACCCATATATTTAAAACAACTACACTGGAGAAAGATGAATGTTCTGGGTTTTTTTTTGTTTTTTTGTTTTTTTTTTTACTAGCAGATTGCATCACTGCGTGTGGTCAGGCTTTCACTTAGGGATGATTGCCTTCATAGATCATACCCACAGTGTTTGTGTATTTTCTGACCATTAGAGTGATAACTCCAAATTCCAACAGAGTCCTACCTCTTGTATTGCTCCTATTCTGGTTAAAGAGTACGATACAGGACTCCAGGAAGAAGACTGTACTTTCACTGTCTACTGGTGAAAGTGGAAATGTGCTTTGTTGCCCCTAAGTCAGGCGGAAAATTGCAAACCCATTTGTCATTGTGTGCCAAGATGCAGAGGTCACTCAGTGGATTCCTTCATGACAAGCTTACGGAATCGAATGTTTTTCCACGGCCTCACCCTTTCACACCTGCACCTTCAGGTAAAATAACAAAACAGGGAGAGAAGGAGAGAAAGGAGGGCTTAGACCGAACGACTTAAAGACAGGGGAGAGAAAAACGATACGCAAGAAGAATTTACCGTGAAACCTTGCACGTCTATTGGCCATTACAGCTCATTTGAACCCAATATACATTTAGCTCACAGTGGCAGATGAAATGCCAGGCTTTGGCCAACGTCCAAACCTGGAGAATACCACTAATTATTGCTGCCTGCGACCACAGAACATTCTTACGGGCTCAAAAGGATGTTGTTTGTTATCCTCTCAGTCAAAACAGCAACTGCTTGATTTGAAGTAATAGCAGAAACACTTAACAAAACTTTTCCACTGCTTGACTGACTGTTTAATCCTGCAGAGACTCCGAGTTGCAGCCTCCATTCCCTCACCTCTGATGCACGAAGAACTTCAAAGACAAATAGTTAACTCATTCAGGATTAAACCAGATTCTCCTTTTAACACTTTTCACACGTCTTAAGGCACCGATGTCAAATATACAGCATGTAGGCCGAAGCCAAAGCTGCCAAAAAGGTCCAATGATGAATTTGTAAATGCAAAAGTATTCTTTTAAAGGAGTCATATTTGGCTAATCCTACTTTTATTGGTCTTTGGTTCATTTATTTGCGTATTTGGACCATAATAGTTCATAAAGTTTGAATTTGAACCTTGCAGGTGTTGCAAAGCGATCTTTATATTCATTTTTGATATAAAAAATATCTTAATTTTAATTCTTGCTTAATTTGTTACATCTACAACTAGTTTTGTCATGACATTTGTACATTCAATTCAAGACTTCCAACAAATGTTTCTCCAAATACAGCATCATTGTTCATCAGCAGCAGCAGCAGCAGTTGTATTCCACACTGAAAATATGTCCAAACTTCAAGATGGTAACATAAAATATTCAGTTATTGGTTGAACAGGACAGAACCACACAGCCAACAACCTGGAGGGAGTGTGGTCTGAAATGGTTGAAGTGTATTTAAAGGACCAGCGCTCAAAATGGTGTCGTTACTCACACACAGGGTTGAAGATGAACCTGTGGATTTGAATTAATGAAGAATTCACACCCAAGCATGGGATTTATAGTTTATGTAAACCACAGGGACAAATTTGAAAATGCATGATTCCATTAAAAAAAAGTTAAATATCACTTGTTTAAAATATTAAAGGTGTCATTCCGCTGAAAACTACTTTTCTACGCTCCTTTTGGAATCTGATGGGTCACCCCGACTTACCAAACATGCTCCTTTAACAGTGGTTCATCACCTCCACTGGCTGCATACTGCATTCACACAAAACAACAAGAGGATCGAGGGACACAGAAAAAGGCGGTCCGTCTGACATCAGATGGACTTTAACGTCACCCAAGTGGGGTTAAACCCGTCCCCCAATGCTGTGAATCTGAAGTAGCATTAGCATTAGCATCTGCGAGAGAAGACTGAGCCACAGTAGCTGCTGCACAAACTGAAAAAAAAAATGTTGGATCAAACTGGTTGATGTGCTCTCTGTGGAAAAAAAGCCTCGTTTTTTCCCTGCACGTTTTTAGAACAAGCAACAGCACGAAACCTAGCTGGATGCTACTCTGGTAAACACACATAGAGAGCCAGAAGGGAGGGGGGAGTGTTCCTTCATTCATTCTGAGCCAATCAGAAACGCCTCGTGGCTGCGTCATGAACATGTATGAGGAAGTACCAGTAGACTGTGTTCAGATCAGTGGATTACTATAATAATAATCTATAGATAATGACAACTCCATATTTTTGTCTTTGTTTTAATGTAAAAAAAAAAATTTTTTTTTTAATTTAATGACATGAAAATGTTTGTTTATATACTATATTTTTTTTTTTAATAAATGTGAGTAATCTGAAATATGAACAACCTGGAATGTCTTAAGAGAAGTCAATATATAAGTTAACAATATTTTTCCAATTATTAAATATTTTCTGGTAATTCCTTGTAATTAATGAGTTTTACTTGTGATACTTTTTTAAAGTGTCTAAAATGTTTCTCCTTCTAGGTTCTTGTGGATAACAGATGAAAATGATCCCTTTTGGCTGCTTTTTACAGTTCTGTTTTATAAATAAAATCTCGTATTTGAAGTTTCAATATGTAAATGAATGTAACACTGATCTGTGATGTTTGTATTTGTTGATGTTTCCTAACTCCATCTGTATGCTACAGTCAGTACAGTGACTGACTTGTATCCATTACAATGGATTTGTATGTAATGGACATCAACAAATGCACAAAACACTCCAATATAAACTTAATGTAATCACGACATGGAGGATGTTACATAGTGGACCCTAAAAGACTTCATGTACAATACTTTTAGTTTTTCAGCCTTGTCAAATAATACATTAAACAGCCAAAGAATCTTAAATCTGCTCCAGCAAAATGTGTCTTGTAATTGCAAACAGGATTATTGCTATTAACACGATCTCTGCAAAGATAGAGTTTAGCAGGGCTTAGCTGTACAGCACATTAATCTGTAGCTCTTACATGGTTTCGTTGTATAAATCACAGGGCTAAACATGAACAAGCCCTGGCGAGTTGTGGTGCACAAGTGATCCAAGAGTGCCGCTTGAGTCCCAGTTGTTTTGAAAAGCAGAAAAGAGTCTGAGCCAAAACAAAAACACACTTCAGAGAAATCAACGTGAATCAATAGACGTGTAATCTGTTCGACTCCAAATGTTACATTCACACCCTCATTATTCACTTATATATAGAACAGGTATATAATATGGAAGGAGGATGAATGTGGATTTAAAATGTTTACATGACTATAATAATGAACATTTGTGCATCAGTGCACTGTGATTAGCAAACAGGCTTGTTTTACCTCCATTATAAAAATTTTTTTTTTTTAAATCAGAGCTGCACTTGTTGTTTGGGAGCTCTCTGCAGCTCTCTCTGTGATTTCTCAGTATTAGTAATGCAAAATGTTGTGGGGGAACTTCAAACAGGCGTTGCAGCAGTGCTTAGATCCTCCTCCACAGTAATAACTTTGAGTGCTTCTGGAAGAAGGAAATCCCCTGGCCAGGAAAGACACATCACTCCACTACAGAGGCAACAAGCCGGGTGGTTTAACACAGCCAGCCCACAGACTCCACCTTGAAATAACAACTCACAGAAGGACTACTTACTGGATGGTACACCTCACTGTTATACATATTATAGACCAGACCAACTCTGACATGAAGGACTACATGAGCCTGATAAACATTAGTCAGATAATTGGAATAATAACAGTATAGATTAATTTTATTCACGTTAAGCCTTTTGAAACTACTTATAAATTCATGAAAATATCTGCAGAAGCCAACAGTGTAATAGGTCCAGACTCAGAGGTTAATCAGTTCAGTCTGGAACAGATCTTTATTTTGTCAAACCTGCATTATCCCCAGTGTTTAAAGCAACAACAGAAAGAAACCAAAGCACAGAGTCATACTGGGTGACAAATAATGAGTTAAATAGGACATTAGAAAGAGGACCAACCCTCCAGACATTTGTTATTTATCAACTTCCTGTGGAGTTTGGAGTGTAAAGTACATGACATTACATTGCTGTTGCAATCAGTACAGACTTTATAGATACTGTCGAGGACTGGTTGGTGCTTTGGGCAGATGCAAAACACACTGATTAAAGCAAAGATCATCCCAAAAAAATTAATTTAAAATGAAAAGGCTTTTTTTGCTTGTCTTGAATTATAAAATAGTAATTTTAGCAGTTGTTTAAAGTTAAAATAATGAATTTAGGTTAAAAAAAAATCTGCTAAACTCTCTCCTGTAATGATTCTTAAGTTTTTTTTTCAGTTTTAAATACAAAAACAAAATTTCCAGGGAAAACAAGTCAAAGGTGCTAAGAAAATGTTTTATTGATGTCAATCCATATTGTTGAAGTGTCAGAAAGTCAATCACTTTTTGCAAAATAATCAATAATAATATATAAAAAATACAAATACATAAAACAATATACTTTTTTACTTATGAAAATATTGTCTAAAAATGACTTTAAATAGTTTTTTATTTTACTTTGTGTGTCTTTTATGCTCTTTTCATCTTTTTGTGTACTTGTAGAACTAGCTGTGGGTTTAGTTGCTTCCTTTTCTCTGTTGTCTTCTTAGACATTAAGTCTTTTATAAAGCTTTTACCTTTATTATGTTGTATTATGCTTCTTCCATCATTTTCTTCCTGTCATTTGTTGTCATTTTCCTCTTGTTTTTTCCTTTACATCATTTCTATATCAGTCTTTTATGACTCATGACTTTATCAACATTTATACATTATTCAAATCCATTTTGGACCCTTACCCAAAAGTCAGATCTAAGCGGTGCTCATTTAAATCATGGTCTTGTGCTTCTAAGACAAATACTACTGTATATAATATGTCCATTATGGCTGAAGTGATCCTTTAAATAGTTCTAGCAGGCTTCGCAGTTCACTGCCTGGTATAACAAGAACACATAGATTAGTAGTTGTTGGACAGGGGGGGTTTGGATGACGCCTCAACCTCCTCCTCCTCCTCCTCCTCCTCCTCCTCCTCCTCCTCCTCCTGCTCATAAGGCATGCATACCTCTCCACGTCCCAGTAACTAATCATTATACAGATCTGGCCAAGAAAAGAGTAGCTGAAAACACAGGAAATATCATATTCAAGCTTGCTAGAGTTTCACCTGTGTTTCCCAAGTTCATTTCCCAGGCCTTGACCAAGAAGATGTCAGCATTGTCTGCTTCACTAGACAAGAAATTAGACTTCAAAGCCCAGAGACTCTGGAAAATAGCTTGGAGAGTTGCTGTTGATGTTCCAGAGTGAGTGGAGGACCATTTATTTCCCCCACGATGAAAAAGGTTTACTGTGCTTGCTCTAATAGGCTGATCCAGCTCACATTATTCTGTCTGCTTGGCTCTGGTCCTCCACTGAGCCAGGTGTGTTTTTACTGGATTCAAACTTATCAGACAGGTGATCAGAAACCTGTTGCCAACTAGGCAGGTCAGCCTCATGTTATGAAACCCAAAAAAAAAAAAAAAAAAAGGTTGTATTTTTTTCTGAACAAAAGTGTCCTCTGAAGTGTCTTGATATGAAAATTATTTTAATCAAATTTGGCACATTTAGCAAATGATGAAAAGATAGCAGCAGAAGTGATGAAAGTGAACACTTTGCAACATTATCATGTTCCTTAAAACCTGATGTCATACTTAAACACAATAAATCTTCATGTGTAATGGACTTGAATGGTTGTAAATTTCACTGAAGGTAAGAGAAATGAACCAGGACAAGCTGCAGCCCTTTAGCTCACAGTCGACTCCCACCTCCTCACAAGGATCAAAGTGTTTCTCTGTGCACATTAGGAAAATACAGGGGACTCATTTCAAGCGTTCAAAGTGCCACATAGATGCTTAGCCACACATTCCCCCTGTCAGAAGCAAACAAAGATCGCTCTCTGGGAGGAGAAAGGCATGTCTTTTCCCCAACACGCCTCACCTGTGGTGACCGACCACAATAGTAGTTACAATCCCGAGCCCTGAAGGAAGATAGGTGAGGGTTTATGTTGTCATTCGTGGATGTTTTACAATCGGGCGTAATACATCTCACAGTTAATGTTTATTTTCACAGGGACCACCTCATTCCTTTAGTCTGACCCAGAAAGATGCGGCGTGTAATCATAACAGCACTGATGTTTAAACGTCTGCAGAGCAGCAGACGTTACACATTCATTTAGCCTGTGCTGTGTCAACAAGCACACTGTCATCCTGGACTGCAGGCACATCTTCATTTAAATGAAAATAAAACTTGCATGCAACCGTGTAAAATAGTATGGTTCTTATCTTTGTCATTGATTGAAATCAGTTTCTCCAGTGACATTCTTTAAGAGCTGTGTGAAACAGATGCTTTTTATAGAGAGTTGAAGGTGCAGCCAAAGGGGAGTATTTGTGCCAAGCAATGAGAGGCCCACATTGTGTTCCTTTATGTGTCATGGCTGCCACACCTGAACAGAAAAATGTAAAAGGTTCAGTTCACCCAAATACATGTAGCCCTGGTGTTATCTTGCTGTGGTTTTATTTGCTCTGATCAGTAATGGAATTGCTCAAATGTCTGCCACATTGTTAAAATATTACATAACAGAATAACCTGTAAGCAAAGAATCAAATGTACGTCATTCAATCAACCATGAAGTACAAGTAGTAATTATGCAGAACTATCTCTTTCTGAACATTCATTTTAACACTGACTCTGGTCATTCCAAAGTATATTGTTAAACACTACTTTAGTTTGAAGGCTTGATGTGCACTGGATGCAGTTTCCTAATCTGTTTAGCAACAACTCATTTCAGGAACATTTAGGGGAAGGAAAAAGGTCAAATTTGAATTTTAAATGATGATGCTCCTTGATTAGGATTCAGGAATTACCATGCATAAATTGAATATGATATTTATTATTATGTTTTCCTCTCTTTTTTGTCGTTGTAATCATTTGGCAGTTTTCATCAGCTCCATGTATCTTTAACAGCTCAAAAGCTTCACATTTTTTTCTGTTTCATAGAAGGTGACAGTCAGTGTTAACATCTATCCTACTGTGTATTAATGTACAGATTCAGTATCCCTTTGGAGAAGACACAGACACAGGATTTTCCCTTTTTTTTTGCAGTCACACTAAGAGAGCGAGAACTGAGGGGTTTTCACTTGAATGCAACCTGTGACTTCACCACTAGATGCCTCTAAAAATCACACCATTTTTCTATAAAATATTAACTGTAATTAAGCTGTTAAAAGTTTTGTATACATGTATACATAGTGAAAATCCTAGCTAATAATTGTATATTTACTTGGTGGTAACACTGGTAACATCCAGGACTGGAACACAAAAGCACCTTTAATACAAAATACTTTTTTATACTGTATTACTTATGTCATCATTTATATAAATCAAGTACATCCCACTTTGTTGAAAACCTGTTGAAGTATCAACCTTCAATTATATAGAAAAAAAACAGACAGCTGAAAACATGTTGTCTGTCTCTGCATGATCTGTTCAGAGTTGCTGAAGAAAGTCTGCAGTTCCAACATGACCAGACTGTAGTGAATTTCACTTCTTTTAATACTTTTATTTCTCACTCTTAAATATTAAGGCAAAATGTGCCAAGGCAAAGATGGTTTTGATGTTGGTGATGCATATCATGTGCAATAACAGGTGAAGTCTGAATGTGCTTTTAATACAAACTAGATGTTTTTTTTTTATTATCTTTGCCACAAACTGTGTGTTTTTTGGTTTGTAAAATGAACTTTGGAAGGCATAAGACTTTGGCTCTCTATATGGCCACTTATGTTTAAAGCATCAGGGTGCTCCTGCTTTTTCCAAATAAAAATTCCAGACTTTTTACAGACTTTTTTAAAAATGCTATTTTTTTCCCCCAAGACCTTGACTGTTATATTTGTCTGCCTAGTGTTTTTGGTTTAGATTGTGCCTCTTGTTTGTAGTAGAAAAGTTCATTTTCATAAATGTATAGATGAAAGAATCCAAAATTCATAGTATATGATGCTTTACTGTCAGAAATGTTTTCAAAACATATGAAAAATCACACAAACACATTTCTTTAGGATCATTTCATTTCTGACTGGTTAATACGGTGGCAAATGCACCACATCGACAACAACGCTCCAAACACAATAAAGATGCAACAACCAAAAACACAAACACATAAAACAAATGTAACAGAAGTGAAACTGCAAGAGAAAAATGCTGCAATAACAGAAACGATGCAGAAGCAAAAACGCACAAACCTCCAAAATAAATATGAAAGAAAAATGCTGCAATAACAACTGCAAGAGAGAAACACTGTAAATTAACTCCACAACAAAACGGAAGTTCACCAAAATAAAATGGAAGAAGAAGAAGACAGTGGAGAGATTAGAATGAAAAGGTATGTTTCCCTAACCTGATGGTATTTCGCAATAATTGTGTGAGCATAGCGTAACGCAGCCAGATGACGTCAGTCAGGTTAATGTTTCCCTTTGTTTTTTTTTTAAACACTTGACCATTAATCTGCTACAAAGCAGAGGTGTGGCACTAACATTAGCTACAAACCTCTGCTGCTCTACACCTTTTCATGCTAATCTTTTTAATTAACGAACTTCATCTTCATCCAACATTTTATTTTGGTGAACCTGTTTTAATTTGGTGAACCCCTTTTATTTTGGTGAACTTCCGTTTTGTTGTGGAGTGAATTTGCAGTGTTTCTCTCTTGCAGTTGTTTTTGGAGTTTGCGTGTTTGGGTATTTGCAGCATTTTTCATTCCCATTTGTTTTGGGGGTTTGAACGTTTTGCTTCTACTTTGTTTCTGTTATTGCAGCATTTTTCTCTCGCAGTTTCACTGCTGTTGCATTTGTTTTATGTGTTTGTATTTTTGTTTGTTGCATATTTCTTGCGTTTGAAGCGTTTCATTGATGTGGTGCGTTTGCCCCCGTCGGCCACCGTACTAACCAGTCAGATATTAAATGATACTAGAGAAAACATTTCTGACAGTAAAGCATGAAATGCTATGAATTTTTCATTCTTTCACCTATACATTTATGAAAATGAACTTTTGTGAAGTCATATCAAGTTTCTAACACGCTTTTAACGCTCTTTCCTCATGTATATCTTATCTTACAAGGTTATATGCCTTTGAGTATATTCTAATATTTGACATTGACAGAAACATTTTTCCATTAGTTAATAAGATTTACACACAAAATTCCATTTATTTCAAGGTCTGGAAAACAGTATTTGAAAATTCCATGTTTGTTATGATTTTCCAGCACCCTTGGTTTTGGCAAACACATCAAATGACCACCCAGAAAATAAGTGGGTGAAGTCACATACAGTCTATCATGCAAGACAGATCATGTAGGCTACTGTTGTTTAGATTTGTGCTACAGTGAATATAAGGCCCGTAAATTAAAGTTATAAACGACTAGTTTTGACATAAGGTGAGAAGTACAGATGTAACTTCAATAACTACAAGACTTATCTGCCAAAAACTAAACTTGAATTTATTGGGAGGATCACTGTTTGTAGCAGCACAAATGTTGACATATATTATCAAATGGGCCCCTCAGACTGACAAGAAGACCATCTCTGTTTTTGACAGATGAAGTGAGATTAGCCGACCATTTTAAGGGTGAAGATGGAGAGTGTAAATCTACTGTCTGCTGTCCTGACGCTGCTGCTCAGGACTTCACCAAGACCAACAAATCACAGGCAGCCTGGCACTACAACTCCTCCTGGACTCAGCTGTAATCTGACAGATCCATAATAAAACATTACCGACAGCTTCCAGTTTTGAGTCGTCCAGAGACCACGTAGGAGAGAATGTCCACACAAAACAGAGTTATGATGAAAACACCAACTGAGGAGCTGGTGAAATATATGACTATTAGAGAAGAGATGTTTGCCAAGAGTCTGAGATCTCTGCCTTGATCATTAAAAGCCATCATTATCATGTTTTGCTATGGAAAAACAGCCTATTCTCTGCATCATGAATAGGCTTCACATTGATGTTGCGGGGCAGAAAAGGAGAGAAGAAAAAAGCTGATGACAGGGTACTTTCATGTTACTTATCGTGACGCTCTATCAGGCCGATCTAGATGGGCCAGACAAAGTACCACCAGGTCCCGTAGCTTTGAGCAGAATTTCATCTGTTTCATCATATCTCTGTACCTTTACTCCTCAGGGGGAGATGAGAGGTTGGTGGTCCATGCATTTAGACCACAGAGAAAAAAGAGGGGGAGCCAGAACTGAAGATAAGTCTGGTCTTTATTCAAGAGGAGGGCTCTGTGTTTTATGAGCAACTTACAAATATGGAGCTGGATAAAAAGAGAGGGAGAAACCGTCTGATAAACTGCACACACAGCGTCTCACGCAACACTTGTCAGGAGGAGACGGCGAGCTCATCTCTGGGTGCATGATGGGATGGATGTATCTGACAGGACGAAGCGTGCTTACACAGACAGGCAGACAGACAGACAGATGTGTCTTTGTGCAGAAAAAGGAACACCAGCATTGTAGAACCACGCACAGGCCAAAAATAAACACTATGAAAAGAGAGCAGAGGCTGACATGTTGACTTATCAGTGTCAGTGTATCTGTGAGGTGACGTGAGAAGAAACGTTTTATCTCAGAAAGTGTTGATTCCCTCTCAGCATATCGTGTCACCTTTCTAAGTCTGAACAGCTTTCAGGATGTCCTGTGACAACAGCGCTTTTACACAGTGCGGGGGGGATACAGAATGAATCATACCATGATGTATGTTCAACTGAGCGGTGAATTTACATGACAGTTTATATCTACTTTTATCCGTTTCATGATGTGGGAAACAGGAAAGCTATGAACATTTTGGAAGGGGATAAGTTGTATGGCAATAACATGCATTTCAGTAACTAAACTGTCACAAGATTCAAGATGAATTTTGTTTCAACCATCATCTGATTGTTAAATACGCACTTTAAATTAGGAATGTGTAATTAATGTGAACTGACATTTGCAATTAAACTGTACAATATGTGCAATAAATATTTCAAGTAACCATTTATCAACTTGTTTTTATTGTATTTTATGTCACCAGATGCACTTTTTTGCATCAGTATTTTAGTATATATTTAATCTGTTTTTAATTATGTTTTTATTAGGGCTGTCAAAAATCATGCACTAATACAGATTAATCCATCATCATGATTAATCTGATTAAAAATTATAATACAGTTAACTCAACTGCAGCATACAATAACTCTAAATGTCTTTGCTAATGCATTTGGGTCAGTTTATCTACATAGAATTTGATCCAAGTGTGACGGGCAGCAGAACCAGCCCATTATGATTGAAGACAATAAACAGCACGTTGGCCTCTGGATGAAAACATAGATGAAAAAAACACAATGACACCATTGTTCACAGTTGTTTTGTTTCAAGCTGTTTTGTTGAAATGGTTGAAGGTATTTAATAAATACATTAATAGCATATGTATTCATAGTTTTTGCAAAACTTTTGGATATTTTATTGCATTTTTTAGGGGGGGGTTAGGATATTTTAGAAAACTTTAAAATATGTTTTTTGTTTCAAATATTGCTTTTTGGCATTGCCTTATTTTTTGGTGGATTTTAGTGGAGTTTAGTAAATCTTGCATATCATTTTGCCCGCATTTTTTGTGTTTCTTAGTGTATTTTTCTGTATTTTGTGTTTCTAACAAAAAGAACGCAGAATAGTTGACTGATAACAAGTTAGGTCCATATTTATTCCCTTCTTTCTTGAGTCTGTTTGCTCATTTAAAACAAAAGGTAATTAATAAAGATTCAAATTAATATTTAATGATGATTAATCAAAATGAATCACAGCAACCCTGTTTTTATCCATCCATCTATCTATCTATCTATCTATCTATCTATCTATCTATCTATCTATCTATCTATCTATCTATCTATCTATCTATCTATCTATCTATCTATCTATCTATCTATCTATCTATCTATCTATCTATCTATCTATCTATCTATCTATCTATCTATCTATCTATCTGCCTGCCTGTCTGTCTGTCTGTCTGTCTGTCTGTCTGTCTGTCTGCCTGCCTGCCTGCCTGCCTGCCTGCCTGCCTGCCTGCCTGTCTGCCTGCCTGTCTGCCTGCCTGTCTGCCTGCCTGTCTGTCTGTCTGTCTGTCTGTCTATCTAAAATGTTCTACTGTAGAACTGATAATTCATGTCATTACTGAATGGAACAAATTGCCCCACATCGTTCCATGCTGAGTCACTGAAATAATTTTCTTTTAATGTTATTTACCACCCATGTAGCTGTTAATCCAGGATGTATTTTATTGTTTCCACATCTGCGTATATGCATTACTGCTCCTTCTGACTCATGGCCTAAAAAAAAACAACTATATTGCAGTCAGTGGTGAGTAAGTACTTTATTGTTCCCAGGTGATTTATAGCATCATCAACACATTTGACAGTTTGTTGTAATAGTGTTGAAGTAACAGACTTGTAGTGAGTTCTGCCTGTTATAAAAGGAGTGATATTTATTTATTTTTAAATGGAATTATGTATTTTAAAGCATTTCTCTGTGATGTAAATAATACTATAACTGTAAATGCTATACTGGGTTCTGAATTTCCATTAATTCAACTCCACAGGTCCATATTCAACTAGAAAAAACCAGAAAGGTCATTTAAAGTGCTGTCCCTTTAAATGCATATGAGCCACTTCATGCCCCGCCCCCTACAGGTTGTTGACTGTGCTGCTCTCACTTGTGTTCATTAATACAACCAACATTTTAGGTAGTTTGGACATAATTTCAGTGTAGACTATAACCACTGCTGCTGATAAACAGTTATGTTGTACTCAAGAGAAATGTTCATTTGAAGTCTTGACCTAGCCTAGGATCTAGACTGTCCCCAGTGGCCGCAAATGGTATTTGCTACGGGGGAAAGTCTAGAAAGTCTAGGCGAATTTGTGGGCGGGATAACCGCTGTCTGTCAAGTTTTCTCTTTACACAACGCCACGCCATTGGATGGGTAACCAGTCAGAGCCAACCAGTCAGAGCGATGAACATGGATTTCGTAGACAGCGTCACCGGAAGAACACACCAGAATGTAGTCTCAAAACGAGTGCAGCAGCTTAGCTAGGACTCCCGTACACTATTTGGCACCGGCCGCTTCGGATCTCCTCCGGGTCGCCTTTGCCGAGTTGTGCTGCTCGTATTCCCAGTTTTTCTGCCTCTTGCAACTGGTCATCCATTAGGGCTAAAAGGGGTGACACAACGATCACCAGTGGGTTGTGCAGACCCATGCGTCGTCCCACTAGCGGAGCCAGCTGATAAATCAAACTTTTGCCATACCCGGTGGGCAAAACTCCGACAACGTCCCTTTTTTCTAAAAACAGCTTAAGTGCCGTTTTCTGCTCCTCTCGCAGGGAAAACTGTAATTTTAAATCACCTAGTGTTGCTGCCAAAGCCAGCTCGAATGGTTGTTCCTGGTGATGAGCCATGTTGTCTAGCAGCTAGCAACTGGTGTTACGGCAATGTGTGCTAGCTGCTACGTCTCTGCGACTACAACATTACGTGTCGTATTTGTGTTGTCATGAGGCAGGGCGGGCTCCAATCCCGCCCCTCGCGATTTGATTGGTCCGGTCCATTTTGGATTTTCAGATCCGAGGCTGTCTAGTCTGTCTCCCCGTAGCAAATACCATTTGCAGCCACTGGGGACAGACTAGATCCTAGGCTAGTCTTGACCTTATATGTGCAAATGTGTAATTTGTTATAGATATAAGAAATTAAGCAGGACTTGAAACAGGCTGTAGAAATCTACTTGATTTTTTGTGTAAATGGATATGAAGATAGTTTTGCAGCACCTGGAGGGTTCAAATTCAAACTGATGAACTATTAGGATCCAAATAAACAAATAAATAAACCAATGAACCAATAAAGAAGTGGTGTAGGCACAACAAAATCCGCCCCTTGCAAATATTTTATCTGATCTGCCTTATCTGTTATCATTGTGAAAACACATTTTTCTAACCTTGACCTTTGACCTACACTCATCAAAATTTAATCGATCTATTCTGGATCATCTCACACCTTTCCTCAAGAGTTTATGGAAATTGGTTCAGTTGTTTTTGCATAAAGTTTCTGACAAAAAAACAGAATGAAAAACAGTACCCTCACCTCCCCTTTGGGGGTGGGGTAAAAGGTGGGTTTATCAAAAATATGACCCCTTTAACATTTTTTCAAGAGGTGAAATATTTTGCTGTTGGTGACATGTGTCATTAAGATGTTCCACTCAAAACTACAAGCTTTAATATTTTTTACCACAAACTGCAACTTTATTTTTCTTTCACATCATATGTGTAAATGGTAAAAAGAGGAGATGCAAGACATAAGTCAAAATTAGTGTTGGGGATGTAATGGTTTTTCGTGCACCACCGCTGTGTCCACGTTGCCATCACCATGTATTGTCTTCCATGTTAATGCCATAGGTTTTGAATGGCTGGACGGATTTGTTCTAAATCTGGTGTGCTAATACTCTAGGATAGGTGCATGAATATATTAGATTTCGGAGGTCAAAACTTTCAAAATGGCGACTTTCAAGATGGCTGAATTTTGTCTAGCCCATAACTTTTAAACGGGTGGACGGATTGCCGTCACATTCAGGATGCTAGCGCTCTAGGACAGGCACATGAACTCCTCAGCTGTTGTAGACTGACAATTTCAAGGTGGATGAATTTTGTCTGCCCATAACTTTTGACCGATTGCCACCAAATTCAGTGTGGTCAGGCACATGAACTCATTTGTTTAGATTTTGTATTTAATATATAAGTTTATGAATGGGTGAATGGGTGGGTGGAAATGATGGATGACTGGAAGCATCACATTTTGGGGATATACCTTTAGCCAGGGGTGGCCAACCCTGGTCCTCGAGAGCCACAATCCAGCATGTTTTATATGTATGCCTCTTCCAACACACCTGATTCAAATGATCAGCTTACCATAAACGTCTGTAGTAGAATGATAACGACCATCAGGGGTGCTAGAAGAGGGCTATATCTAAAACATGCCAGATTGTGGCTGTCGAGGACCAGGGTTGTCCACTCCTGCCTTTAGCAGTCGAAGACGCCTGCATTGGCCTATTTTGTCTTCATCTTGTAAAATATTTTTGTGAAGTCATAGTGTTTTTGTGCTATATAAATATTTGTTTTTTTCCTCATCAGCCAATGGGCAATGAACTATTGGGAAGGCAAGGTGTCCAATGTCGTATTTGTCTTCATCGTTGTTCAAACATCATCTCTCACAAAACTACTGGTCAGATTCATCTCAAATTTTATATATATCTTCCTTTGGACAATATCTGCAAAGTTTTCTCACAGTTTTGAGATATTGTTGTTTTGGAATTTTAGATGAATTGAAAAGGTCCATATTTTGATGGTTTATAAGATGAAAATGGTTAGAGATATTCATTAAGTTACTACTAAACACTGATAGGGATTCATAAGATAGACTTTCATTTGGGTTCATGACCTCTGACCTTTATTGACCTTGAATGGCCAAACTGAAGGTCACCAATGTCTACACTGTAACAATCTTCCCTGAAATTACTGGTCACCTAAAACATTTTATGTAGCTTCCTTGTGATAATGTCTACAAAGTAGTTTAACAGTTTTGGGGAAATTTAGATTTTTGAGTTTTTCACAAATTGTTTGAAATATTAAAAAAAAAAAAAAGCCTTTACTTATAGTGGGTCACATTTTAATGGCTTATAAAATGAACATGCTTTGAGATATCAATAGTGTTACTTGAGCACTGATAAGAAATCATATATGGACTTTATTAATTAGTTGATTTCTTCTCCAGTCAAAGTGCCACCCACTTCTACTGGGAGACAGATCTCCACTGTTAACCCCACAAACATAATACAAATTTGCAACATTTAACGCAATAATCCCACAAATGTAAGAACTTTTCCATAAACAAAATATGATGGCAAAAATAATTACCTTCCAAAACGAATAACTTCCCACAAATGTAATAAATTGGTAGGTGACTGCTATTATGTTTGAGGGTAAGTTATTATATCAGTGGGATTATTATGTTAAAAGCTGTAAAATTGTAATACGTTTGCATTTGTAGGATTAACACTCCACATTCAGACTGCAGGACTCAAACAGAGACAGAACATAACAAACAACATGGATTCAAGTTGTAAAGGATTCTTAAAAGAACATGACAGTGAGATACAGAGGTATTGGTGCTCTTTTAACTTACTTACACCTCCATCTTGTTTTGCTCCAACACATGGTTTCAGTCCATTTAAAGTAGCAATTCTATGTGAATTCCTGTAATAATAATATAAAATAATGCTAATACTATCCAGACTATGTAGAAAAAAACTTTACTCATACTGATTAATCTAACAGGTTATATTCAAGGGCACATATTCTTGAACCCACTGCAGTAAAAACTCTCCTGAATCTGACTCAACATATCACAGATTGTCAATTGTATGAATCACTTTCTGCTGGGAAATTATTCAGTTCCATAAAGAAAAGAAGCATCTGTCACTGATCAGTGTGACACCTCTAAACCCCACACGGAGCTGTTGATAGCAGCACACTGACGGCTGCAGGTATTTGGCAGTGAAGGTATGTAATTTCCTCTTTTACCGTAGCTCTTGTTCAGTGCTTGTTCCTGCATGGAGGCACTTGTGCTTCAGCGGGAAACCCCGGCTCCCCAACACAGAGCACCCTTTGCTCATCTGTAGCCGTACTGCCAGGTGTCAACTTTTGACACTCCAATAAAAAAGCATTTTTTCCATATGGGTAATGCACAAAATAGTATTTGTGCAGGCTTGATGGGATTTGCTGTTTGTTCATGCTGTCCTAAAGTAACATCAGTTTCTGATTTTCAGTCTGTCCTGAGGTGGCACCAGCGTATCTACGACTCTTGTTTTTGTTAGATCAGAAGCTTTGAAAAAATCAACAATGGGACTAATTTTAGACCTTTCTTATGTCTGCTTACCATTATTCACAGACTTGGCCTCAGATCATGCCGTACCCAGCAGAGGTGGAATTCTTACATGCTAGAGATAAGGACAGACCGACCTATTTGTCAGTGCATGGGCCCCCTTAAGGGCGCGAAGAATCTGATGTCCACACAGTCTTTCTCCTGCACTCTGACATTTTCTCAGCAGTATGAGGTTACATACAAGCAAGGAGACATCTACATCACCAAGCCTTCATTTCTCATGTTGCGAACAAAACGGCCTCTTACTCTTGTTTCTGGTGACATGAGGACAAATGTCAAAAGTTCCCCAAAGGTGGGCCGTCAAACCAAGTATTCTTCAAATGAGAATGGACAGGAGCGGGTATTTTTAGGTGACCTATGAATCGCTCGCTATTTTTATCAATGGCTTCAGTTTGGTCGGATGACCTGTGACCCGTTAGGTTCTTACTGAATTTTAGAAAGGGGCAAAGAGCACAAAGTGTACTGAAGTACATCCCCAGGATTACAAGCGTTCCAGGGTGAGAGTTTGTAACCTGTAGTAGCTGCAGGCTAGCGGGGGTCACAGCCCACCCATGGGGGAGGGAGAACAGGGTCAGGAAGGCTGAAGGAGGATGGATGTTCCCAGACAAGTCCATAGCCCAAACATAAACCACAGGAAGACGCCGGCAGACATACAGGTTTGCTGTAGAAACCACAAATTAAAGAAGTGATTGTATTTTTTCTGGCAGAGATGAACTCCTAGTAGAAACCCAATTTCAAGTTAGTTCATGCTCCCAATTAATCGCACTTTGAATCTAAGAATATCTCTAAGCAGCGTAGGAAAGATTACAATTTGGACTGACGACTAAAGCGTACGACAATACACTCTTGCATACTTGATTGCAGCAGGGTCCCTCAGGAAGAAAAGGTTATAGGATCTCTGAAAAGGCAGCCATTGTTCATCATCTCCAGCAAAATGACTTTGTAAAATTGAGAGGAAGAAAGGCAAACCACTGGACCAATGTGATAGCAGCCCCTGAAAGTGGAGAGCACTGATGCATGAGTGAAAAGCGCCTTATGTCAAATATAATTGCCCTGCCCTGAAAAACAAGCTACCAATGTCTGATTTGATTCCCTCCTGTTTGGCTCAAGTTACTTCCTCTCTGTTTAAAAAGCATCTTTTCTGTGACAGTGAAGCTCCCACAGAGATTTGGGGATGCATCGGTATCTTTGTCTACAAAAGAGCCGAATTCAATCTCCCCTTTTATGTTTTTTACCTCTTTGCTGGAATCAACCAAAACTCTGTGAGTTTAAGTGTTCTACTTATAATCATGTTTCATTTCTGTAGAATCATTGTTTTTATTAAACTATGAGCCTTTTATCCCTACAAATGTTGTAGATCTTCTATCTGACATGTTTGTACAGTAGCTCACAACATAGAATATCTGCTTTTTTGCCCATTTCGGTCCTCTTCCATTAAGCAATGACCAAGTGTTGGCTCACTGAGATCAGTAGTTCAGGCTCATTAGTAGTGAGGTAATATTTTAATTGTTTATGTAGGGAAAAAGGCCAAGGCTGTGGTAAAACTAATAATTATTACAGCATGAAGTTGAGTTTGACACTCAACAAACCAGGTAGATGTAGGATTTAACATAATAAAACCATAACTGAGCTGATTGAGGAGCTGATATCCATCATTTAGAAAATCTACAGAAGATCCACAGAACTGAAACCTGGCGCTTTTTGCTCATTAAGTTTTGCTTCAAACTTTTTTATGGTTTGTTAAAGCCTTCATCTCACATTTATTTTTTCCTCATACAGTCGCCATTTTGTTAATTTGTCAATTTACGGTGGGGAGAGCGTCTGTGGTGCTCACTTCATATCTGGTAAGTGTTTGTGTCCTCGTCATTAAAACGTCTGTAAACCTCTGCAGTCATTAAAAAATCTGGTAGTGTCTCGACATAATTCACAAGTGGTCAATAAAAGTAGATTTGATCTTGATCAGCCAAGTTAAAACTAACTGTTTTGCTAGTAGGCTAGCAAGCTGCTTCTTGGTTCAGACTGAAAATCATAGAAAACAGACCTTCAAAAATGGCTAAATAAACACTTTAACATTGAAATTGTTTACTGTATGCATGATAGCGTCACTGTCCTATTTTTATTTGTATTTTTTTTATTAAACTTTGATATCAATGGCTGATTTTGACATCACAACATAACAAAGTATTCTGGGTGTCTAAACAACAGTAATGACGAAACAAGGTGTTGGTGCTAGCTTACCTGAAATGTAACTTTCAGCTAGCCAACTTGGGCCACATAATGTTATTAAGAAAGAATACAAAATAATTAGGATTAAAACCCTTCTCTCTCTCTCTCTCAAAACCACACCATTGTAACAATACCATTCCACTGGCTGTGACACAACACCACACTATTAAACAAATAACAGGTCAGTACCGTACACTACTTTTCTCTCATCCTCTCCCCGCCCTCACCATATTTCCTTTTATCTAAGGTTACTTACATGATATGTGTTATTAAGAACAGGTTTGTATTATTTTGTTAGTAAACTTTTTAGATGCCATCTTAATATAGCTAATAAACACTAATATTCAATGTTAAACTGAAAAGGTCAACTGCCTATCCTACAGCTGAAGTCTATCTAGTTTTTGGTGGCTAACGACGTGCAGGTATGATAGTTGGTAAATGACAAATGGTTTCAAGAAATAGTTCCTGATATCCAAGTAGGATCAAGTAAAGTCGAGTAGTGCTGATACCATGTAATGGAAACGTGGCTTTGGATGAACCAGTTAACAAGGCAACTCCACAGACACAAGGACTAGATGCAAACTCCACTCAGAAAGGCCGACACTGATTACTGTAGGTACGTCCATCCTGTATGCAGCAACATCCATGAGCAAATAACCAAACAGCCCAGACACTTTTACCCTAATTCCAGATCTGCATCAGCGGACCAGACTGATCTACAGCACTGGCACACAGCTGATGAAGTGACAGACGTGAAGTAGAGACAGGTCTGGATATGCAAAACTAATAAAATCCTACAAAATGCAACTTGCTCAGTGTTGCTCTATCTAAATTCAGTGGATAATAAGAAAGTTACTTTGCATTGAAAGTTGAATTTGAAAGTTTGAGTGAAAATGAGCCAAAGCAAACTTTTTGTCTAAAACTTCACATCTGCTGTATGTACAACCTCCATAATTAGTGTAGTATAACTTGTACTTTGGAGTTTTCATTTTATGCAGCTTCTACTACATTTCAGATGCAGAAATTGTGCTTCTTCATCTACTAGAGTTGTCTAAAAACAATTACAATTACAAAAAATGACAAAAACAATTACAATTACAGGAATTTTATCCATTTCCTGAAAACTACATACCTCATGTTGATTAGTTTATGATAGAAAGCTGAAATGTCCTAAGGGGAGAGTTCATATTTTAGCTCCTTCTAAACCCATGAAAACCCAGTGCTCCTAAAAAATGTTTCCTCTACATTTAACCTTTCTTAAGTAATTTCTCACCGTTATCTTAATATTATTTTCTGTATTTGGCATTTTTCAGTGACAGTCAAGAAGTTCCTTATAATGTAATTAACTGATCATGTAAATGTCCAAAAAACATTAAAGTTGAGATTATTATAGAAACCAAGAAAACTGAAGAAAACATGACTTTCAGCAAAATATATTAATAACTGAACATGAAAACAAGTGTTTCCATTGTCATTTATCAAACTCTGTGGGTTTTACTGGTGAATTAATTTTATTGAAGATGACGTAGCCTCTGAACGCCCAAAGGAGTCAGATCTAATGACCATGAAAAGATGATAAAGTGCATTTTACACCAATTATTTTGATCAGACATTCCCAAAGTCCAGCCCGGGGGCCAATCTCGGCCCGCAGTAAAATTTCATACAGTCCTGCAGGTTGAGTTTTATAATGTATTATTTATGGCCAGTGTGCAAATTACCCCACCATATTTGGGGGGCACTGCTCCTTCACTTCTTCTATGACCATCATGGTCCACTACCGTATCAAAAACACATACAAGGTCTAAGCATTATAGAGCCAAAAGAGGTGTGTTTGATCAACTCCCAAAAGACAGAAGTTAAATACACTGGGATACTATCCTAAGTCATACATTTACAAGAAGTCTACTACGTTTTTCATGAAATCTTGATTTGGTTAATTTTTAGATATCATTAGACCTGAAGGTAACACAGAACACTCTCATATCTATTATAAACACAAACCAATTTTCTATTATAATCTATGGCACTTAGTGCCAGTAAATCAACACAATTACTCTGAGGTTTGTAAAACCTGATCACTTTTAATGTGATTAAGGAGCATAACTATGAAAAAACACCACAGAAGAACAGAGCAGTAGTCTACAAAAATCAGATATCAAAATGGTATGGTCTAAAATAGAAGTTCGAAATAGCAACTTTAAATTGTTTCAAATTGTTTTCCAATTTTTTTTTTCACAATATCAGCAAAATTACCTAACCCCCACCCTCCCCCCAAAGTGATATTTGTCTCTTTTTTTTTTTTTTTTTTTTTTTTTTTTTGGAGGGTGGGGGGACTGGGTCTTCAATGGGGGACAGAGTACCCCCCACTACCCCCTGTAATTCGACCTATGTTTATGGCCCACTCAGACTGTTGAAGAGTACATCATAAAAGTTTCAAATGCAATTGCTCCTTTGACCTCATGGGGGCAGCACCACTCTAACTGTATCTGACTGTTTGCCGTGAACCCTCGCTAAAGGTACCTGTAAATAAAAAGAAGAAAATTAACACCGAGGACAGAAGATAATTACAATATTTTTTTAGCTGAAAATGAAGGCACTTGTGTTTGTCTAATTTGTCCAGAGACTGCAGCCTTGTTTAACGAATTCAGTGTAAGGAGACACTACCAGACAAGACATGCTAACATACAACAAGCTAACAGGGAGTGAGCACTGTGTGAGTTAATAATCTGTCACCATGGCAACCTACGAAGTCTTCATGATAGTTGTCTATAACTGCTGGTGTTATGTACTTGTAGTTGTGACACAAAATATTACTTTTGAAATGATCTTGTAACGGGCAAGAGCAAGAGTCATATATTTTAATCTGAAATGTGAACAGACTTTGCATTAATGACTAATGGACCTTTTTCACAATAAGTGAAGTTCGTCACGGGAGAGTTTCCAAACTTTCTGTTAAGCGTCAAGACAGTAGAAAGCTGGTAATATGGAAAGAGTATTTTAAGTTCCTGAAGAAATTTGCCACTTTTAACATTCGCGGATATTGGAAGAATCGTGGAGGAAAATTCACTGATGAAAAAAAAATTGAGAATTTTTTCTGAGGAAAAAGTATAAAAGTAAGGAGAGAGAGCCCTGGGGCTAAGTGGTACTGAACTGATAACAAGGACGACAGATCATTAGTATGTCCACTTATACCTAGGACTATCGTTATGGGACTATGTATGGATAGTATAGAGGACATGGACTATTTCACTATTTTCAATTTGTTCTGTCTATGGTTCAAGTCAACGTCTTGTTAGCATAATATTAACGTTAGCCGAATGCTATCATAACATCATCACATTTTTCTCTGGCAGTGTGTGTTTATGTTGGTGTTTGTCATAATATCAAATGTTGTAGGTTTTTGTGAGGGCTAGATGCTACCCATCACAAAGAAAAAAACTGTGCATACAGTTACTGTGACATATTGCTGTTGCAGTAACTACTGTTCACTGGCTGCAGTTGCAGCTCTCTTGCTATTTCAACTCTCCTTCCAATGTTACTGTTGTTTACTGCTGACAGTGATGTACTGGTGTGTAAAGGCAAAAGGGCCTAGCTACAGTTTAAGTTGAAAATGAGTTATTTGTGTTCACCATAACTTTCAAAACCATGGCGATTTCTTTTATCTCAACTCATACTGATGTTAACAGCTGCCATTTTTGATACCGTTCAAATATTGGCTCCTTTTTCCCTGTAGGAGTGTAATCATTCCAAGGAAAAATGCTACGGAACAGA
The DNA here is from genome assembly GCA_020466265.1 of Siphamia tubifer. Classification (NCBI taxonomy): domain Eukaryota; kingdom Metazoa; phylum Chordata; class Actinopteri; order Kurtiformes; family Apogonidae; genus Siphamia; species Siphamia tubifer. Next base: position 36,882,780 of record CM035792.1, on the reverse strand, counting down.
CTCTGGTTTCAACCGGCAAACAGTCATCCCCAAGATGTAGTCTTCTGATGTGAAGTGTCTGCTGCAGACGCAAGTGCTCCCTTTTTAATTCTAAATTTCACCTTCATCCCACCGAATAGCCTGGACCCATTTTCAGCCATTACAAGAACATCCCGGTATGTTACAATAACTTTTGGTCGTTGCTAGGTCATCTTTGTCATTTAACTTTTGCTGGTGCAGAAGTAGGGTTGCTCTCTGCTTACATATTTCCAGTGCTAAATGCAGAAGTTGTGAGAAAGGTCTATAGATGAGCAATGATTCCTCATATAAGAAATGTTTAGAGGGAAAGAAAGGCTGAACTTTTTTTTTTAATTATTAATTTGTTCACATCTGAGTGGGTTAGATTTGGTTACATTACCATTATATATATATATATATATATATATATATATATATATATATATATATATATATATATATATATATATATATATATATATATATATATATATATATATATATATATATATATATATATATATATATATATATATATATATATATATATATGTATATGTATATATGTAATTTTTACTGTTTAAAAAATACCAGAAGGGAGCCTTGACCCCCAGGAATTATCAGATCTGGCCCTCTCTAAAAAAATTGTTTGGGTATCCCTGATTTAGATGGATTGACAGATAGTGGATCAACAGGCATTGAACACTTTAACAGTTAATCAGTGGATGGTTTTGGTCAGTGGTGGCTATTTTGGTCTTAATAGGTTAAACTAAATAAGCTCATTAAAACACTCTTGGATTAAATGGACACCGGGTAACTGAATTCATGAATGATCTGATTTAAGCAGATCCGTACTGTTATACTACAAATATATTTTGATCTTTTAGAAAATAATGTATTACTATCGCTAAACTACACACATTCATTAATCATGCCACTGACAGTGATTTTTATATTGCATATTTACTGGTTTTCTGTTTTTTCAGTAAATAATTCTGTGACCCCCCCCTCAAATCTCAACTTAAAATTAATTTATTCAGAAGGACCCACTCTATCCCATAACTACAAAATTTCAATTCTGCCATTTTAAGAACTCATGGGGTTTTATATATATGTATGTGTGTCATAAGTGTTCTGAAAGGCACCTATAAATTATTATTATTATTATTATTATTATTATTATTGTTATTATTATCTGCAATATTGATTCACCAGTAAAACCAATGGAATTGGATCAATAATAATAGATGAAGACACTTGTTTTATGTACAGTTAATAATATTGTTGCAAAAAAAGGCACTCCCCCATTTTTCTGTTTTGATATAATGACCTTTGAATTAGCACAAGATTGTTCATGAATACCTAACTTAAATATAGGAAAATACACAATTTCCTGAGAAAAGTGCAAAATATGAATTATAATATAATAAAGTAGTAAATGCTGATAAATTACTTAATAAAGGTTAAAGAGGGAAGTGCCACAGAAGCAGCACTGGGTCTTTATGGGTTCATGTTTAAATGTTAAATCTTTGCTTCAGGAGTTTGATATCAGTAAAGTTTCTGTCCATGATCAGAGACCCTATTGAGGGTGTCTCCAGGGGACTCGTGTCCCTCCATTCTGATGTTTGACTGCCTGTAGGGGTTGGTAGTTCTGTGCTGAGATGCCTGCAGTGGCCCTTTTTTTGCCGGTCACTTCTGGCCTGGAAGCATGTCCAGCTGTCCTATCATTCTGTCAGCGCCGCTGTCTCCCTCAGCCCCAGATTAAAAACGCCAAAGGGGCCGCCAGGAAAAGTGGCTCTCCCCGTCTCTCAGGACTTATGTCAAAAATGTTTCAGTCCTCAGGTAATTTGCTACAGTCTGGGATCCTTTCACTGTTTACTTCAAAGAGCTTTGCAAAGAGAGAGAAATGAAAGGGAGGAAAAATGATATTTAGTTGTGGGTAGTGACAGATCTACATTCTTTAGTATTGACATGTGATCTGAGTGAGGAGTTGTCCTTTTCTGTGGCAGAGGATGCTCGGCAGGTCTAAAGGCAGCTGATAAAAAGACCTGTGTCCATGGACTGTCTTCCAAAATAGAGCTTAGTTAAACAAATTGACTCAACTCCAAAAGAATGCACAGTCACTCCTACACAAATACACAGACACTCAACAGTTCAGCCTTATTTTTTTATTGCTTCAAGGTTTGGAAAATAACAAACTGTTACTCCACTGCACATTTTATGTCATGTGTGACCCAGATAAGACATTCTAATACATGAGTGATAATGTACAGTCTGTTACTGGGGATGTTCTGTGCAGATACTCTAATACTGCATTTAAATGTAAAGTGTTTTGTTTGGATAAAGTCAAAATCCGATTAGACAGAAGATCCTGGCTTTAAAAGAAGCAAAGTGTCTGATTTTTATATTAAACGTTCTTAGAATAGTTCACTCTTCTCATTTATTTAAAGGTCTCCTATGTAAGACAATAGGAGTAATAATTGAACTGGTTAAGATGTGGAATGAGGAAAAGAACCTGCAAACGCTGGTCCAATTAAAATACAGACTTAACTTACTCTAGTCCTGGTCTACCCTCATCCCACAGATGACTTACTCGATTATACAAACTGTAATGGAAATGGAATATATGAATAAAAATGATGGTTTTAGCCCTGTATAATAATGTGAAAATGACTGAGCTATTTATATTCATAGTGGGACCAGTCCACCATGTGGCTCAACACACACCTTTCCTTATTTTTCTTATTTGCGTTTCATTGCTGATAATATAATATATAATATAATAGTGCACAGATTCATAATGGTCACCTACTGTGTCTGAAAGTGAACAGGAAATAATTTCTTGACTAAAAAGCCCAAAATAGAAATAACAAATATTGAACACAAAATGCGCACACGCACACGCACGCACACACACACAAAACACACACACTATGCCTTACTCCAACTCATTAATAATATAATAATTACACACACACACACACACACACACAAAACACACATGCTTACACCAGCGAGACACATCTGATCAACATTATCAACTCCAACAGGAATCCTTTAGTTTGTCTTGTCTTATGTCTGTCTTATCCTACTGTCTCATGTCAATCTGTCATTCTGTTATGTCCTGTCCCTTCGCACCTTTGTCGAGACAAACCCCCCCTCTATTTATATGTGTATTAGCTAGACTTGGATGATAATATTATTGTAAAACTAGAAATTATTTCTTGTAAAGCACAAGTTGTGATTAAAAATAAAGTTGTACCCTGAAAAAAAAACGGGGAGGGGGGGTCAAAAAAATAAAATAAAATAAAAATACTTAAGCTAATGAAGGACTTTGTAGATGAAATCCAATCCGCAACTCCACCAAATAGATTTGACTAAATATCACATTGAGCCACTAACAACTCTGTTAACTCTTTAATTAAAACCTGAGGTATCATCTCTTACACACCCAGTTTGAATGGTTGAGTGGCTGTAACTCTTTCACTGTTTGTATAATTGGAAAGTTCCCATTGATTTCTGAAACCTGACATGTTGCACTTTAGAGGTTTTACTGCATTGGATCCTTCCAGTAATCTCACTCACACCTGGACTAGAAGTTGGAGAAGAAGCTGTTTTAGTTTCTTTAGTTTAGTTATAATAACATCCAGTAAATTACAAAGATCTGGAAAAGGTACTTGGGGAAAAAGAGCAAATAAAGGTGAAGTACTTTATTTGTCATTCTACATTGTGCATTTAACCCATCCTTCATGCCATTGGGGCACCTGTAAGGAGCAGTGGGCACCCATGGGTGGCACCTGGCACCCCCCATCTCCAACTGTAGAACCAGGCTAATGGTCAGTATCACCTGGCTGGAGCATTTTACCCAAATAAATATATTTTTGGGTGGGGGGGAAACCGGAGCACCTGGAGGAAACCCATCCAGACACAGGGAGTGAAACATGTTAACTCCACACAGAAAGGCCTGCACGGTCCAGGAACTGAACCCCGGCCTGCTTGCTGTGAGGTAAGAGCGCTAACTGCTCAGCCATCATGCTGCCAAATGGAGCCACTCACATGATATTTTGTGACCTTGTTGACCTTTTTAGGTTTATTTATAAAGCAGATCTGGGCTTTGTACGTGGGCCACAATCTGGTCCCCTAGCAACAGCAAATTAGATTTGCTACTTTACTGTGGCTAGGCTACTGTTGTTCAGTTTCAGCCCATGATGATGTCAGTTAATGCCAAAAAAAGAAAGACTGATTGAGTTTTTAACAAGACATGGACTTCTATGCATCACTGAAGTTAAAGGTAAAAGGAAAAAAAGAATGTATTATGCAAACAAAGCTGAATGCATTTACTGTAGAGTTAATGTGGAGCCTGTTTCATCCATTCTGTTTTTGTGCACATTCATTCATTGTGTTCTTATGGAAATACATTCTTTGCTCCACATATCCATTGTATCATTGTATTAATATTTCATTTGCATTTTTATACAGATAAATATTGATGAGGGCTGCAGGACTATTGTCAAACAACTGTCAGAGTGAAATCCATGGAGTCTGACAAATGCCAGTGGATGGAGATACTTTTTTATTTTCAGCCAATGATAGATTTTACTGAAAAAGTCACGTTTTCTTCAGTTTTCTCTGTTTTTAATATAATAACCCTCAACTTTAATCTGAGCTTTAATAAACATCTACATCAGGGGGGTCAAACGTGTTTGCTTTCAGAGTCTACATTCAGCCTTATTTTGATCTCCAGTAAAAATAATAAAATTATTGTAATAAATAATGACAACTCCAAATAGCTGTCTTTCTTTTAGTGGGGGGAGAAAACCCATTACAATTATGAAAATATTTACTTTTATAAACCATCCAAACAAAAAAAGACTCGTAACATGAATTATGTGAAAAAATGCATTTCTTGTAAAAAATAAAATAAAAAAATAAGCCCAATTTTAACAAAATTATGCCAAAACTTATCATTTCTACATGTGTGTTATATGAAGACACTGAACACATATTAACAGAAGCAGAAAATGGTTAAAATCATGCTTAATTTTCTTTAATAATTCAGGTTGTACATAGTTGTTCAGGTTATTCACATTCTATTGTTACAGGATCATTTTAAATGTAAGTATTTTCATAACTTAATATTATTTTTTTTACACTAAAACAAAGAAAATATGAAGTTGTCATTATTTATAGGCATAATGCAATTTTTTTCACATCAAACCAATTAAAAAATATGGAGTCTTTTTTTTGGAAGGTTATTCTGTTATTATTTTACTGAAGATCATATTAGACTGTATGTGAAGCCTCAGCCTTGATTGTGAAATTTTTGCTTTCTGCAAATTCATACCCTTGAGCTGCATTTGAATCTTTGGCGGGCTGCATTTGGCCCCCGGACCATAGTCTGAGACCCTTGAGCTACATGTTTAATAAATGAAATCCAGGAAAAAAACTTTCAAATCCAAAATGCTGGGAATAATATTATAATAAATGGTGATAAATGATTTAATAAAGGTTAAATAGAGAGAAAAATTTATTTGAGAAATGCCACAAAAGTAACACTGGCTGTTTATGGGTTAAAGGTGAAATAAGAGTTTTTGTTCAGTATTTTCTAAGAACAGACTCAGATTATCAGTGGAAGATTTGATGCAAATTTCACACCCAGGTAGAAATAAATTGCAAGAGACTCATCTTTTAGGGTCATGATAACCACCTGTCTTGCACAGCTCAGTTGTCAGTTCAGTGTGTTCACTTTCACACCTCTGTACAAGTGTGCACACGCGTGATCAAAGACTTTGACACTTCTCACGTCTCAGATTTTGAAACGCACCAACAACAAGGAATTTACAGAACCTCAGCAGGCCGTGACAAACCCATGACATCTCCTCAGCGTAACACCTAGAGTTTTCTACCAAATCAGGAATGCATGGACGCATTCATGGCAAACAAAACGGTGATTACAGAGGGTAACAGGATCAGCTCTAATCAGCTTGTCCTGAGAAAATGCCAGGGAGTTTTCAACCATTGTCAGGTCACTCCACCAGTTGATTTCTCTCCCCATTAATTATGTTGCTGTGCCGCAGCAGCCGTCCTCTCCTGAGATGGAGACACTTCTCTGCTTTCATTCGTCTGTACAGAAAACACACACGGAGACAGTGAGGAGAATCAAACTCCAAAATGATGTGTCTGCCCTCTCATTTCTCTGACAAAGAACAATGGCCACCTCATAAGTAATGGCACTCGAACAGACACGGCTTCTTCATGGCAAAGGGGAGCAAAGAAGGAGGAAAAAATAACCATTATCCTAAGACAAGTCCTATCATGTGATAAATTCTGTTTTCTCAAGCCAAATCCTTCAATGCCTCCCTGTTTGAAAATATTCAGAGCTTGTAATAGAGGTTTGATCAGCAGATAAAACATCAGGTGAGTGTTTATCTGAGGCTGGGAGACGTAGAGGAGCAGAAGAATGATGATGATGTCGGGGCTCATGTATCTTGGGCTTATCACTGATGAAATAGCTCATTGACATCCTGTATTTAGCCCTAATAACAGCACCTTTTATTATCTCTATTGTGAGAGGTCACTGAGATGGAGATCATCCACTCTGTTGTCTTAACTCTGTGTCAATGCTGCCCTCTGTAGGTCAGAACATAAATATCCTCCAACTGGTTACACACCTTGGATCTCATTAATCATTTCATGTATGAATTATAACAACCTTCATCAAGATTTTTTTTGGGGGAAAAAAAGAACAAGAATATGATTGACCTTTTTTATGGAGCTACTTTTCACTGTCCACTCAGATGGATACCAATGAGTTTAATCTTTGATGGAAAGAAACATATTTACTGATATTCTGTGTAAAAAAAAATGTTTTTAATGCTACTATTCTGATGTTTTCTCATATTTTAACGTACTCTAATGCTAGTTATTAATCACTTCATGGAGATAATATGAGGAAAAATTCAACAATTGATTTACACAAACGTGTTACTGCAGATAAGGTTGTTCAATTATATCAAAGTTACAGTAATGGTGTGAACTGAGTGAGTGTATGTGATGGTGCATAAGTGTCCACTGTTTGCTGATAATGGAACAAAACAACAAAATCTATGAATATATAAGAGAACAGCTGTAGAATAACTGTCCATAGTGACTGACATGCATGACAGGGTTAACAAATATCACTCCTCCCTTCACCTCACAGTGAAGTTCATTAACAATTGTTTTAACACATAAAGACCTAGTGCTAATTATGTGACATATCTAAATACATTTTTCTCTGTAGAAAAACAGATTGGAATAAAACTCCAAGGCACTCTATTTATAACCTGACTCACATCATCTGGCTGCGTTTCGCTCACACATCCATCTGAGTATCGAATAGTTCAGGCTTTCTGAAAAATGAAGGAGCCAATCAGTGGGACTTCCCATGACTGGTCAGCTGATGTCTCCGTCATCTGATCAACACTGGGTTCCTCTTCATCTTTTTGTCATTCCCTTATAGTGTCCACAGTACTCTGGTGTCGTCCTATCAAGTGAAGGCATTTCAAACATATGCCAGAGGATTTTTCTGGAACATCTGACACATTAAGACTCAGTTCTGCAAGTCGCTGGTCTACCAGTTTTCCATTGGGAAGTTCAAGGAATATCCTCTGGCTGTTGCTGATGTTGCCTTTTATCCTCAGATTTTCTCTGCACATACGACAATGGTCATTTACAGACAGTACAGTGGTGCGTTTAGGTGCAGCCATACTGTGGTGTTTGTTTTGATGGTCTATTTACAGTATGGCTCTACTTCCTGCTGTCGCTCTGAGTCACGGCTTTAGTTCAACATGAGTGGCTGAAGAGACATGTCAGTCAAGATGATGGACAGATTCTTCATCTAATCACATGCAAGTATTTTAGATAAGGCCCCTCCTTTGAAAATGGAATAGTTGTGGAAGCGTCCCAGATGGTGACCGTCAGGTTACTCTATTTAAAGGGACAGTTCACTATTTTTCACATGAATTTGTGTGGAATCACCAATTTTACTCTGGTGCACCCACAGTGACCCCCGACAGTGTCCCGTGAGTTGAGTTCTGGTCCCCTTTTGGTCAAAATCTAAGTAGTCCCAGCAGGTTTCCTGGGGTCACCAAACTGCAATGTGTTTCCTCTCAAAACAATATGTGTTTGAATGAGTGATTTATTTGAATAACAAAACCATCACATAACAAAAACTTACACCACATACAGTAATTGCTACCTCATCAATGAGCGTTGTCACTGCTAACAGCTGTGCCCCTGCATGTAGCAGCCACAAACACTGCTGAACAACTGATGAAAGTAGTTTGCTAAGGCACACAGCTGTTGGCAGTGACAACGTGCATTGATCGCTATTGAGAAAAAGTAGCTCCAAGTAATTACAATGTTTGAGTTTTTGTTCCATGATGGTTTTGTTATGCAAATAAATCACTCATTCAAACACATATTGTTTTGAGAAGACATGTTTTAATTTCGTGACCACAGGAAACCTGCCGGGACTACTTTCGCTTTGACCAAAACCGGACTAGAACTTGACTCACAGGACACTGTCGAGGGTAAGTCACTGTGGGTGCACCAGAGTAAAGATGCTGATTGATGTGAAAAATAGTCAACTATCCCTTTAAAATCATTATCATGGCATGGTCATATGTAATGATTTTACTTCCCTTTGAACGTTTGAAGCCTTAATGCATAGACGTGTCCATGCTATGATAATAAAAGCATTTTTATATTTAAAGAGGGTACCTTGGAGTTTTATTCCACTCTGTTTTTCTACATTAGGTATCACTTTTTCCAAAGACCACCTCAATCTAATTCTCCTTTTTGGTCCTAGAAGTATTCGTTCCTATTAATTTTTTAAATGTCCTCTCTATTCAGTCTTTCTGAAGTGACTTATCATCACTCAACTCTAATACTTCAATATTAATATTTGACTAGTGACTCAATATATACATATATATAAAATATTTTTACATCCAAATACTGTGTCACACAAAAAACAGAAACCAAAAACATAGAAGTAAAAATTATAGTAATAATAGAACAGCTTATGGGTCAGTGATGCGTGGGTCGATGTATAAACGACCCGCAGCTGACCACTTTTTTAACTACCCCGCCTGCAACTCAGACCACAAGAAATATATTTGAAAAGGATGAACCTGACCCCTTCTCGACCCGCATTTTTAAAAAGTAGTCGCTGGTCTTTATGAACATCACATGACCTTACTCACACGCCTTTATTTATTTTCGTGTTAAAATCCCACGTCATTGCTTGTAAGTTAATATGTTGAGAAAATATGTTTATCCTGCTTCATCATTCAGAAGTTACCAACATCTAAATCAGGGGTCAACAACCTGTAACACCCATAGAGACATTTGAACCCGGTTTCCACAGAAACAAAAACACTGGGATCTGCTCATCATCTTTAAACATCTCAGTGAATGTGTCCCAAACATTACTTTATTTGTTTGTATGTTTCCGGAGCTTCCACTCTCCTAACTTGACTTTCTCTCTTGCTCCCTCCATACTGTAGGAGACTGACCACGTTATGTCACCTTCATGGAAATTCAGTTAACAAAGCGTATTCACCAAGTTATTTTAATGTTTATCTCAAAGGACAAATGACCCGACCGACAGCAACCCAAATATCATTACAAATAGTTTTCAAAGATCCGCCACTGTGGGTGACTGCGGGCACCCACTCAGTTTGGGTCAACCCTCGCATCACTGTTATGGGTCCTTTAATTCATTCTTTTATAAATATAAACAATCACGTCTGTCAGAACCAGAGGTGGAAAGTAACTAAGTAAAAGTACTTTGTTACTGTATTTAAGTAGATTTTTTAGGTATCTTTACTTTACTTGATTATTTATTTTTCTGGCAACTCCCTACATTTTTACATAAATATCTGTATTTTATACTCATTACATTCTCAGAATAAACTACTTTTTCAAACTAAATAGATGTGACTGTATGAAAAATAAGTCACCAGAGGAAGAATAAGTAGAGGAGAGAAACTGTGACTTTATATAATATAGTTATATGACTATTATGTCATAATTTTTCCTTTTTATCTCATAATTTTAACTTTTTATTTTACAATTTTAAAATTTTTTAAATCTCATTTGTAATTTTTTTTAAATCTCATGATGACTTTTTATCTCATTTGACTTTTCCCCCCTGTTTTTCTTAAATTCCCTGCTCATACCCACAAAACTGAGTACAGTGACCCTATCAAACACATTATCTACACACTAACACACTTTTAAATGTTTTATTTTAGATACTTTTGAAACCATAACGGGCTGTGCACTATTAATACCCCTCAGCCAAATATAGTGTAAAATTCTGTTGAAAGTTACCACCCTATGATTAATCCAACATTGGTTGGGAGAGATGATTGTAATCAGTGTGTGTGTGTGTGTGTGTGTGTGTGTGTGGGTGTGTCCACATAGACATATCATGCTGTAACTCAATGAATACTTGCAATATCACCATGAAATTATATGGGCATATACTGTACATATAGCTAATGCACATCAGATGCAATGATCCGTTTGAGTAAAGGTCAAAGGTCAAGGTCGTATTTAGCAGAAAGGTCAAAATCACATTAATGGCTCTAATTCAAGAACAGGTTGTCATAGAAACTTGAGAATGGCACAAAACAGGGGCAAGATTAGGCATACTATTTTTGCTATTATTATTATTATTATTATTAGTATTATTATTATTAGTAGTAGTAGTAGTAGTAGTAGTAGTAGTAGTAGTAGTAGTAGTAGTAGTTGTAGTAGTAGTAGTAGTAGTAGTAGTAGTAGTAGTAGTAGTAGTAGTAGTTGTAGTAGTAGTAGTAGTAGTAGTAGTAGTAGTAGTAGTAGTAGTAGTAGTAGTAGTAGTAGTTGTAGTAGTAGTAGTAGTAGTAGTAGTAGTAGTAGTAGTAGTAGTAGTAGTAGTAGTAGTAGTAGTAGTAGTAGTAGTAGTAGTAGTAGTAGTAGTAGTAGTAGTAGTAGTAGTAGTAGTAGTAGTAGTAGTAGTAGTAGTAGTAGTAGTAGTAGTATTACATACTGAAGGGCAGAGGGATATTGTTTTTGAGTCAGTTTGTCTGTTTGTTTGTCTTTCAGCAACTTTACACAAAAACTACTGGAACCATTTCCATGAGATTTTCAGAAAAGGTGTGAGGTGGCCCAGAACAGATCTCATTAAATTTTGGTAAGTATAAGTCAAATGTCATGGTTACAGTAACCAAACATGTTTTTTTTGTCATGATAAGAGATAAAGCAAATCAGATTAAATGTTTTTTGGGGGGTTTGTTGTGCCTGGCACCACTTGTTATTATTATTATTATTATTATTATTATTATTATTATTATTATTATTATTATTATTATTATTATTATTATTATTATTATTATTATTATTATTATTATTATTATTATTATTATTATTATTATTATTATTTCTGCCCTATCTTTATGCATGCACACTTTTTCTTGCACTTCATTCTGTTTCTCCCTTGACCATTACATTTCCTCATTGTGGGATGAATGAAATCTAATCTAATCTATTCTAAAATGCTCAAATAGAATCATTGATATGTGCAAATAAATAAAGATAAAGTCAACTCTGACACCGAAATATTGTGTATTCAGAGAAAAATGATGGAACCAACAACTTTCTTTATTAAGATATAGAATAGAAGTGATACAGAAGGTCATTGATCCTTCAACCATCAGACTCTACATCACATTAGTCTGATGACTGGTGGATTGGTGATTTTAAAATTGTATATTTATTTGTTTTCCCTGGTTTTCCTGAGATAATATCCCCCTGGGGGACAAATAAGGTTATCAAGCTGTTTTTGTATATATATATATATACAAAAACATAAACTGTCCTTTAACATAGGGTTAAAGGACAGAATGAGTTTGGACGTTATAAGTATTGAGATCATATATATATATATATATATATATATATATATATACACATATGTATGTATGTATGAATTTTGTTATTCTCTTAGTATGGATCTACATTTCCTAAAAGCCTTTAGGTACTTATAAATGTGTCATTGTGTTTAGTTTTAACAGTGTTTTTATCCATTTTCGTCACATTACATTCATGCACATATATTTTATACAGTATGTAGACTTGAACAGACTCTACAAAATTCACGTATGGCTTTATTTACAAAAACAGAAATTCTAAATATATGACATTTGATAATATATACACTATACATTTCCAGCACTGTCATTGCAGTTTGTTCCCATTAGGTGTCTCTGCTTCTCAGTCTCTGCTTCTTGTCAAAACCAGGGTCTCCAAATGGATGAAGGAGGAGGTGACGCCTCCCCTTGTGCCGGGTGTGTGGGGGGCTGGAGGTGCAGGGCAGGCGTCAGAGTGTGGATGGTGTGTGAAGGCTGCGGGAGTGTGGAGAAGGTGGCGTTTTGTGCAGATGGAGGTGACAGGCTGGTGGGGGGGAAGGAGAAGTGGCAGGCGAAGGACGGGAAAGCAGGAGAAGTGGCGTAGGTGGACAAAGGGGAGAACCAGGGGGAAGGGGGTGGGGACAGGTAGTCATGAAGTGGGGTGGAGCAAGATGGAGGCAGAAACAGCAGCTTGGGAGGTTCTGCTTTCCTGTCAGAACCAACAGGAGGCACCACAGGCAGCGTGGACTCACAGGCTGCAGCTGATGAGGAAGAGCGCGGCCTGTGCTGGAGGTTGTCGGTGTGATGCTTCAGACCCTCCAGCAGTTGTGTTCTTTGCTCGGGGGTTATTTTCTGTACGTAGCTGCTGAGCCGGGCCATGCACTGCTGAAAACCTGCACTCTCCATGGTGAAGAGTGAAGACGAGGCCTCTGTGTGATGAAAACTCACCCCAGGAGCATAAAGCTTCATCCTTCCTTGATTAGGGGGGTCTGCAATAAACAGCACAAAGGTGTGAGTCAAATATACAAAAGGAAGCAGGATTTTCCCACAACACCCACATTACTCTTCTACACCAACCATTTGCCCCTTTTGTCCATTTTTGAAGATACTCCACAGTCAGGTCCAAAATCTCTGCTTTCTCTATTTTTGGATTCTGCAGACGCTGTGGGTGGTAACAGTGACAGGTACAGTTCAGTTACTGTAGGTTATGATTAAAAGAAATGAAATAAACAGAGCAGGAAACCAAACTTACTGGATCACATGTAGAATTTAACAGCAAAGTCCTTAACTCAGACAGACTTTGGTTTATTCGATCCCTCCTCTTCTTCTCCACAACAGGTTTCAGAATCTAAGAGAGAAATGACACGTACTTAAATTAAAACTACAATTAGAAAATTAATTTAGATATAATATAGATATTCTTAATATGGTTTTATGTTTTAGTTTTAGTTGAATTTCCAGTAGGGTCTTAATAAAGTTATACTGTTTACTGTTCATCTAATTTAATGGATAGATTGTTGTAGTGAAATAAAATCAGAATCATAAAATATTAATCTTTTTTTGGGGGGGATTTTTTTGTAGATTTTTTTGTCTGCACTTCCAAAAGTAAATCATCACTGCAGAATGAAATGTGTCAGGAAATACTCTTGGATCAAGGGTTAATTCTTTTATCGCCTTTCTAATAAATAAAAAAGCATTAAAGTTACTGAAGGAGCACAATCACTACCAAACTTTATTTATACATTAGGCTGTAGCTGATCCAAAAAGCATTTCTAACATATGTAAATATATTAAACACCAAATACTACTTTTGTTGCAGTTCCTAAATGCATTTTTCTGTAGATTTGAAAATTTTTTATGTGATTTACCAACATTTATTATATTATCCCCAGTTTTTTTAATGTTTCTTTCAGTGAAAATAATGCATTTTCTTATATATAAGTCATTGATCATAGACGTTTGGATTAAAGTTGAGGTTATTATATCAGAAACAGAGAAAAGTTGGTGAACAGTGATTTTTTTTCAGTAAAATATTAACAACTGAATGTAACATGTGTCTCCATTCACTGTCGTTGATATTTTCCTATATTTAAGTTAGATATTTATGAAATATCAGTGCTTATTCAAAGGTCATTATATCAAAACAGAAGAAAAGGGGCGGGGAAAGTTACTTTTTCTCAGTGGTGAAAGTAACTAAGTAAAAGTGCTTCCTTTACTGTACTTAAGTAACATTTGTAGGTATCTGTACTTTACTTGAGTATTTATTTTTCTTTATACTCTTTACATCCTCAGAATAGACTCGTTACTTTTTGAAACTGGACAAATGTGACAGTATGAAAAATAAGTCGTAAATCAGAAATTGTGACTGACTATATCATAATTTGGACTTTTATCTCATAATTCTGACTTTTTTCACATAATGTTAACTTTTTATTTCATGATTTAAAGTTTTTTTAATTTCATAATTATGCTTTTTTTTTTTTAATCTTCTATTTATATGACTTTTTACTTTTTCCTAAATGTCCTGTCCATACCCACTAAACTGAGTACCATGACCCAATAAAACACATCATCTACACAGTAACTCACTTTTAAAAGCTTTATTTCTTGATATTTTTGACATTTTTCTGTTTTTTTTTTCTTGCTTAAATGAGTATTATTTCAACCATAGCAAAAAAAATGCAGTTTTACTTTTTACTTCATTACAATTGAGAAGTTTTTTACTTTTACTTCAGTAAAGGAGTTGAATCAGTACTTCTACTTTTGCTGAAGTATTTTTTCACACAAGTAGCTGTACTTCTACTTAAGTATAGAATGTAAGTACTTTGACGACCTCTGCTTTTTCTGCAACAATATCATTAAATGAACATAAAACAAGTGTCTCCATCTGTTATTAATCTAACTCCTTCCTTACTGGTGAATCAATGTTGTTAAACATTCACTACAGAACCTGTTAACACCCAAATACACTAATCTGATTACCATGAACAGATTAAAAAAACAGCCTTTTATACCTATTATTTGCATGTATTGACAAGATTAGTGTCTCAAATATTATTAAATATATTAGATCAGTAGATGGTTTTGGTCGTGAGTGGTTTTTTGGGTCTTTATGGGTTAATAAAACTATATTAATAATATGAAATTAACTTATACATCATTTTTACTTTGCATCTCCAAGTGAAAAAAAATAAATAGCATATATTTCCTACCCGTTTTCTACTCCTGGTGTCCTCCTGAGGTAGTTTTGGTAATTTCTTGGTCATTTTGTGTGTCTTGGTCCAAACGTCCTGACAGCTGCAGCAGATGCAATAGCCTCTTGTGTGACCTGTGGGAGACTTTAAGTGGTCCTCATGTTGTCTCTGATTGGTTGACAAGTGTGAGTGACACTTGACTGAGAATGAGTAGATTTTATGATGGGTTTTGAGTCAGTGTATCTTTGGGTAATTGGATTTTCTTTTCAAAAACAAAAGAAAAACTAGAAGTCAATTGATTGGATTTGATTTGATTTTAAAACACACAGAATTACATTGAATATCAATGCATTTTTCTTTTTCTAATTCACATCAGATATAAACTCAACTTAACAAACAATTTAACTTGGAAACAGACCAGTTAGTTTATTTTTTTTTATTATTAGAAAGAGAAAACAAACATTTCTGAAAAGAAAATCCAAACACCTAAAGATATACTGACTATTTACTGTTTCTGTCAGGTTATAACTTTCTTTTTTTATTAGGAAGAGAAAACAAAAATCAACCTGTGTTTTTAAATGTGGTTTATCTGTTTTGACATTGAACAATAAAAACACCTTAAAATTCAATTTTAATCCTTATATTTCAGAAAACAAATATATAAATTAACTACTAGTTTTACTCTTGTTTTGGAAAAGAAAATCCTATTACCAAAAGATACTCTGACAGTTTTGGCTGAAACTGAATCTTGAATCTTTAATTAAATAAATAAAAATACTAATAATAAAAACCAGGATGTGAGAATACCTAATGGATTAACAATACTAAAATTATAAATGTATTTGGATTGTGAAATAATTGGAGTTTGAGTACAGTATATTGTCCTTTTGCTGAGACATTTATGTTTAAAAATGTAATGAAGGAATAAAGTATAGGGTTCTATTCTACAGACAAACACTTCCTCGTGGTCTCACTGATTTTGTCCACAACAAACCATGACTGTAAATGTTTTATATTAGTGTTGAAAATACATTTGTACAATAGGACTTTAAATGTGTGAGTAGCTATCCACATGGCTTTGTCATTTAAAGTAATGTATTTATCATTAATACCACTGTCTTCATTCCCAGAGGTTGCAGCTCTGAAGTGAGGACATGGGAAACCTAATTTTTCCCGTGGGAACAAAATCAAAGTGTGAACCTGAAGACATTTTATGACGTGTGAGACATTGTCACATTGCTCTAAGTGAAGAAAAAAAGACCAAATGACAGTTGTTTTGCAATAGAGAAGAAGATGCATTAATCGATTTGAGAGAATCATGGGAAATAAGAACATCCTAGTTTGTTCTGTTTGTGTATGTACATCCTAATGGAGGGTGAGAAAATGTGTTTTAATGCAGAAATACACTGGATAACACGAGTGGAAAATGCAGTAGAGCGTTTGGCTGACGTGGACCAAGTGTGATGATTACACTTGTGTGTTAAGTGTGCTTTACTCCAGGTCAGCCTCATCATACCTGGGGTTTGGTCTTCACACAAACTCTCTCCAAAAGCAGACCACTTGTTTACTCTGTTCCTTGTGGGTCCTGGCAGCTTTATTTGATTTCAACTCTTCTGTGACAGTGGAGGACACACCCCACGGGTCACGATATTAGAAATAAACGCTCCGTTTCTCTGCCACCAAAGGGTGCCTTTTTCAATAATTAGTTTCTATCACAGGCTCAGGCGAGCACATTATGAGCACATTATGGGACTTATTTACGGGGCGGGTCCACGTGGCCTTAAGCCCCTACACACTTTCACACACACAGAAAGAAAAAGATGTCCAACAGTTTGGCTTTTAATCTCTTTTCAGTTTGTGTTGCTCTGATGACTGACTGCACAGGTCCAACTTTAAAGTATAGTTTAAAGACCTTGTATTTTGAAGTAAGGATGGATAGGATAGGGTCCACGGAGCTTTACGTCCAGTGTTGCCATGGTTACCGGTGTGTGATCTAAAGCCTACACTAATCGCGGCCTCTTTGATTTTTTTTTTTAGCGGAAGTATCGTTGCCTCTGAAAAGCCACTTAATCTTTCTTGCATAGCCGTGATCGGATCATCCCTGTGTTATCTCCTCACTTTAGCCTATTATGGGGATCAGGGTGAGCATAAATGCAGTGCAAAGAAAGCTACCCCAAACTCACAGCCGGTCAACCTTAACGCCAAGCTGCATCCTTTCACATGCAACTGAAAAAAAAGCACATGCATTATAATGAAGGATTGTGCACATCAGAAGGACCCAGCCACAGCCCCTCCAGACAAGAGGAATTGTTTAACAGGGACATTTTCAGGTGTGAACTGTGCAGTTTGGTGTTCCGTGACCCTGTCTGGAGACCCTAGTGTGTGGGGGGCAGGGAAGGAGTAGGGAGGACGGGGGGCAGCTTTTCAATCTACTTTAAAGCAGACATATAAGATAATGATATGACACTGCAGGAAAGACGTTATAGTTTATATTATTGTGATTTAGAGACAAAGTGTGTTGCAAATGTGTGTGTAAAAAGATGATGCAAATAATAAATCCAAATGGCTGTGATATTTCTTGTTTGTTTGTTTGTTTTTTTGTTTGATTTAACATGATGGTCATAAAAAAGTAAAAGAAACATTAAAGTGTGCATGTGCATTTATAAATAGGGTATTTTCATTGTGCTTCACATTTATGAATATCGATATGAAAAGAACATGTGAAATATGTAAAGTTACACTGAGTCAACTGAAAAAATTGAATAAACAAAATATAAGTGAGACACATACTGCCTTAAAATTGTTAACACATAATAAAACTGTGGCAACACTTTAATTATTATTTAATGTTTGTTTGTTTTTCTAAATCATTATAATTTTGAGTCTATATTTTGTCTTCCGATTACTCAACAGTTCTTTCTGAATTAAGTTTTGTGGTCACCAAAAACTGTTTTTGTTTTTCCTCATTTTTGTGGAAGCCTAACATCTGATTGGCTAAATGGAAAAGAGGCGTGGCTGGGGGCGTGGTTCCCTGTATGTGTTTCACAGTATTACACCAGAGGTCAGAACATGAGTGTATATCATTTCCAACTGGGAATCAGACAACTTCCGGAAACTCACACCATGAAGTCTGAACCTGCAGCACAAGGAACCAGAGCCAGGAGGGTAAAGGGACACAAATATTATTATTATTGTCTTAAAGAATGTCAAAACAACACTACTATGGCTTAGTGTCCTTTGGTTTAATTTCCCAGGTTTCAAAGCCAGTGATGGAGAAACGCAGGCGGGAGCGGATCAATAATAGTCTGGAGACACTCAGGCTCCTGATGGTGGAAAACATGGACGATGAGGTGAGGGGTCTGGTCCTGCGTGGGTTGATGATGTGTGTGTGTGTGTGTGTGTGTGTGGACATAGCTGTTCTGTATATAGTGTGCATACAAATTTATTTTCATATATATATATAATTGTTGTTTCTGTGGGACTAATAAAGGAATATCTTATCTTCTGTTTCTGGTGGAATTGTCTTCATTTAGAAATTAAAGAATCCCAAAGTGGAGAAGGCAGAGATCTTGGAGAGTGTGGTCCAGTTCCTGAAGAATGAGAGTGAGGGGAAGAAGCACCAGCGGCCCATGACCAGAGTCCGGACCAGAGAGCAGCCCCCACCCACCACCAGCCACTACCAAGAGGGCATGAGGTCCTGTCTGCTCCGGGTCAGCCACTTCATTGCCAGTAAGAACCAGGAGCCTGAACACACCACGGGACTGACCCCCCTGCAAATGCCTCCCCCCCACCATCTCCCTACACCAGACCGGCTCCAGAGGGTCCTGATGCCAGCCCCTTCTGCAGGGGCCGGCCCGTCCTCTCTTCACCTGCACCCCGTCCACCTGCACCCCCTCCACCCCCCCTTCCTGCCCCAGGTGCCCTCCACCCACTGTGACCTCAGACCACCGCTGTGCTCCATGGCCCTGTCCCCCAGCGCGGACAATGTGTGGAGACCCTGGCCTCATCAGTGAAAGGCACTTTATGAACACATGTTAGACTATTATTATTATTATTATTATTAAACCTGGCACATTTACAGCATGGATTCAACACATTTTGCACAATAAAAATCCACTGCTGCGTTTACAGCTTCACTGATATGCATTGAATGTTCTTCCTTTTGTTCTCTTTGAGTAAATTGTGTTTCTTTTCTTTTTTTACTTGATGATGCTGAACCATATGGGAACCAATGTCGTTATTATTGTTATTATTATTTTGATCAAGAGTTACTTGTTTGTTCTGTGTAAGTGTGGGGTGTTTGATCAGACATTCCTTAATTATTCGTGCAATAAAAGCGCAGTTTCCTGCTCATTTCCAATCAGAGTGGCCTGTTTGTGTGAATTGTTCATCTCTGTTTTTAGATGAGGACATTTAGCAGTTCGTTCCTCTGGGTGGAGCAACAACTGTGTCATCAATTTGTCCATTGAAATGTTGATGCGACCGGTTTAAGATGCATGTTGTACAAGAGCAAAAAGAAAAGTGGTCTTTCAAAGCCATTCTCTTGGTTTATTTGCAGTCAATGCTCATTTACATTATCCACTGAGATCACCTCAGGTTCCATGGACATGTTTTAACATATTTATTTATTTGCAATATATAGCCCAAGAACTGAATGACACCTGTGTGTTTTTGGACACACAAATACATCAGTTTATACCCATATTCTAGATATTTCCGAAGGAATGGTTTATCACTTTGGAAAATTATAACAATTAATGTGCGCAAAAAAGTGGAAAAGCCAATTAAACTCATTTGTGTTGAAATCAGGTTACCTATATAGAAAAGTAATATATCCTAATACGTTTTCTCACCAAATAGTGTCACATATTTATTTATTTGTGCATTTGGCAGACGTTTTTATCCAAAGGGGAGAGTGAGCAATCAGACCTCACTCAAAATAACGTGTAAATGAAGAGTTCATTTGCAAAAACAGATAACTCCATTTTTTTTTTTCCCCACAAAGTCGCATTTTTCACTCTACATTTCAGGTAATACTCATTATTTTAATATATTATTTATTCAATTTAGTGGACCTTACCAAATGAAATAAATATTATATCAAATCAATGAGTATTACCTGGAATGTAGAGTAAAAAAAAGCCATTTTGTGAAAAAAAATGAAAAATGGAGTTATCTGTTTTTGCAAATGATCTTCAAATATACATGATCAATAAGTTGTTTGAAGCAGACATGCCAATATGAGCCGATAATATATGGAAAAATGTAGTTTTCAAACACATTCCAATGGAGAAGAACATTAATACAATATGACCTTTGATTTAGGCTTTTCTTCCTCATAATTATGTACTGAGAGATAATATACTGTAGGTCCAACGCACTAGCTATATATTAAAATAAACCTAAGTAAATAAACGGGACAATTATGTAGGAGACATTCTGTAAATAATAAATGGCATAAAGTTTTATTTAGATCTACTTATATTTTTTGTTCAATTCAAGGTAAAGTTTAATTGATTGATTGATTGAGTCTTGATTGTTGAATAAAGTTCGTCTGATCTAACCATAAACTACTACACAGCTCGTTTCCACCTCAAAGTGTCTGTGAGGCTTTAGTAGATTTGAAACTGTCTGCTGCTGCTGAACACAGACAACTTATCCATGATGACCGACGTGTGCTTTTCTACATTTGAAAACCACAGCTTAAGCGACCTCATTCCCAGTGATCAACATTTCAATAGTGACATGATCTTCCCTTATCTGAGTAATGGTTGTTCACTGTCCTGTCCATTCTCTGTCCCCCTGGCCACAACATTGCCCCATCTATCAAGGGGACACAGTCACGTTTTAGACTGGATGGGTAGTTTGTCTTTAATGCGACTATTGTTTGTTGAAACATCTGGGCAATAGGTTAATCCACTGCGCAAGGAACAAAAGTATCTGCTGTTGGAGGTTGGGAATCTCTTTAAAACCTTGTAATATTCATGCATTTGTCTTCTACACCTCAGAAACACTACCCCCAGTAATTAAATGAGGTTCAATGCAAAGTAAAGTTTTAATATTAGACCTGCTTGTTGTTCCATAGCAGCCATTTTTCTTTAATTATGTTGAGCGGATGTATTGTTTTAAGAGCAAATTGTGGAGAGAATTTTAGTTTTACCTACTTATTAGAAGTCACTGTTATTATGTGTATTATTATTGTTCTTATTATAGCACAGGTTAATGTTTAGTTTGTGTACAAATGCCAAATGAACTTTATCCATTTGTGTATTCGTTTATTTTACTTTTTTCTTAAATTTATTTTAAACATACAGTTTTCTGTATTAATTCCAGTTATATGTAAAAGTACCTCTATAAAACAGACTACAGAAAGGAACTGTTCTATTTCAGGTAGATACAATGACATACAACCATTGTAAATAAATAAATAAGGACATTGCATTTTCTTCTGCTCTTCACATTGTGCCTGCTCTTTATGGTCCCTTTAGCTGCCTGAACATCCCTTATCAATGGAGGTGTCAGTCCCGGATG
The DNA here is from genome assembly GCA_020466265.1 of Siphamia tubifer. NCBI lineage: Eukaryota > Metazoa > Chordata > Actinopteri > Kurtiformes > Apogonidae > Siphamia > Siphamia tubifer. The sequence continues at coordinate 36,861,119 of CM035792.1, read as the reverse complement.
CTCTTTTGTGCACCTTCAAGCTTAAACCCCCTGGAGAAAGGCCATAGGACTAAGTAAATCAATTAAAACTGGAATCAGATTAAGGGGTTCATTAGATTAAATGGTGTCACTATAGTGGAATTTCATTGTCAGATTGAAGGGATGAGGATTAGTCCACTGCGGAGGTATGTGTTTATGTCCAGTTTGTAAAGCACACAGAAATCAATTTTAATAAGAGTGTAAAACTAGTCTAATTGACAGAAAATTGATTGTGAAGAAGACTTGAAAATATGTATCAGAGACGAACACTTACATTTGCAACTCTACAAGTGTGATAAATCACCTTTAAATCTGGTCTTTACAACAAAACGTAAGTCTCCAAAACTCAATTCAGTATCATATTTACTGATATGATATGATATCATATCATATATAACGACTTTGTGTGTTTGGTTATTTGTTTAGACTATAGTTCATGGACTAAATTAACGCGAGACTTAAAAGATACAGTAAAATGACGAAGACCAACAAATGTAACATATCCAGAGATCCTGGATCACTTTGAAAGGTTACATTAAATGAGAATACATTTCAAAGTGATCCAGAATCCAGAATCTTTTCCGGATCTTCACCAAAATCTAATCGATTGGTCCTCGTGTCATTCCCAAACTACCCCAAAAGTTTAAACGAAACTCGTCCATAACATTTTGAGTTATGTTGGCGTAGGTAATACTACTTGTAGATACGTTTCCAAGGACATATTAACACTTTAACTTTATGACTTTTAATCGTGGCCACGCGTCGTTTATGTTCAGTGTGAATGTTCAAAGCCTCAACCTACTTCCTGCCCCCACGCGCCAAGTGCTAAGCTCGCGCACGAAGAGGTTATTGGACATGTTTAGTGTTATATTGTACACATGTTATGCTATATTTTATTTAGAATGTTGTTAATATGTAACATAAACGTACATTAACGCTCCTCGTACTCAAAACATTACCGAAAACATGAAGCAATTCAAGTGCAGCGTCCTTTAATCTTTTTTAATAGAAATAATTACTATAAAAGTAAATGTGTTTGCTCAAGTGGGTTGCTTCTAACAGATTTACAGTAAATCCTTTTTCTTATTCTATTCATGCCTCCGCTGGTGGTAAAACATAGCGGAGTAAATACGTTTATACTAATGAGTCTTATGTGAACAATGCGGCACCGCTGTGCTTTTCTCCTTTATGCAGATGTGAGTGAGTGTGTGTGACTGGAGAACAGCTGTTCCACTGGTCCCAGCAGCTAATGAGTCCAGGAACCTTCACACATGCAGCAGGTAGTACTCCATTGAATGCGCGAGTCTAAACCTATTAACCTCAAACTGTAGACTCAAAAAGCAAAACCATACAACCTTAAATGAAAAACATGTTTATTAGTAACAAGAGAAAAGTAGCCAACGCTCACATTAAAGACATGATATGGAACAGTTCTTACTCATCTTCATGTTGTTGGTTATGGTGGGGTTTTTTTCTTTTTCTGTATATAGCATGTGTATTGGTGTCTGTGAACATGCAGATTTATGCGTTGATTAGGCTTTGCCAACAGCAAGGCCCTGTGCTCTCTGAAACTCCTGTTGTAAACTTGACAAGACTTCTCGGTGCTGTTCAGACTTCTTTTCCATGTCTTTCAGAAGTGTCTCGTATCTCTGACTGTTAGAAAAAAACAAACACAATCTACATTAAGATCAAATAATTCAACTTATGTGTGGTTGATACTTTTACCCCATGTCTACATGAACCTGGTCATGTTAAAATGGGTAAAGCTTGAAAGCTGAAACTGTAATACTGCTATTGCACAAGAATATACCATGGGAAAACATAAAAGCATTTTACATGCTCCAGTATGTATACTAAAAAGTAAAAGTGTCATATGTCTTCGTAGATAACACCACTGTCATTCACACTGCAGAATATTGGGAAAATGTAGATTGCAATGCATTTTATTTTGCACTACACATTGTGCTTTAAAAATCTGGTTTTGTCAGAGGTTAGGAATAGTCATTATCATAGTTAAAGATAATAGCATTTGTAAATGACATGGCAACATTTCTTGAGTGTGGGAGGGCTTTTCTTTATTAGTTAAACTAACTAACTCAACACAATAACATAATATGTACATCATTTTGAACAGCAACATCCTTCTGTAGCCCAAAACATTTGATGTGACTGATATTTTGCTTTTAGCAACAAAATATTTCTTTATTTTGTTTTTCTTCATCCTTTTTAAAGTTGGAAGAATTAATTTCCACATTTTGATATTGAACAGATCTGTAAACTGACTACTGGATGTGTGTGAACCATGGTGACAATGGTGAAATAATATATTGTGCAGCCTTAATTACATGTGATAATGTAGATTTTCTCCAACATAATAACAATTTGCAAAGTGCTACTGATACAAATATATATAACAAGATTATTGCAGATTATTAGCGCACATTATGCCTTACAGCATGTATGTAATGTTACTGTTACTGTTATACACCTGATGTTGTCTCCCTTTATTTCACTGAATCAAAGCAATCTGTATATACTTGGTCCACAGTGGTGTAAAGTGTGGTCACTTACATCTCTCCATTAATGTACTCCAATCTCTTTGCAACTGTAGACTTAGCTTCCTCCAGGTCTTGCTTCACTAAAACTGGGCCAATTAGTTTATAAACTGTGTTTGTGCTGTCGAGCAGGTCCATCTCCTGGAAATGTAGAGGTAAATTAAATCAACAGTTAAACATTATATGGAAAATGGTGGCAACACTATTGACATTTATGAAAACACGATTAGTACTTAATTACCTCTTTGACAATATTGTTCTCTGTCAGCTGCGTCTCCAGCTTCTGTCTGGCTGACATGCTCTTGCTAACATCTTAACAGAGAAAAAAAATTAACACAAATGCTATTGATGTTTCTTTTAATATAACATATATCAGGTGTATCATTGTTATACGTGCAGCAATCTCTCTCGCCACACAATTGTTAAATTGTCCTCGTAATTTTTAAGTAATTGCACAATTATCTGTCCTAATATGGCCAGTTAGCATTGTCTCAACATGGCAGAATGTGAAACATGCCCTGCTCGCTAACACCTTACCTTTTTGCATCTGCGTGTATTTTTCTAACTCCGCTTTGAGTTTCTTTTGAATGGCCTCTGCCATAGTTGTATCTGATCAAAAGGTTTTAAAGATACAATAAATATATCAAAGAGATAAGTTGCTAAATCACTTGAAACGCTGCTGGGAGCTAGCTAACAGGAAAGGGCAACAGCAACAGCGGATGGTAATTGTTTTACCTTTCAAAATAAGAGCCACCATCACGTTACTCATGACACATGGTAACTAATACAGAGAACAAACACCAGAAATTAACTATACACTTTACAGTCAAATATCAGTGTTAAAATACATTTCATTTTTGTTCATTAATAGTTAGAAATTATACTTATTTATTTATTTGTATGTTGTTCTACCGCCCCTCGGTTGCGGCTGTTTACGACACTGCTTTACGGCAGTCCATACATCAGTTCTTCATCGCCCGAGTTTAAGATGGCTTCGTCGTTTTGGAAAGGTGTTGTTGGCGTCGGACTTTTTGCCTTAGCTCATGCAGCGTTTTCAGCAGCACAGCGTAAGTTTTAGTTGGGAGAGTAAAGATGTATTAATCGTGGTCTTTGTTTATTCAATACAGATCTTGTTGCCACCGGGTAGGCCGGTAAAACGGCAGGTCGGGCCTTTTTCGGTGCAGCCGAGAGCTAACAGAATGCTAGCGGAGTTTAGCATCGCTAAGACAGGCTCCCGTTTTCCGGTTGTCAATCTGTTGGGCAATTCATCTCAAGTAGCGGGTTACCAATGTTACTCTAAAAGTGTAACTGTGTTCAATGTGTTGTATTGTTTTCATTTTCATTCAGATCGATCATATATGCGCCTCACAGAGAAGGAAAACGAAACTCTACCAATTGATGTGAGTGAACTCCAAATGAAAATCAATTTATTTTAGGGAGGAGTTCAAGTCTTTATTTTAACTGGGCCTTTTCTTATTTTACAGATTGTACTACAGACGTTATTATCGTTTGTGATGACCTGTTATGGTATTGTTCACATCGCTGGAGAGTTTAAAGACATGGACGCATCCTCAGAGCTGAAAAACAAGTAAGTGAGGATCCACAGCAGTACCTTTGTCCTTTTAAATAATGGGACTGTATATGTTATGTGTCAAAGAGGAGACACACAACATATGTTTTAATGCAGCAGCAAGGATAACCTCAAACAGATTCAACACCAAACTACCTTTACCTTGTATTAAGTACTGTTAAATTAGTCTTTGTGTCATACACCATATATATTTATATGTAAAAATCTACCGAGTTCAGTGTAAATAGTCATCCATTTGGACAGATGTACATAAACTGCATTTCTTTGTTGGTGGTTATTACATTATTTCCTATTGCAAAAAAAATTCTTATTGGCATTTACTGTGTTGAGCTGATATTGTCCTGGTGCAGTGGTATGATGTACAGTTAAGTCATAGTGGTAGTATTAGTTTTGCTTAACATGTTAAATGGTGTTGTATATTTAGTTATCTTTGATTAAAACCCTGCACCTGTTTTTTGTCATGTTGGCTTTCATAACCTACCTTCTTTTGGTTTTCAGAACATTTGATACACTGAGGAACCACCCATCCTTTTACCTTTTCAATCACCGAGGTCGAGTGTTATTCCGCTCACCAGAGGAAGAGATCTCCTCTGCACGTAACCAGCAAGCTCTTCCCAACCCCATACGGCTACGCAAACTGGAGCATTTGCACTGAGACTGGCCTATCTTGCCTGTAACATCATCAATATTAGAGAAAAAATGTTTTTGTTAGACAGAGGGGCTGAGTGACATTTCATCATCCTCTTATTTAATTTGTATTTGTACATAAACTAATATGCTGTCTGAACATGCATCTCTGTCCATGAAAATGGTCACTATCACCATACCCTTCACTGACTGTGCCAACCCTTCAGTTTTTCAAGCAGTTGTTTGTAAATACAGTATGTAATCGCTTTGGAGTCTTAAGATACAGAGACATCTATCCATTTTATCTTTTTTTTTTTTTCAGCTGATTTGGGATACTGGGAACCTTTGTGTGAGGGGCATAACAACACCTGTTTGTTACAGTTTCATTACAACTACGCATCAGTCTGCAGCAGCTGTCTGGATTTTTAGCCAACTCTGCTGAACACAGGGCCCTTTATTTCTGTAATGATTTCCTGGAACTATAAAGGCTAATTTTTACATCCTGTATGCAATAAAGAGGTTTGATTTATGCCACAGGGAATAAAGTGTTGGAGCAGAAGACAGACAGCAGTGCTAATGATACTGTGAACACTAAAGCTAAGTAGGATGGAATGGTACATTGATTTGGGTGATCCTTCTCCCCTTCATTTTACATTTTGTTAAGATTTTTAATTTAATAAAGCATAATGATTTTATGACATGCAAGTTTTTCTTTCTTAGCCCAAGTGCAGGTATGATGCTGCATTAGACATTTTCCATCTAGGAACAAGAACATAGTTGTTGTATTTGGCCACTTGGTGGCAGTAAAGAAAGAACTTTCAGAGGTTCAAGAAGTACCCAGTGTAACCACAACATGTAATGATACAATTGGATGGAGATGAAGGTTTATGAATCTTGGTGTATGTTTCAGATAACTGCATGAAAATAGTCTGCCTTCATCTAAATCAAATTTATGAAGTGGCAATTATTTTATTTTTGATACCTTAAATACTTGTAAACAGCCCTTACAGCGAGGAATTAATGCTCTAGAAGAACCTGGGAAAACATGGAATTTTATGACATTTTCTAGCTCTGGGAAAGTCATGAAATTATGCTTTAACAGTTTTTAAAATATATGGAACTTTTCAGGAATAACAAAAAATTATAGAGAATAATTAAAAATTTCTTAATGGATACTATCCATTGGCAGACATTTTGATAGGAAAAAGATAACCCAATGTTTCTGCAGAAACTTGATTTTTCAGGATAAGTAATTTAGAAATATTACAATTAACATATCAAAGGTTCAAAATATGTGTGACTATACACTTAGAAGTACATATGGTGTCTTTACTAAAGCATTGTACAATTCAGAAACATGGGTTTGATATATAAAAAAAAAAAATCAATGAAATAAATTATAACATTTTAAGTGGGCAAATTTTTGCTGTTCAATTTTGTTCCCAGACAGACTAATGTTTTCCTCAGTTTTGGTTTAGATGTTGCAGTGAATTTTATTGGTCAGCATTTAATTTAAAACTATAATTTTGTTAACTATATTATTACAGTCCTTTATGGGGTGTTAACTCAGTATCTTTGGAGCATTTGAAGTAAAAATTAAAACAGAGAATGTGTAATGTTTCATTTTCATACAATTATGTCCACATCTGTCCTAGTAGTTAAAGGCTGTGAACAGTCTTCTAAACATAGGGGAAAATACATTTTTACTCTAAAATGTCTCAGAAGATTAAGGTGTGGGACTATTTTAGAAATAATCTGCTCTGAAGGAAAAAACAACAATGTACAGTAAAGATTTCACTGTTCAGTTAAACACGTGCCACTTCCATAGAAGTAGAAAAACACAAAAACTGACACAATAGGCGTCACAGTAGTGGATTTATTTTCTATTTTATTAGAAAAAAGTATGTTCATAAAACTTTCCACTATACATGTGTATTTAACAGTTTTACAAAAGTGGCTTTATACTTTTCTTCCAAAATAGTTCTTATACTCTGAAATAAACAAATTCACAAAAATAATCTATATTCCTTCTGAACATGAAAAAGTAGTGTACATCTGTTGTAAAAACGAAGGAGGGCTGGGGTCCATGTCAAATGTAAAATGCAGCAGAGGGCAAATGACCAACTGTTAAAGTTGACCAACAGATGACCGTCGGCCAAGTCTGGACAGATGCATGGAGTCCTTTAGGGTAAAGCTGTAAAATAAGGGAATCAATGGAGTGGATGTGTGAGCGTTACACGACTCTGTTTGTGTGCGTGTTTCAAGTACTGGTTCTCAAAAATTCACATCAACATTATGGATTCACTGATGCTCCACTAATAATACACATTTAAATGAGCCTCAATGTCAAATAAAGATAATAAAATAAAATAAATGGAAAGTATTGTAAGACATTTGTCTACTTTTACACACTGTATAATCAAGGTAGTTATCATTAGCTCATTGGCCAATAGATCATGAGTTTTTGTGAAGGAGGTGTGTCTGTGTTATCTTTGTGAACAATTGTTTCAAACATCATTGTCTTCGTTTGTTCAGTTTTCAGAAAATATGTTGTTGTTTTTTTGACACATTTTTGAAACACTAAAAATGTGCCTTTACTTAGTAATTATATAAACACATATTTTGATGGTTTTATATAATTACTAATATCAGTATAGTTACTATTTGAAACCAAGAAAAATCCACATTACTACTAATGAGAAAAACCCTAATGAAGATCAAAGGTTGCAAGACATAAAGAAATAATGAAGAAATAAAGGCATTTTATTTTTTCCCCACACAATTCCTACTGTCTTGGAATATATTTTTGAAATCTTGCATGGTAATGTGGATGTTTCTTGACTTCAAATAGTAAGACACACTACAAGTTTCAAAAGAGCACCTGTGGATAATCACCAATAAGACCCAGCAGCACTTCCAATTTGTTGGTTTACAGATCAGTAGTTACTACTGAGCACTGATGAGAAGCCACATATGGACTTTTATTTAATTAGTTGAGTTTTCCTCCAGTGTGAGTACCACCCACTCCTATTGGGAGATTGATCTCCTGCATCAACACCACAGGAGTCTAATATCGACAGAACCTGACAAACTCATAAATTCAAGTTGTTATTAATTCTTAATAGAATATGAAGATGAAATACAGGGACATTGGTTCTATTTCTTCCCCAATTGTGGTTATATGACACCACTTCTATTCGTACCTACCATGGAAACCAGGTCTATATTTGACCTGGAAAAAACAGCTTTACCATGGAATTCAAAGTGTTTTGCAGTTAAATTTCCTGAGAGTTTTTATATCTCCCATCACTACAAGGATAGAAAATGACACTTGCACACATAAAGGCTTCTTCCTTAATACTGACGCGTATCACTATCAGCTGATAACAGTATTTATCTTGCAAACATGACACATCAGTGGATCCAAATGCAGATAAAATGAACCAGATGCTTTTAGTTGTAGGATGAATGTGCTGGGTTATTGTCTCCTAGAAATGGCTGCAGTCTAACAAACACTTTTCAGACCAGCTGAAGAAAGGTCTGTGTTAAAAAAAATATATAAATAACAGCAGTAATCCTGTCTGTCTCCTGCTTTGCCACATCTGTTGTCCTTTTGTGTATCTCTCTGTCGGAGTGTGTTTGTGTCTAACGAGCCAAAGTGCAGATACAGACAAAAGCCATATGGATGTTTAAGGCATCTGTCAATATGAAGAGGATTATATTTTTAAGTCTCTTTACTCATCCCCAGTGGATCTGTCCTGAAGGCCCCTCCTCTCCTCCGCTTTAAACACTCTAGCCTCAGCTTTTAGCATGATGTGATGTAACAGCACAGGGACAGTATCAGCATCTGCTTTCAGTGCATTTGTCCTTTTCCATCCCACAATTTCAGAACATTGTCTTTTTTCTTTCAGTGGTGATGTGTCAATACAAAGTTCTTCAACATTAGCTTCATTCATTTCCGGAGCAAAGAGTATAGTCAGTTTGAAGACTAGCTGCCATTGTCGTTGGGAAGCTGTGGAGATATTGGGTGTTTCTCCTCCAGGTCAGTGAGGGCCTTCTCCAACTGCTGAATCAGGACGCGCTTCTTGAATCTGGGAAAGATACAAGGAATAGTTTTTTTGTCATGGGTGTGAATATTTTAATACAAGATATGTGAATGTGAACCTGGTCTACAAAGGACTGTCATGTGTTTTGTCTTAGTTGTACATTAGTACATTCAAGGAGACTACATGAACAACATAATGTAACCGTACAACACAGAACTCTTTTAGCATTACTTTACAGGCTGCTTATGTGTCAGTAGATACAGTATGTTTCAAACTGCTTCTTTTTATTCACATTCTCAAAACAAGTCTAACTTGGATTATTGTCAGTAAATTCACTACATAAGCATAATGGTAGCTATGAATCACTATTGGAACCAAGTTCTGCTATTTGTGGTAGTTTGGAAAATGTCCTTATTTGCCTTTCAAAGAAACCCAATTAAAACAAGTTCTTAGGTGATGGGCTTAAAGGAAGTGGAACATTCAGTGACCTGACAAAAGGTAAATCAGAATAAATATAATAGATACTTAGTAGACTCAATAGATATTCAGCATGTCTGCCAATGAGGAAACACAATCAGAATTACTTTATTGATCACAAGGGGAAATTGCTTATCATTAGAAGAGAGAACCCAACTTTAACTATATCAGTACAATGAACATATTAAATGGAAACAATGTCATGAAAGAAGAACTGCAGAAACTGGAGTTACACAAAGGATTTAACAGAATGTGGAAAAGGTTGAAACAAGGTATATGATCAGGAACAGATAAGGGTTGGGGGACAAAGACTAAAGCCAGTCTTAGGTTTTTATCTATCAACTCCCCAATCAGCTGCTCTGGTCATTTGTTATTGTCAATAATTTCTAACAGGTAAAGCTTGAAAGTATAATGTTCAGCCACTTCTTAATATTCACATTACAGTAGTGGTGTATGGGAATTCATACAAACATCTTTGTTCAAATTTTGTGATGCATTTGAATCAAGGATAGATCAATATATTGGCTGGGCCGATAATTACATTTTACTCTTGCATCAGTATCAGTTTGTTGCATTAATATGCTCTTTTTCCCCTGGCATGATTTACTGGCAGGAAAAGTTCACAGCACCTCCATGTTCTTGGAAATACTGCTGTCCACACTGAAAAAAGGTGTTTTTAGTGTAGTAATATTCACTAGATGAACTGTCACAACTTTTGTTTTCTACTGTAACTGTAAGTATCAGTGAGAACTGGAATTAAATATATCATTGGTACAATGAATAAACCATGTAGGAAGAGTAAGTTGTATTATGTATTTTCATATAATATTCAAAGGTTTCATAGTCATTGCACATGAACCAAGAAATATCAAGTTTTAATAGTGTTGCGTGTTTCAACTCTCCGCATGCGCTCTGTCATGTAAGGACAGTTTGTGCTGAGTCATGTGACTCATGTAGTTTACAGTGACACTGAGTCATGTGACAGTGCACTACCTTGCAATTTGTAAATATTCATTAAAAGGAATTTGCTGTGCTGTCATCTGTGGTTCTGTTGCTCATGTTCAGCCTATAGAGGAGCAGAGCATGGTGAGCTTGGTAGAAGGAATATTTCAATTTGACACCATGACTGAACGCTGCGAGCTGTTGTCATTGTTGATTTTAGAAAGAACTGACCTGAAAAATTAAGTGTACTGAACACTTTGTTTAGTTTTTATCTGAATGTAAGTTTTATTATGTGAAATGCTAATGTTACCTGTTCTACCTTCACCTTTCTCATTTTTTTTACCAGTAGTTTAATATTATTTTTAGTTTACTAAATGTTTCCCTGTAAAGAAAAAAAAGGATTTCTGACATTTGTTATCATTTGACAGAGAAAAAAATCTGTATCTGCTGCACATAGTGACTTAGAAATATTGGTGGCCTTGTATCAGTCATCAGCTAAGGCTGATGTAAAAAAAAAAAATCAGCAATCCATATCAGTCAATCACTAATTTGAATGAAGATACAACAAATAGAATGACGCCCTCATAATAAGGTGTTTCTCATACTGCATACTGTTTCTTTGTGTCCTACCTGGCAGCCTCCTTGATAGCATGTAGGATGAAATACTTGTGCACATTAACTGGCCCTTTCACCTGTTGAAGTAGTCCGAGTATTGCCTCATAATCTGGGAAAGAACAACACACATACCATCAACCAATAGTTGCCATAAGGACATGTTCCTCTGTGGTGCAGACATCATATCTCTGCTTTGAATGTAACTTGATACACTGGAGAATCTTCAAACAGAGATGGAAAAAAAAAGGTCTGTACTTACTTCGACCAGGTTTTCGAACCTCCTTAATGACCCGGGTCCTTAACTCTGCTTGGCTGCCATCTAACGGGGCTATGAATATGGTCTCGAAGACACCCGGGTCAGGGTCTGCTGTCTCTAAGTGGCTCTGTGGACTCAGTCTTTCACAGATGTTTTTCTCCTCCAGCAGCTGCTCATCTAGATGATCTTCCACTAATCTTTCCTCCATCATGTTAATGTCCTCTCCTGGATCTCCTGCTCCCAGTCCGGCTTTCTCCTCAAGGCTTTCCAAGGTTGGGTTCCCTACCACAGTGTCCATCTCACTTGGCCAATTCTCCCCTGACTCGTGCCCCAGAACTCCATCTCCATTACTCTCAGGGACCAATGCATTGTTGCCTTCCACTCCTTTTGGGTTAAACAATAATTCATTATTCTGTCTGTACAGTAACATTCATTTAACATTTTGAAACAGTTTTCCAACATTTCTTACCTTTATGCTGTGGAATTGGTTTGAGAAGGTTCTGCTGTCCTTGAATCCCTCCTGGGTTCTTTCCAACCATCACATGGTTCGTGTTTCCTGGTGGAGTCAGTGGCCGCCTTAATAAAGGAGACATGCTCCGCCTTCTCTTCACACTAGCACCTGAGATGGAGTCACCGGAATTTCCTCTTTTCTTATTTTGAGGGCCTGCTACAAATTCATCAGCCTCATCAATCATCATCCCCTGATGTTCATACACAAGAGAGAAAAAGATGGACAGATGTTAGAAACTGCAGTATCCACACCTCATAGTATTAGTCAACATTTTATATTTAAGTCTTATCACCTTCTTATCCTGCTTGAATGGATTCCCAAAGGTGTGCAGACGTTTAGGTTGATCAGGGTCAATCTCTCTTAGAGGTGATGGCATCATTTTTAGGTATTCTTGATAGTTCCCCATCTGAGCCACGGGAATGCTGTGCAGATAGTCTGACAAATACATTGCACTGCGTTAGTACTGATGAAACGTTTGAGATGTTTTCTTTGTGTGTGTTGTTTTTGATGCCTATGTAGGTGACATTTGTGTCAGTTCTCTGTTTTCTCCATCTGAGTTCATATAACTAACCTTCGTCTTGCCCTCGGATCAGTTTTTGTGAAGTCCGCAATAAATTGGAGCGCATACGTGTGAGTTGGTCCAGCAGGTTTCGTCTTGGGATGTCGTAGGCGTTTCGATAAGCTTGTGGTTTTACATCCTGTGAAAAACATCAACACATCAGTAATGTTTCTCCACCCACACAAGGTATGTTGAACTTTTCTGAAGGTGCAGCCTCGGTGGTCTAAATCTACCTTGTTGAGCAGACCGATCTGGAATCCGGCAAACTCTTTGAAGTTGATGTCCACCAGGCGAAGCGGCCCTTCCCCAGTGATTCCCTGCAGCAACTGTTTAAAGTCTCGCCGGTGGGCCAGAGACAGCGAGCTGGAGTGGTTCTTCACCTTTATACCAGTCTCTTGTGGTGCCTTCTTCCCCACGGACACGATTAGACGGTCTGATTCCATCTTTGCCTTTACACCGACAAGAGGAAACATCCTGTTTATATCTTCAGCCTCAAGATTAATTAATAGGAGCTTTTTAAGAAGTAATATTTACTTACCTGCTGGCTGAGTTTCTTCAAATAGGAGATAACACTATAACTTAAGCCACAGTCCATGTTGTCTGCAATAAGGTTAGGTGCACCCATCATCCTCAGAGCCTTTTTTAAGGGCTGTCAACAAAAAGAAAACAAGAGAAAAAATAATGTTAGAGTTATGTATTTAAAACATTTACTAAAATATAAGGGAGACTATCAAATTTTAGTTTTACCATGAGGTAGTATGGAGGCATGGTCTTCAGATACATCTCAAATGCCTGTCGCCACTTCAAGTTGGGTTTTAATTTGTGCACTTTAAACAGATCATCTGAAAGGAAACAGAAAGAACTGATCACTTAATCCTAAAGAACAGAAAATATTACACAATATCAAACAAGGACAGTCTGTCATGTTGTTCTGTGCATTAGAATAAACTATAATCGTGTTTACAGTCCAAAGTTATTAATTAAGCGTCCCATAAAATGTTTTTTTGAATATAATATTAGCTCAGACCTACTGACCCAGAAGTTTTGCGGCCACTTAAAAAAAAAGCCTTCTTGCCAGATGTCTTACCGAGCAGTGGGAGGAGAACTGGGTAGTTGTAAGGCATGACGAAGAGGTTGACACAAGTGAGAGTGGTGCTGGCTTTAAGGTAACCAAACGGCTGGCCAAGGTCATTTTGCTTCCCACTGCTGTTGACAAACACCTGGGGACCACACAGAAACATTAGTACCTTCTAATCTTTATCTCTCAAAATGAGGCTAGAAGCAACCTCATTATATGTAATTTTCAGGAAAATCCCAGAGGTAGCACCAGTGACTGTACCAGCAGACGGAGATGTAGGGCAAATGGAGATCTGCTGTGTATACGTACCTGCCAGCACATGTGGGGAGATTTCCTTTCAAGAATGTACTGGGTGAGAGGGGAGGGCTCCAGTTCATACTTGTCAAAGGGGAGTTTGTCTATCACCATGGGCTCGCAGTCCACACAAGAGAAACGCACGACAGGGTGAGCAGAGCGAGGCGGCTACAAGGAGCACAACAGACATACAGGTACACACTGTAACTTATTGATCCACTCATATGAAATATACTTTACATCTTTATGGAGAGGTAATAAGTTGCTGTATCAAGATAAACTATGATCTTCAAAGCCTCTCTTCTCACCAGTGTAGGGGAATTCTGGTCTGGCCAGAAAGACTCAGGTATTGGCCAATGTCCAACTGGAACTCCTGTTTTTGGGTTTGGCCTTACATAGATGAGCTTGTGACAACTGTGCCATGGCTGTGGACAGAAGGATGACACAGGACGACTGGTCTCCACAGAGTTATCTGTAAAATAAAAGACCTTACAGTGCTGGGGAAACCTGCTTCTCAGCCACATGCTGATAAACACAGACGTTTCAAACATATAGTTAACTTCAAAGCATAATTGCCAACATTTTTGGCCAAATTGTGTTATCTAGAGAACTTTAATCTCCTAACACTGCTGATTCATTTTGTAACATTGACTATGTCCCAAAAACATGACATAGGCAATTATGCTATGAGGCTAATGATATGTAAGTTATCAGTTCAATTTAACTGTGACCTGTTAAACCTGGTGAAACTCAGATTATTGCACTGAGTGTTTCCTTTCTCTCCACTAAGCAGTGGTGTAACAAGACAGCAAAGGAAATACCACTACTGAAAACATATGTATACACACTGTAATTTAGCTTTAATGGTATCTATCACTACACTAAGTGTAGCCTTGATGCATTATAAATAGCGATTATTCAAAGATCTTGAACCCTGTAACCTCAGCTAAACATAAAGTCTATATGGGAACATATATAAGAAGGATTAAGCCCACAGCTGTTATTAAAACTACAGAGGAAAAACTGTCACAAGAGGGTGACATTTAAGTGGCACTGCCCCTTCCAATCCAAGCAATCATCACAGAACATTACTTTGGAAAAAATATGATATACCAGTAAAAGGCCAGACAGGAATCACATTTTGATCCATCTTTTAGACATACAGTGTTTTGTCAATTTAAGATATAGTTTTGTCAAAAAAATTCCAGTCTGTTGTAGTGATATTAAAGTATTATTTTTTCAGTGAAATGACCCAGTAGACTGCATCTCTTGTTAGTTAGTTAGTTCCACACATTTCTCCTCTTTTTTAAACAAGTGAATAAATTACAGCGATGAGAGATGATCGTGGAGAGTACACTTAAAATGATCTCACTTGTGCAACTTTTGAGTGTAATTACGTATTGTCACAGAGTACATCGATAGTTATAGGACAAAAACTGATTTTCTTGAGTTGCAAAATTACCTTTTAAATTGACAAGACATATGTGTAGAAAAGAAAGACATTCCATCAGAAGGATTGAAATTTTAACCTGACTCTCGCCATCTGGTATCACAATACCATCTGGGACCCTCCCACAACCAATACGTTTTCAAAGAAGGGCCCTTATCTAAAATCCTTGCATGTGATTAGATGAAGAATCTGTCTGTCATCTTCACTGATGCAGCACTCATGTTGAACTCAAGCCATGACATAGCTCAGAGCGACAGCAGGAAGAGGAGCCATACTGCAGCAGACCATCAAAACAAACACTACAGTACGGCTGAACCTAAACTGACCTCTGTGTTGTCTGTAAATGACCACTGTATGTGCAGGGAAAATCGGAGGATAAAAGGCAACATCTGCAACAGCCAGCAGATATTCCTTGAACTTCCCTATGGAAAACGGGTAGACCAGCAGCTTGCAGAACTTGGTCTTAACGTGTCAGATGTTCACAACACGCTGCCCAATCATGGGAAGTCCCACCCAGTGACACTGATTGGCTCCTTTGTTTTTCCAGAAAGCCTGAACCTCACGATCATGCAGATGGTTGCATGAGGCAATCGCAATGCCCCCTAGCGTGTAGTTTGGCAAAGCGCAGCCAGATGACGTGAATCAGGTTATTGGAATTTAGGATCTCACTCGTCATTTTTATTTGACCCGTGGAGATAGGACATGAAGATTCTCTATAGGTTCCTCCTGCTATATGTCTGGAGTATCTATATCTCACATAACTGCATAAAATATAATTACAAAATCAATAGAAACAATAATTTCTTAATGTGAAAGTCATTTTATGATTCAGGTCTGAGATGGTGGTTCCAGTTGTCACATACGTATTGGTGTATAACAAACATGTACATGTAAGTTTTCAAACTCACCTTCCCCGACAAGAGGTGGATCTGGCCCCGTCTTCTCAAAATTAATAACAACACCACTTTGAACCTTTTGGACCAGAGACTCCAGACACTGGTTCAACATCCTCTGTGTCAGCACACAGTATGACCGCCCTAAGAGGAAAACAGGATGCGCAACCATTACAAATTCCACAAAGTGCAGAGGAGTGCTATCAAAAATGTGTACATTAACACAATTGTTGTCTCGACGCTGTTGTCAATAAAGTTAAACCAAATTTGGCTATCAACACTAATAAAAATGGCATACCTCCAGTGACTTCACACATCTGAGTGATGGCAGACTCATCTGTGGGGACGCTACCAAGCTGCTCAGTGTCTGGCGTGGCTGCTCCTGGCAGCCTCAGAACCAATGCAAACAAACGCTGGTCCCAGCGGAAGGGCTCTTTGGTCAGTTCACTGCCTGCCAAAGGCGAGTTCAAAGGCAGGTGCAGCTACAAAGACAGATACAAAAGAACAAGACAAGACAGTACAAAACTGTACACACAGTATTTGTAGTAATGCTAACATTAATTTGGTTCACTGTACTTATTTGTGTTCTCACCTCATCTGGCACCCCAGAGCTGTGTGTAAGCTTGTTCCCGTCAGTGATAGTGATGATCACAGATGGCTCAAGGAAGAAAGGGTTACGGCCCTAAGAGGAAAAATTATACCATTCAGAAACTAGAAAAGCACTCAGAGTGCAGACCTCTGCCAAGGCAGACCCCCCACCCCCACCCCCACACACACACCAAAATCTAATAATTTGTTGATCTCTCCATTACCACCATACCCTAAAAACGTCATCAAAATCCAGCCATCATTTTTCGAGTTATGTTGTACACACACAAACGGACAGATAAATGCCGGCAAAAACATAACCTCCGTGGTGGAGGTAATTACTTCAAATTCAAGCATAAACTGACCTCCAATAAGTTCCTTTTCTTTACACTTCAGCCTGAAAACACTGTTCTGCTCTGTGTCAGAATGCCTCTCTAAGCTTCCTGTGTGTCCTTGTGTTACTCGTTGAGGACATTAGCCTCTATCGCTGTACTGCAGGGGTCAGCCATGTCTCATTCAAGCCCACAGAGAGGAATGAAGCGAATTTACACACTCATCAAGACAGAATTCATTAATACTTCAGAGAAGCAATCTATCCCTGCTTGTGAGCAGAGATTAGAAGAAAAGATATGTATTAGGAGAAGATGACAGAGCTCACTGAGAACAGACTGGGTAGATTCAAATGCAATTAAAAGTTAATATTCTGCTCTTTGTCTCCAGGAGTCCTCGTCCATTTAAAATATTTCATGATGATGTATCAGCTAGACGGAAGCTCTTTGACTCTCTTTAAGTGAAGTCAATTACCTGTCCATAGTTGTCGATGCCTGACACGAGGCGGTTGAGGTTAAGCAGGTCAAAAGCTGTGCGAAGAGCATGCCCCAGTGTAGTGAGTCCAGATGCCTGAAGGTTCTTCAGCTCACACATGAAGGTGGCATGGTTCTCCTTCCATCCGGCCTGAAATATATTCACAAATGGTGAGATGAACATAAACAGTCATGTAAGATGCTGACAGAAGCCTGAGGTCACAGTGCATGGGGAATGGCCACAAACTAAAATTAACTAAACACCTACAGACAGCCAGTTACAATAATTACACAAAGAAAAGAGGATTTTGTTCAACTGATAACTACAAACTGATGTGCATCAAACATTCACACCTCACCTTTAGCAGGGAGTTTGTATTTGATTTAGCCCCTTATATAATCGTCACCATAAAATGAGATCAGGTTATGGGAGTCTCTGGGACTAGAAGATAATATTATTGAAATTCAGCCCAACATTTGAGCTACATTGTGCTGTTTAAGAAAAGAGTCTAATTTCATACATGACAAGCATCCAAAAATACACTTCCCACTTGCTGCCTGTCTGTTCCCTGTGACAGAGATACACTCTTCTCCCACAGGAGAGAGGATGTGGGTGTGTAACTCCTCTTGGACTTTTCTCTAGCGAGGTCAAGTATCTTAGTACTGCAGCTTCATGCTTAATCTAAGGATGACCTGCAAGCTTACCACTTCCTTGCTTGGGAGAGGGAGGGGGCGGGCTAAAGACACAGAACATGCTTCAGGATCCACATGTGTGCTTGGAATCAGGCCAATGGATGTCTTTTACAATTACTATGGCATATCAATCCAATGCCATGATTACTGAAATGTGGAATTTATAACATGGGAAGAAAAGGTTTTTTTTTCAAACTATGAATTTAAATTCTCAAAAGATAAAGATCTCATCCTGCTGGGGAAGGGCTGACAGGGGAAACATAGTCATAGGGGTAGTAGCAGAATAGTGACACATGCAGACACTAGTGTAGGCCAGTTGAGGTGTAAGGCATAGCTTGCACTCAATAATTCAAACTACAGAATATTTCTATTTTCTTTCAGCCTAACCTCCTCTTTCTCGCTCTACATCAACAATTTATTGCTGCTATAACTGTGCAATCAGAGTAGCTCCATTCACCATAACCTTGTCCTTTCATCATAATCCTCAGTGCACAAAGCAGACAGAAACAACAAAGGAGAAGGCAATGAAGACAGACTTGATACACGCAGAAGCACCTGGATAATTTTATGTGACAAAAGAGAACAGGATCTTGGGAGATTGGAATGAAAGGCTGCAGAAATTATTATTTTAAGTAGGCCGCATTTAGTGATAATTGGAATTTCTGATGAATTCTGCAAGGTCAACGAAATAAATACACGAGCAGAGGGAGCATCATATGACTGACAGCATCCGCTTGTAAAAAACGGTCATGACCCCTGGTTTACACACAGTCCTATGATAACCCTGCAAAAATAGACACCTCTGTCAGCTAGGAAAATTATTTTTGCCCTGCCTAACACAAAAAGCCCTAAGTGCTATTTTCATTTTACCAGCAGTACAACCAGAGAAAATTGACACAAATAATTTTCTTGTAATAAATGACCTGAAAAGCATACAAGTCTTTACAATACAACATACACTATATGCTTTCCCCAGCTATGTGGGAGACACATACTGTGTACACCAAAACCTCAAAAAGCACAAGTCCCTTTTAAAAGTATCTGTGGTTATTTCTTTAAAGTGAAAGGTAATAAACTGTTTCATCTCAACTTATTTTTCAAATATAAATAATCTCTTTATTACACATTTATTTATTTATTTATTACAGCATGAAATGTATAAATATATACATCAATAGTTAAATATCTCGACTCCTCCAGGAATTAGGGTCTGCCCGATGTTTCAGCCTGTTAAAAGGACATTTTTCCTCACCATTGTCACCATTCACAAGTGTTTGTTTCTGGAGCATTCTGTTGGGTTTCTGTAAATTAGAGTCTGGTTTTGACCAGCTATATATGTAAGGTGTCACGAGATAACTTATGTTATGATTTGGCGCTATATAAATAAAATTTTATTTGATGTAAACAAAGACAAGCGCTCTGTTAATAAAATAAAACCCAAAACACTTTACTCCTTAGTATTAGTCTTATATTTTCATCCCTGTGTTTATTTTTTACCCATTTCCTGTTTTACTTCCTGCTTGAGTGATAATTAGAAGAGCATTCTCAAAGCATATTTGGTAAAAGATTTAGTGGCTGTGCCTATTCTGTCATAATTTTGCTGGTGTTCTATTAGCTGCAGCTCATATGCGTGCAGTAAATTGTATTTTAAAAGTGAGTAGTGATGGGCATTGTTAAAAAAAACAACTGTGTAACTAATTAGCTGTTACTATTACTTAATGTAGTCTAGACTTTACACCACTAACTGTAGTTTAGAATGAGGTAAATATTTACTTCCCTGCACCAACATAATGTAATTTGGTCATGTGGCATGAAATGAAATTATAGGACAGAACAGCAGAATAAATTGTTTAGTGTTGAGCATTAATGACATGGGATGGAGTCTGCATCCTGTGTACGCAGTAGACTGCCAAGAGATTTCTAATATACATCAGTTCTTGAAGCAGGGACTCTGGGGCTTCATGTGGGTACTTAGTGCTGGATTTTATTGGGTATGGGAAGCATAGAGAATAAGACGTGTGCCAGGTCATAAACCAAGTCAATAGATTAATGGTGAGTATAGTGATTCACAGACTGTATGCCCTTTTTCTTGCCTCCTTATATACAGTTACCTATATATGTATAAGCCTGAGTGTTTATATGCTAGAACATAATACTCATAGTATCGATATGACTAATAATTATCATATAAATAATGGCAATTTTCTTCAAGCAAACTTATGTAAATATAAAAAAAAAATCTCACGATGAAGAGGACTTATCAACTTTCAACCAATATTGGCCAATAGGAATACGGGGATGATGCAGGGGGCGGGGTACAGAATGATTGGCGGGCTCTTTGTCCAATCAACACATTATATTGCCAAAAAAATAGCGACGTCATAAGCTATAATAAATCTCTCCGCCTCCATCTCAACGCCCGAGACTTTTCTCAACACAAAAGCAAAATGTCCGCTGGATGTTCGGAGGCAGTGCTGCTCCGGGTCTGCGGGTATGAAGCAGAAAACTATGCCGTTTTTCGCCACCGGGAAACCGACCAACACTGGCTACAAACTAGAAGGATAATAAAGTCTCATTCATTGAAAAATACGTACGACTTGTCAAAGTAAAAATGGTATCAGTTGCTAATTACCTTCACTCCGTATGGTGGATCATCGAATGTAACTAGCATGTACCTGTCGCCTCTACTAGCCGGGTCTCGAGCACGCAGCTGTCAAAAAAAGAAAACCAAAATAACATATTAATTTCGACCGATTCTGTCCAAGGAACCCTAAGCTTACCAAAGGAACATACTTGCTGAAAAAAGTCGGGGAAAAATCATTCTTTACCTTCATAAAGACCTCAACCGCGCCTTTAGCAACGTCCAGATACGTCGTACCCAAATAAGTGCGCTGATTCATAGAGGCGGACGTGTCTAACAGGAAAAGTAAAATAGGCATTTTAAATGTAAAGCCGCGGTTGTATGCTTTTCTAAAATAACTGTTATCCACATATGACCTATCATGCGGCCAAACAGTTTACACATGTGTGTATATATTTATTATAATAGCCCCCCCCTCCTGAAGAGGGCCGTTGCCTCTGCCCTCTCTCTATCTGCCTTTCCAGAGCTCTGTCTCGGCTCGCGCTGTTCAACTTCTGCTCCTAACCGAATGGAACGCCCCGCTTCTTCCACTTCGACCGGATTGGCTGAGCATGATCACATAAGCCACGCCCACATCACATCAAAACATATAAGAGCTGAGCCGAGTACTGTTGTGTACTGTTCACCCACCTACAACTGTCTGCTCTTCACAGCGTTTAACAGCACGATGTAACAATATTATGCACGCGATTTGGCCGTTAAATAGCAATGGTTTTAAGCAAACAATTGCAGTCGGTTATTTATATGCTTGTTTTTTGTCATTATCTCTGTAACTCTCACCCACCCCTCTCTAAGACACACAAACATGCATCGGATATTTTAACTGCATGCAGATTTGCATTTTCTGTCCAAAGCAGACGCCACACATCATATGACATAAACATTCCCCTGTCTTCAGTACTCAGAGAAGATCCGACTCTGCAAGAGTATGTTTATCAGTATTGTTTTATTTTAAGTGATAGTGCATAGGAAATTGACACAGTGTTGTTAGGAAACACGTGATAACGCGACAGTCTGATAAAATTGCAGCGTGAAAGGGAAAAACAGCCTAGGTCATGCTGAACACAGACTGCATGTCCGTTATGTCCTCTGACAAGACATTTGTGCTGATACTTCATTAATTCACATTTAACATACCTAAGTACACCACAAACACCAAGGCGAGCGGATTTATGCGTTTGTTATTACATGGTTTCCACAAAGGAAGTTGTAAACATATTGTTCTCTTGTTTTGCATGTCTTTCCGTCCGTTTTGTTGACGTCTAGCACGTATTCTCCCTCTCCCCCCCGTCACTCGCGTTCCCTTGACTATCCCATAATGCACCGCGAGGTCTGCAGTATATTGACAAAGAAAAAGGGTAGAGAAAACATAAACAGGGTGGGTTCGAGAGCAGAAACCCCGGTGAAAACTTAAACGCAGGATTTATCCGGACGCTAACAGTAAGGCAACATCTCAATATAACATATTCATGATGTAATAAACCGTTCTGCTGTATTTTAAGTAATGACACTGCTTGTAGCTAATGTTAAGTGGCTATCAGCGTCCATCTAGGGTGTTCCTAGCTGGCTAATGCTAACCAGGGATAATACAGCGTCAGTACACTTAAACAGAGCTGTTACAATGTAAAACAAGCACAAGTTATAAAACTATCCAGTCTAGTCAGACATATGCAGTTGGCAAAGGTAGTCATCAAGATACCAACACTGTTATTGCAATTAAAACATTTCCCTAACGACCCATTTTATTGTGTCTGTTGGTGTTTTCGGCGACAGTTACACGTATGTTCAAGGTAGCTAACGTTAATACACTTTATATTTTTCGCACAAAGCTGTTCTCAAATGCAGCACTGGTTTTCTGACAACTAATCATGAATATGTCACGACAAGGCAAAATACACACGCTGTACATTCCGTTGCTGTATATAAAATAATTTCATCTAAGTTTTCCCTGTATATTAGAAAACAAAGGCAGTTGCGACACCATGAGCCTTTCCTGTATGTAAACACACAAAGACACGTGACCGTCCACATGGAGCAGGCTCTTTGGGGAATTGTAACTTTATTCACCTATATATTACTAGTTTTGGCATATTTTTATTGCGTATCTTATTTTCTCCTGTTGCGTGAAAAGATCTTACAAGTATTTTTAAAAATGATTTAAACGCACTATGCATTTTTTTAAACCACGAGGCGTGTCAAGTAGACGACCACTTCCATTTCCTTTCACAATAAAAACTCTAAACATAACTTTTGAGGCTGAACTTTTTCACTCAGAGGATTTCTAATCAGGTTTGGACACATGTATTCACATTATATCATGCCATTCTTATAAATGCTTTTAAGTAGCATTAAATATTAACAAATGACATATACCATCAATGAAAGATGATCAACTGAAATAAGCCTTACAGATAATATCTTAGACAATGCCTTTAATATCTTGTCATTAACTCATTGACTGCCATCTATGTTCAGAATACTTTTTGAAAAGACACACACACACACACACACACACACACACACACATATATATATATATATATATATATATATATATATATATATATATTTGGCAGTCAATGAGTTAACATAACTGGAAACATAACGTACAAAGATAAGACAATATTTAACATAGGGCTAATTGTTCTTTTGATATTTTATTTCAGAAAACCTATGTGTTGTGGGATTAGAATACTTTTATCCAAGTTGTGCCTTATGTGTGTGTGTGTGTGTGTCTTAACAGTAAGATGTTATGGCCTTAAGAAGCTGAGAACAGGAAGAGCCATTTCCACCAAATCTTCCTTGTTAGATTGTGGAGAGAGGGGTGGGGGACCCAGGCAGACTGTGGACGGGGGAGGGTGAAGAGCTCAGCTGGAGCCAATGCAGCAACAGCACCGACAGCCTGAGCTGGTGGAAGGCAGCCTTCCCGTGTTCGTGTTTCCCACTGAACTCGTCTTCTATGCAGATGAGCAGACGTCTCACAAGCAGGTGCTGACCCTCTACAACCCTTATGAGTTTGCCCTCAAGTTCAAAGGTCAGTGGTAAAGGACAGTCTGTTTACATCTTTATTTTATTATTTGTATGTTACGTTATCTATAAAGTTACTGTGTGTGTGTGTGTGTGTGCATTTTCTTCTTTGTCAGTGCTCTGCACAGCGCCTAACAAGTACACTGTGGTGGATGCCACTGGAGCTGTCAAGCCACAGTGTTGTGTTGACATGTAAGTTTGTTTTGTGTTTATTCCAACTCTGTTTAAAATTTTTGAGTAAATATACCACCTCACTTGGTGGATCATTGTGGATTAAACTACAAGTAGATGTTTAACAAATGCTTTATGTCTTTACAGAGTAATCAGACACAGAGATGTCCGTGCATGCCATTATGGTGTGTACGATAAGTTCCGACTGCAAGTGTCAGAGCAGAGTCAGCGCAAAGCCCTGGGTCGCAAAGAGGTGACGGCTACACTCCGTCCATCTGCTTCACAGGAGCCCCCTAGCCCCCGGGCGCAAGATGAGGAACGTAGAATCAAAGAGCAGTTCATGGAAAGCGAGTTCTTTGAGCAGACTGCATTCCAGACAGGTAGGAAGAGAAGAGAGAGGTAGAGAACTGTTGTTATACGGCCACTAGATGGAGCCAGAGGAATTCAAAACACAAACCTATGAACAGCATCTTCCATTACATTCCTATTATTTTTTCAACAGAAAATAGTAAGTGTTGGTAGTAAGATACAATAATGGGTAGGACTTTTTTATGTCTATTTTGCTTATAAATTGTTTAACTATTTGAGTATACATAGATCCTTTTCTTTGCGGTGAAGTCACATATGAACACTGTTCTTAACTGTTCTGTCACTGACAGAAAGCCGTCCTGTTGCCGGAGGGCCCAGTCTGTTGACGGTGCTGCTTGGGCTGGTGTGTATGGCCGCCCTGATGCTCCCCACACTAGGAGAGCAAGAATCTACTGTGCCTGTCTACCTCCACTTAAGTGTTAACAAGAAACTCGTTGCTGCTTACGTCCTTGGTGAGTTGTTGAGAAGTAAATCTGAGCTGTGTGCTTTTTGGGAACTAACTTGAATCATCGTGCACTGGTTGAAGCAGCACCTTCTGCTTTGTTGTAGGTCTTCTTACAATGGTCATCCTACGCACATGAAGTGCCCTCAGTGACCAGAGAGATGGAGTGAAAATGACCTGAATGATGAACAGAACAATCACACACCAGAGACACTACTGGAGGCAGGAAAAGTCACCTTGTAGAAAATTTAATTAGTCAAATCCTCATATTAGTGTTGACACAGCAATGATGTGCAAACAGTGAACGCCTCTGGTGTGTAGGTGAAAGGAGCTGTCCCTGAGCAGCTCTTGTGAAAAGAAGCAGGGTCATTGGTAGTGCCGTTTGGCCTCATTCCCTGTGTTTGTATCTCTCTTGCCATTACATAACAGAATATGGTTAACTTGAGTGTGAAGGGATTTCCACATGAATGTGATACATGTATATAAAGCCATTAAAGGTTTGTCATGGTATTCACCTGTAACCATTGTTATATTGATGTATTAAAGCATTTCTAGTGTAGAAGCTGAGGACTAAATGCAGCTGTTTGCATGTGTGGATACTTATCTGAATGAGTTTGTTTTTCCAGTCATTTCTTTTACATGTCACCAAAGGAAAGGTCTTTTTCTTAAGACAAGGGTTTGTATGCCATAACATATCGATGCTCCGTCAAACATTTAATAAAGTCTCAGTACATCCATCTGCTATCTTTGTACATCATGTTTATTTTTTCTCCAGTTTTGGTGGGAACGCAGCATACCAAGACATGGTGTTAAAGCCTTTGTTGGCTTTGAACAAAAATAATCCAGTATCCCTCAGGGTTCAGGGCTCAATATCATAAATTTTCTGACTGCCAGTTCCTGAGCATTAAATAGTAACATGGTTCCCACAAACAATGAAAAACCCGTAAAAGGCACATTCAAATCTAATTTTCTGGCTCAGAAATTTTATGAAATCAAGGAGAATTTGGGATTTTTTTTGGGAGAATGAAACAATTCTCTAAAATAACAGATAAGAGAAGAAACCTTTTAGCCATGAAACAATGTAGTGCAAAGAAAGGGATGACATGACTGATGAAACAAAAAAGAAATGCTCCCTAAATATTCCAAGTAAGGCTAAGACTGAAAATGAGTGGATGCACATTCTCAAATATAGGTTCAATAAAATCAAATGTACTTTATTGATCCCATACTGGGAAATCGGTGCACAAAAATTCAGAAAGGCCTGTACTCAATATAAAGCTGACATTTGTTAAATGCTCCAGTTGTGTCTGTTATTTAAATTTGCTATATTACAATTGTATAATTAAAAAAAGTTGTAATAATTATAGAAGTGACCATGAATAATACCCTGAAATACAGGAAGAAATATACTGCCAGTTAATTTTCCTACAATTATCTAACTTTTGTCATGGTTGTAGTCATTTCTTTTTATATGTGGGAACCTTGGTGATAGTCAATATTAGGAAGAACACAATGGGAATTGAAAAATGTAAGTACACCCATAATTAGAAAATCAGTCGGAGAGCGCAGACCCCCTCCTGAAAAACATGCATATGCACCCCCCTCATCACCACCTGTTTCTTGTCAGTATAAAAATTTCAGCCAAATCCATCCATAACTGAGTTGTCTTGCTCACTAACGGACAGACAGACAAACCCCAATGATTACATTACTCCGCCATTCCTTGGTGGAGTAATAAAGAAATAATTTATTTTGTCCTGATGTCCAATCACAAAAGACAAAAGCATAGGCAAGATGTTAGCCAGCTTGGCAGATTACAGCCTTTCATTACAGACATACAGTAAGGTTCAACATTTGTTTTAACTCATGCCCTGAACATTTCAAAAGAGGACTGAAAAACGGACAACTCGGAAAATATATCTCATTGAGAGCAGGGCACATTGACTGCCTTTTCTAAATTAGTATAAAATTGGGGAGGGAACAAAAACATTCAATAAATGAAATGCAACCACGCTTCTTTAAATTAAAAGGGTACACTTCTATAAAATGATTTACAATCACGTCCTTTCCTTTGTACATTGACATTACAGGCTATAGAGCCATAAAAGGGGTTCAGAGAGCGTTAAGTTACACAGGGGACACAGGGGCCACGACAGTCAAAAGCAAATTTAGGTGCAAAAATCACAGTACAGGCTTAACCTCTACATTATGTATGTATACTTGGATTCCATTCTTTTTTTAACGAGTCAAGCTCTTCCCTGCTTAAGACTGAACACAGGATCAAACACCACAGGATTGATTAGCCTGTGCAAAAAGCTCTTAAATGTAACCACAGCAGAGGCCATTTTAGTCACAATGTAATGGTACTGGTTCATTTTGCTGCATGTCCATGCAGTCAGCTGTATAAAGCTGTGTAAATAACACAAACAGTCAGTGGGGATAGTAACACCATCCACTTATTCATAATAAACATCATCTCCATAAATAACACTTTGCCAAAAGGCATTTCAGAAAGAGTACATTTCAATACTCCGCTTATCTACAATAGCATCCTAATAGAAGCATAAAGAAGTAGCCTTTAGTGTTGACAAATCAACAATGATGACCATTTGATTTTTCCCATGATTAACCGTGAGATGCTTTCAGTCACTCAAAACTGTAGCGATTAAACTCACAAAAAGTCAGGGGGGAGTGGGGCACACAAGGCAAATGGAAAAATCCACAGTTCACAGCCTCTGGCATAAAAAAATATTCTGAATGTCTGCTGAAAACACAGTTGTTACAGTAAAACACAAAAGGAACCTCCACAGTTGTAGCCCAGGATAGTTCCTTTTAAAGAAAATATTTGCCGACAGAGACTTGTCCCCACATTCACCTTGCAGCTGATCACAAGCTTAAAACAATGTATGACATTTGACAAGTACATATAATGTATGTACAAACGAAGCAGGAAAACAATAACTTAATTTTTTTGTTTCGTTTTTTCTTTTTCTACAAAAATCTGCAAACTGTGCACATACAGAAGCCCGTGGACCAGTTTTCCAGCACAAAACAGGAAAATGTACACATCCAAATTGTCCTTTTTTTTTGTCCAGTGCTCAACGTCTCTCTCCAGTGACTGATTTGCAGGAAAGCCACTGTGGAACCACAAGTGAAGCACCGTGGATGACCCTCTACTAGCAGCTGGTGCTCACAGTGCATTCAGTCCTGACCTGTTTAACTAGGCTCAACTCTACAAACAGCTTCTCACCTGTGGCTTTTGTTTCCTGAAAACGCATCTTGACCCTCCACAGTGTAGCCGTGATTACAGCCATTCACAAGCAAACACAGAATTCCACTTGACTAAATCTAAGTGACATAAGGTGTAAAGGGTCAGAGATGGAAATGGAGCCTAGAGAGACAGTGAGATTAAGATGAAACACAGCTTTCTCTTTCAATCCTTTTTAGTCTCTTCACTTTGGGGACAAATCCTGGATGGAAGCAAAGGGTGAGTTGCTGGACGAAGAAGGTGACACTCCCTCCATTTTGCCTGGGGAGTCGGTGGAAGAGCCGACGCTGCTGAGGCTGCCGTCGAGTAGATCTGGCGAATGACTGATAAAGGCAATATTACTTTATTTAAGTTGTTAAAAGACACTGTTTGTTTTGTTTTCCTTCCACAAAAAATAAAAAAAAACCTCTTACCAGGAGCTGAGATCTGACAGGTTGGAGACATCAGAAGACAACATGGTGGTCGTACCCTGGAACAGCCTCTTGGGTTGGCTCTCCGTCTCCATCTCTCCTGCTCAGTACACAGAACCTGTTAGCACTTTACATACACCAAGTCTAAATGATAATATAAGTAAAGTAAGGCCATTTTAAGGCTATGTTTATACAGTGACGATGAAAACAAGATGCAAAAGTGGCATCTCATCTTCAATTTTTTTTTTTATCTGCATTTAAACAAACGTTTTCAGGAGGAAATCTTTGTTTATATGCAGATGCAACAGTGGGTGAATTTTGATTGGATATGCATGTCAGCATATCCAATGTAGCTAATTGTATACCTGTCTCTGTTTGGCTATTGTATGCATATAAATTCTGTATAATTACTGAAACTATTCCCATCATACTTTCACTTGGAAGCATCCGTATCTGCCATTTCCGCCCAAACATTAGCGCGTGTTCTACGGCTGCTCTTACACTTGTGCTGTGTGACTCAACCCAACTTGACATGGCTCTAGCAGGATTGGTTCAGTGTGGCGCTGCTTAACTATAATTGGCTGCTCTTACGTCTGTCAAAACATGGACGAATTAATTCAAAGTTGTATCGAGTATATCACATATTTCTATCGAGGAAAAGTGATAGCACAATATATATATATATATATATATATATATATATATATATATATATATATATATATATATATATATATATATATATATATATATATATATATATATATATATATATAATTATGGTTTAATCAGCCCAGCCCTACCAATGTTTGATATGCTATACGTTAACTGTGGGGATCTCATTTGTTGTGCAAACATGTTCATTTTACTGGAGCTGCTAGAAGAGCTGTGGTATCCAGGTAGTCTGACATGTTTGTTGTTTTGGCAACTCGGCACATCGAGTATGACGTAAACGTGTATGCAATGTGAACATGTAATGCATTTCTTGCCGCTTAAACAGAGACACAACCCGGCACATCTTCAAAATTCCCCACTCTGAAAGGGGTCTTCAAATTTGTGCATTTGCAGACCTCGATGGTGTGGTTGCCGTGTAAACGAAAGGCACTTCTGATTAATTATGTCATATTTAGCCACAATCGTCCTCGTAAAAACAGCTCACCTTTGCGTTTGATTGGTCCCAGTATGCTAGCTCTGATACAGTTGATTGGGCTTTGACTCCGTCGACTGAAAAACATGAAAACAAGTCCATAATCTGTCATCTTCAGATTTGTTATATCAAGAAACATACTCATCTTCGCTCATATTTATTTGAAACAGTTAATTCAGTAAATAAAGTACAAAGAATATTTTCTTTAACTAGGAGAATACCTTGCTATTGTGTTCTTATGGGAAACAACTGAGGTGGCTAATCCCAGCTTCAAAGAGTAAAGTCCTACCATGCATTTGTTCCAACCACTCACTGAACCAGAGCATTTTGAAGAACACACCTTCTGGCAGATGGAATAATTAGTGGACTGGACTTTTACTCTTTAGAGCGGAGATCACCCACTTCTGGGTAATCTCTAGATATCTTTCAAACTACATGTAAAACAATTGCTGTCTAAGCTAAAGCTTGGGTTTTATCTTCGGAATAGTGCTTGTTTCTTTCAGTCAGCCAGGAAGAATTTGGTGGAAGCTACCTTCTTACCCGATTAGATTATAGAGATGTTTTCTACAGAAATACTACCAAGGCTCTTTTGTAATCATTCGACTCTGTTTTTCACTCTGCTCTTGGATTTATGCACCAAGCTTGTGGAATAAACTGCCTTTGCATGCCAGACACTGTCCAATTTTATAACTCATCTTAAAACACATTTTTCCTCCCTGGCCTTTGACTCGGTGACACATTAATTTTAGTTTGTTTATTGTACAATAATTTTTTTTATCAGTGTAGTTTTAGCACTTTATTGTACATGTACTTTCTAGTTTTAGATTTATTTTATTGCCTTGTTCTCCTTTCTGTTTTATGCATTTCTGTTGTCTTGTAGTGTGCAGTGCTTTGTGTCAGCTGTGTCTGCCTTTATAAATAAAGATGATATGGTATTTATAACTATTGATGCACCGATCAGCATTTTTTGGCCTGATCACAAATACCGATAACCAAAGAACTTGATCTGCCGATTGTTGATTACAGAAGGAATTTTAAATGTCCATACCTTTTATCTAGGTATGGATAGTTACATCCCTGAATGAAACAATTTTATAGTTACATCTTGGGCCGTAACCACCAAATATTTTTGTAATTGAGTATTCTGTCGATTTTCTTCATCGATTAATTGAGTATTCAGATGAATTCCATTTTTTAAA
Organism: Siphamia tubifer; assembly: GCA_020466265.1. Lineage (NCBI taxonomy): Eukaryota > Metazoa > Chordata > Actinopteri > Kurtiformes > Apogonidae > Siphamia > Siphamia tubifer. Next base: position 36,830,449 of record CM035792.1, on the reverse strand, counting down.
CCCCTTTAATTTCTGATGCATCATTGGTGAGTGTTCTATTCTAAATTTTCATAATTCTGAACATACAATGGAGCAAAACAAAGCAGTGACGGAGACTAAAAATAAACGGTTTGGGATTTGTTTGTTTTTACTATGTTTACAATTTTGTTGTTATTTTCCTCCTCCACAGCAGCTTTTAAGACACATTCACAGCAGCACATTTACCTGAAATAATGTCTCAGCAGTTAAAGGGTTAAACTAGATCAATCAATAAAACGGGGATGGTAGAAGACTGAGGTGTTTTGAGTTGTGTGCGCCTGCAACTGCGCACAGACAAACGTGCCTGGATGTGTGAAGCAGTTGTAGCCTAATAATTACACTACCTTGGTACATTTGCTAAAAATAATTACAACACGTGAAGCTACATGCCAACAGATGCTAGTACTCACCAGTTAGCAATACATCTAAGCTCTGAGTCCACTTTAACAAACTGCCGTTGAAGTGTGAATGCGTTCAGTTCAGGTGTTGTAGTAAATACAGCAGTACTAGGCTAATACTACTTTGCTGTGCGCACACTGTTGTCTGACATGCACAGCATAAAATGGTCCCAAACTTCTACTATTAATTAACTATATTTTAAAAAAGTACAGAAACAGTCAAGACGAGATGCACCTGTTCTGTAGTAATTTACCTTATGTGATCGGCTTTTTGATTGGCATATTTTTAGGCAATATCGGCCGATTATGATCGGTGCAACACTATTTATAACCTTTTCAAATGATTTTGCTCATCGTTTTGTACTGTACAAAAGAGTAGGTTGGTCTTCACTTCATTTAAGAAGGCACAAACATTGGCTCATACTTTTGTATAAGGCCATAGTTGGCCAGCCTGTTCATAGCTACTCTCTTAACTGTTGTTAAACAAGAGCATAATCTGCATTCACAGAGATATATTCTTTTAAATGTTCCCTCAGTGAATAGTTTGGAAAAACTGCCTTATCTATAGTGCACCAACTGCTTGGAATGAGCTTCATTGAAACTTACTGTATGTATTTCAATCAATAAGTTTAAAGCATATCTCAACCAAACCTTCCCACTCGTTCTTCATTTTTAACTTCTGCATGCATTTATTGTTTATCCTTTTATTTTTGTCTCCATCATGTTCAGTGTGCGCTGCTACCTTGGCCAGGACTCACTTGTAAATAATATATCTATCTCAATGTGATTTTTTTTCTCCCCTGGTTAAATAAAGGGATAATAATAATCATAAAAAAACAAATACTGTAGCACAGCTGTGTTACATCAAACTTTAAAGACCATTTTATGATTGAATATAAACATCTCTAAATTAATTCCTTTTTACTCTGACTTATCACATTTGGAAGTTGGTTTAAAATTTAGGTGCGACATATTAACATTTAATTCAAAATTAGAAAAGCACTTGGAAAGCACAGACCTCTACCAGTATTGTATATTTAGTTACAACCATTTCTGTCAAATATGGCCCTATCTCCCAATAGTAAAGAATCATTAAAAAAAAAACCATTAAAATCTTGGATTTAGATGGTGATCCGGAACACCCCCAAAATCTTATCACTTGTTGTTTTTGTCATTCCGGACATTCTGTGAAAATTCTATTGGAAATTTGTTGATAATGTTTTGAGTTATGTTGCTAAGAGACAGATGATGACAATGATTACATAACCTCCACTGGCAGAGGTAATTAAACTCTAAACTCGAGTCTTTAAAATGGCTGCTTCAAATTCTGCGTTCTTTGACGAAAATTAAGAGACACTCATAAAACCTGAATAGTCCCTGACATCAGTGTTGTATGACCATGTTTTTCCCTTACTCGAGTCAAACCTTTTCCTCAAAGGCTTCTTTGTGTAATAATCATACGTAGACTAAGTTTTTAGCAAGCATGCATAAAAATGTTAAGGAATACAGAGCAGCTAATTATGTTTATTATTTCACTTATCAAATTGAGAAAGAAAGCATCTCCATAATTAATAGCCATGCATTAGGATCTTGTCAACAGGTGTTTAATTTTGTTTAATGGTGTATTCTCTACCGAGTTGAATTAAACTGATTAAAATTATTCTTCATCCTGGTGATGTAAACACCCAAAAAAATAAAGTAAAACATCAGCTTATGATCTACATGTATAGTTTACCTGAAGCGCCGTGTTGGGCTGGGTATAGGGCTTGGCGTCAGGCCATTGCTGCTCACTAGGATTTGTAGTGAAGGAGAGAAGCACTGCTGCTCAGACAAAAGGGAAAAATAAGGCAAATTAAACAAGATGGTAATGATGACAAATGTCCACTGGCAGCTTGAGAATCACCCAAAGACTGCACAGACACACAATGAGATATTAGTCTATAACCTGACTATAGTAATATTATTGCTACCATCATATCACCAATGAAAGATGCAGAATGACGTTTAAAACTAAGACTTGTTAATTATATAAACAAGAAAGTCACATTAGTGTTAGCATTTTTTTTTGTTTCTTTTCTGTCCTGTGACAGTAGGGGTAGCAATATTTATGGGACAAATCTGCTGAAAGAAACTAACAAAAACCAAAAGGAATAAAAAGAACGATAATCCCCCATTGGTTTCGTTATCTTTAGTGATGCCTATATATGGAGTCTTGTAAACTGCTCTTGTTTGTCTTAATCAAATTGTTAAGTATGGAGAAAATCACGTTACTGAAATTCACAAAAATGCTTTAGCCATTAGTTTCATCTAATTACCCAGAAGATAATCAGATATGAGTGCAAACGTGAACATAGTGACAATGAGTGTACCTTTTTTCCTATCCCTCTGGTTGGGGAAGGGGCCGGGGACACTGGCACAAAGTCAATACGTTTTGGAGACGAGGATGCTGATTTTTCCAGATCATTGTCACTCTAAGGAACACACAAATAGAGCTAAATGTAGGAGCCATTTTAATCTTCAGTATACACCAAAAGGAAAATAAAATGGGTATAATTGTTGGAGTATTATACTACCAACTCAGTCTGTCCTTGAGAGACTGGTGGCCCTGTTAACTCCCACATGTTTTAAGTGTTTATCTAGCATGTTTGTATGTGTCCACTCCCAGGCAGTGAGTGACCAACAGCCAAAGGCCAAAACATGCAGTACATGCATACAGTAGATATGAAATCCTGATGAAAGGCAGAAAAGCTGCGGTAAAGTCTTGTTATTTACCAGACTAAGACTTTCTTCCCAGGACTGGCTCATTTGCATAGCAGCTTGAACTTCCCTGTGAGTGAAGAAATTGTGGAAAAAGTTGACACACACTCCAATAACTCAGCATGCTGCCAACCACAGAAGTAAAGTCAGTCACCCACTCACTCTATTTAAAATATGAGTGACTTACCGCTCATGAGCAGTTTCTCTGTTCATCACATCAACACCCTCTTCCTGCAAGAGTATGCATAAAATGTTATTTCTTGGGAAAAAAAATCATGAGAAATTGTTTATCAAAACGGCATTCTTCCCATCCACTCCTGCAATTCACGCCTTAAAAACTTAAGTATGTACCAAACATCATAATTCATTCAAACAATTGATACATTTGTAGGGCTAAATGTTGGAGTCTGATACTACCAAGTGATCAGCTATTCATGATCAATGGTCCTGTGAACTCCAGAAAGTGTTACTCTAGCATGTTTTGTACACACCGTCACTCCCTATGGCTTTAGAGGGGGACAGTGGTCTGTCATGCCTGATACCAACATTAAAATTTACCAAACTGCCCCAGTATCTTACTTGTTTTATCTGATGAAGCCTTGTGCTGGGTACTCGAATGGGTGATGAGGGAACCTGGGAAGAAGAGTTGGCATGGACAGAGGAACATTGATTCAAAGAGGGGGGGTGAAACAACTTGAAAATATTTGGTTGATGTCAATATTGTACCATATTAGGCCTGTTGACAACTGTAGTGCTATTCCTCCGGCTTCGCAGGACTTCCCTCTGGAAAACCTGGGAATTATCACTGCAATGACAAATTCACACACCAACCACATGTAAAGGACTTCAGTGGCATGGCATACATCCATGAAGTAAATGTAATGGAGCTACACTGGGGAGATACTTGAACGTGTAGGGAAAGCAGGACAAGCATATCAAATAAGAGATGCTGCACATATTATATTAACTATAACACATTGTAGAACCTTAGGCCATTTATCATGGGTGCACTGTTGGATCTTCTCAAGTGTCCATCCGTCTGAACCAACGAAGATGGGATTTCCAGATCGAGCTCCATCTTTTCTTGTGGCATGAGTCCTGAGTTGTTCATTTTGTAAGCTAATGCTACCCGTCACCAGTTCTTGAAATCAAAATGGCTAACCAGCTCGGTGCCGTTACATTGTTTCAATTGTCTTATTTTTTTCTACATGATTAAAAAACATCAATCAGATAATAGATCTGACGCGAGACAAGCCAGCGAGCGAACTATAGGTGACCCACAGTATTATGTGCGGCCCTTTCGTTTTTATCTCCTCCGCTGGAGCAGCTTAACTTAGGCTTTTAAAAATAACAACCTTATCTTTATAACTCTATATATCACACCTATATCATTACCCTGGACTGGTTTGCGGTAGCCTTATCTGTAACGTTAAGACCAGTCACAAACTTTACAGGTGGATGTTTAGCATGCTACATACCGCACAATGCCTGGTAACTGCTAGCTACCAACCCTGGAGTATGCTGGTGCAAAGCAGCAGTGGATCACGACTGGGGCGCTACCAAACTAAGACTGCATGTTAGCGGGTCAAATATGCTAACTTTAGTCGAGCTAGACGCCTAGTTGGCTTAAGCACAAAATGAATGTTGACCTTAAATCCAACGTAGGTGACGTTAATGTGCCGACGCTGTTGTAGTAGTTCTAATAACGCAAGTATACCCTACTGCTAACACAAGATAGCTAGCTAAAGTCAGCCAGTGTTATGCTATCCTTATCGCTCGTTCCGCGGGTCCAGCAACAGCCGGGCTAGCAAGCTAAGTTAGCATGAACGCTAGTAGCCGCAATGCCATGTCAAACACCTCGCTGCATGCTCACGACCATTACTCCAACACTGTTCACAGAAGGAGGCTAAACTGTGTAGGATATGAATATAACACGCAATAAAATTTCCTTTCGTTTTTGCAGGGTACCGCCGAAAATGAACAGGACCCCAGATAATCACAAGAGTTAGCCGCTAGCAGAAAACTTCACGCCCCTTTTAACGCTAGCAAATCTGTCCAATGAAACAGCTTCATTTGCCGGCGTGCTCGAGCAGTAAAGGATGTACATTTTCTGGTTCCTGGAAAATGTCGTATATATGTAATACACTTCCCCAAGATTTACAGTCACAATTGCACACTTTATCAAAAAATAATTTGCATCTCATATACAATTTAATATAAAAAAGGGAACACTAACCGTCTACACGTCAACTCCTGACACTTGCCCGCGAGGCCTTATGAGAAAATGATGCTTCCATGTTATTATCTCCAATAAATGTACTTATATCATTTGCTTTAAATGTCCTGGTTATAAACTGCACAACCAAAATCATTAACAAGCGGATCTGTCATGAAGTAGTCTGTTAAAAGTGCATTATTAATCCTTTATTAAAGTGATGGAAATGACTTTGCTGCAGTTCCAGTAAACACTCTTCACTTCAGAGTTGATTTGTCTAGTATATGTAGCTCTTTAAGCTTTATTGAGACATTACTCTTGTCCTCATCTTGTGTTTAATGCATAGGCCTTAAATGGAAAATTGTAATAACTTTATTCACAGTAATGGATTGGATAAAGTATTTTCTTTTACTTTCAATAAATGAGGCATATTACATGCAGCACTGGCAGCAAAACATGTCAGCATCATGTCTTTCAGTATCACTTCAGATTTCATTATGCCATCACAGCTTATTCCCATTATTCCTAGAATGCTGTTATGCAAGCACTGTTACATGGAGCAAGGACACAACCTCTTCTCATGTCCGTTATCATGTTCTTGTTACTGATGCAACTACCTGTGCAGGGGTTTTCCTAACTTTCCTGGGACATGGCTGCTGTGGACTTCAAAATATGATGATTAATTTTATATTTTAAGAATTTCCCTGTTTGTGACTCATAAATAGGGGTGAGGGGTTTAGGGATCATACCATCCAAAATCTTTTAATCAAACAATATACAATGTTATGTCAGTTTGATCCATCATAACTATATTACTGCATGTGGAAAATTTGAGAAAAACTGGAGCACATAAACAACCCAAAAACCTTGAAGCAAAACTTACCAAATATGTCTACAGGGGCCAGGAGGAAGTCCTTTCTATGACTTACATTAATTTGACTTGGGTGGTGCACAAATTGTGCTGTACTTAACTCTCATAATAGCTGAGGAAACTGTCATTTAATGGTTATTTAGATCAACAAATACATGATATTGTAGAAAAAATCCACTGATTACATTGAGTTATAAACATTTAATGAGTCATATTGCAGCATTGAGTTGATAATGGTGTACAGTGATGGTACCATTAATTTAATATAGTTTATAATGCAGATGTTTAAAGCCAGATTCAGTTCAATTATTCTCAGATACTGGAAACCTCAGTTAAACAACTGAAAATTTGCACAATTGTGAAATATATTTAGTTTCCAATATTAAAAAGATCAATATGCTGAACATTTCAACATACAGGTGCTCTGTGTACAATATGTGTGTGTGTGTGTGTGTGTGTGTGTGTGTGTGTGTGTGTACGATACCCACAAACAATCAAATGTTTCATTGTCAGCATGTGTTTAATGAGGGACAACACTGAACATTTGTGTTACTTTTCAACACAACGTGCTGGTATGCAAGGAAAATCACATCACACAAAAAAGGAATAGTGAAATGTGTTGTGTCCCAAAATATACATACAGATTGTGAGAAAATATAGCATCCGCTTTTAGAGTACCCATAAAACAGTCAGAGTAGAATGACAATAAAGTCAATACTTTATAAAAAAAAAAATCATGTGAATGTTGTGTCTGAGCATACAAACTAAAATCTTGTTCTTCAAGCTAGCAGCATTACTTTCAATAAATTATTCCATTGCTTTAAAACAACATCTTAAACTGTTGGGGCAATAAAAGCATCGTGCTAAATTTAGACAAAGCTGGCTTTCATGCCATTTAACCCAGATGTGATTGTGTCTGAGGTCATTTTCTCAAACGCTGAATATAATGTGTTGGTGGCTACAACAAGCAACGCTACTTCCAGGATTATCACTATTAAGTGTATCCTCAGGGACCCTGAGCAGGCTGAATTCATTTTATGACAAATGTACAGTAATAAAATATAAAATGAGTTGCAAAGAAACAGACTGTACATAAAAAAAGTCCTCTTCATGCCTTGTACTTCTCCTTCCCTGTTTCACTAATGACACAGATATGCTGAAATAGAAGAAGGATCAATGAGTATTGTAACACACCATTTATTTGTGCATATATTTTTTTTGTCAGGTTTAGTCCTGGTTTCACCTACATGGGCACATCTGAACTATGCAACAATTAATACTCAAAACAGGAGTTGGTTTGTATTGTAGTTCTATTACATACTTACATTTAGGTCTCTAAAGTATTCATTGTAGTCAAGTGCGTATCCCACCACAAACTTGTCAGGGACTTCAAATCCAACGACTGGAAAAAAAATAAAATGACAAGTTTGAAAGTTGTTCTACCAGTCACATTCTCTGCATTATGTTAACTGACATCAACTCACAGTCGGGTCTGTAGCCAACACTTCTTGGTGTCCTCTTCACCAACAAACTAAGGACAGAGAACAGCAATGGTTTTCAATGTTTCCTCAGGTGATGCTCTGACAAAGGCTGGTGTGAAGGGAAAATTACCTTGCAACTTTAACCATTTTGGGATTGTATTGTTTGAGAAGTTGCAGTAATGTCTTCATTGTCTTCCCTGTATCGATAATATCCTTGAAACACAACATGATGTGATAAAATTAGAATGAGAAGAGGTTTACTTTAAAAAAAAAAAAAAAAAACTTTACTTACCTCCACAATCAAGACATTCTGTGGAAAGAGAAAAAAGAATAAGTATTAATCAAACACTTAAAGACTTTAATAACAATTTAAAACAATAACAACACTTAGATGAACTACAATTTTTACATATAAAATAAAAACTGTATTTGATTTCACTAAAAATATCAAAAAGAGTGAAAAACTGAAGTAAGGTCTTTAAAAAGTGCCTTAGAACCAGCTAAAATATGATCTGTGAAATACAAATGGAAGCATAAACTTATCACTTGGAACAACATCTGATGAAGAAAATGGCAGTTTGTCTAAAAGAATGGCACACATTTCCAGACAAATAGCAAAAAAAATTTAATAAATCTGAGACTAATTTTGGTTTAGCAGAAAAAAAATGTTTGAGACATGCAAGATTTAACCGACACACATTAGTTTATTAAAGATTCTCCTTGATGATGCATATGCATTTGTTGGTATTAACAGTAAGTCATATTTTTAGGTCTTCTGCAAAAAGATTCAGTGAATGTTATTTCTATCATAAATATCGTATTGGGAGCATGAATAATATGAGTCCTAGGATGCAACCTAGAGGGACACCATATAGTGAGTACAGTCAATGCTTACTCCATCAGCCATGTCAGTTAATGTTGAAAGGAGGCAATTTTTAGCATTTTTAGAAGATAGACAAATGACTCAATTTACAGCAAATTATTTTTAAGGTACTTTATGATAGTAGAGCTGGGCAATATGGCCAAAACAATGTATTTCAGTTTTTTTCCAATGTTATGAGCAACTTATGATTTATTCAACTGTTTTCTGGTTACATGCCTTGAAGTCCAGGATAATTAAAAATACTTTATACCATATATACCTGGAGAAACTCATTTAAAATATATTACAAGGAACAAACAGTTTTTGTTGAGCAAGAAGTGTTCCCCAATAAATTATTCAGCATTTACCACGATTTTCTGAAAGCACAATATTGATCTTGATTTATATAGCCTTCGTTCATTCCTACCTTTCCTGTTAATGTAGAGAGGTCATCTCCACCAATTACTTTGATTTCACCTGTTGACTGGTCATTCTGTGAACACAACAATACAAGTAATGAGGAACAAACTTCAAATTATTTGCATAAAATACAAACAAGAATTGTGGTGTTAAGTTTTATTTACATTGGACATGCATGCAAATGTATGAGTTTATGCTGGATCACTTTTATATTTATCACAATGTTTAATTAAATGATGCTTCCTGACTGAAAAGTATCCTGGTAATGACAAAAGCATTAAAATATTGAATTTTTTAGAGGATAGCATACCCCAGAATCCCACAAAACTGGAATTTAGTGTTTGATTGTGATGTTAGGATGTTTTCTTTCAGTTTCCCCTTTGACAATAGATGAATTAAATAGTTGGAGTAGTTTACTAGAAAAATACTAAATGGTTTTATAATTCTGCTCTAAAAGGATTAAAGGTGTTCCAGACAGAGAACAGATAAAAACAGCAAACACTGCCAGTACCACACATAACTGATAAATTATAGTAGGTTTGCATAAAATATGTGGAATGGACAGACAGATAGACAGACTGATATATTAGAGCGTACAAATCCATTATATTAAAAAGACAAAAAACAAAACACTTTCTTTTGTAACATTATTCATAGTCATTTGAGACTGTACAACATTCACAATTCCAAAGTAGCACAATAACAAAACTGTTGACACCACTTAAACTATTCTACCTCTGATATTTATATGCAATTTATATATATATATATATACACACACACACACACACACACACACACACTGTTATTCTTATTTATTTATCTCATCTTCACATAGTTCTATCCCTTCTGTATATATTTTTCAATCCTGTATATTCTATATAGTGTACATAACATATAGTCTGTTTTTCTTTTTCACTATATCTGTGTTTGTGTACATATATTATGTTTCTTCTCTTTGCTGTATATCACTGGCAACTCTGACATGTGAATGTCCCCGATGTGGGATCAATATCTTATCTTGACTTTTGAACTTAGAACGTTAGCTGAAGGCCCACATGTTTTGTCTACAAAACATTGGAGCTCTTATAATTTACATGGGGCACTAAATGCATAATTAATGTCACGTTGAAGCCTAATACAAAAATCAACAAGAACAATGACCGGTGCCTGACTAAATGAGAACAACGTAGGAGAGACTCGGTTGTGATGTTTGTTTCCTTCTAACCACATGATTAACTTTAACATCTTCTTTAACATATACATTTACCTACTGACCAGTCGTCTCAGATTTACTTCATGAGCAGAAAATATTCTAAGAGAGAAGCTAGAGCTAAAAATAGATTAAAAACATTCCAAATTTGTCATAATCTTTTTTGGAGACTGTTTTGCGATCCAGCATAAGAACATTTTAAACCAGTAGAATTTATTAAATAGTAAATATGATGTAAAGCATGGTGTAGAAATGGATGGATTACACAGTAGCTCTTAAGGCGAATGAAGTCCACGGTCATTGGAATGGAGCGATCACTGTTCCTGTTCAGAGCTTTGATGTAGTCCAGCAGGTCTGCAAAGAACTTGTAGCCCCCTTTGAGCACACACAGAGCCACAATGTGGTGCCCCCCCATTTCCTTCATGATCTCTCTGGCCAGTCTCTCTGTCCTGGGGTCAAATGGATGGATGGGTCAGACATACAGGCAGTCAGACAGACACACAGACACACAGAGGACAGTCAGTTCAGTTTTGTGCTGGTCAGCAGTAGTGCCCAGTTCCTTTCTGTTCGTGCCAGCAGGCATAGCTGTCATTTTAAAAGCAGTCCTGACTGCAGCAGCAACAGAGGTTTGGTTTTCAGAACTTCAAATATGCAGGAAAAATAATAACTCAAACTAGAAAAGTGGACAAAAAATAAAAAGCAAAACAAAGTCAAAATTAAACTGATTATGGGTTATTACATAACATGTATTCTCATACACCTTTGGATTAATTATTAAACCAATCACTCATTGATCTGACTTGAAAAAACAATTCTCATGAACAAGTAACATACAATTTTAAAAACTGTTTAGAAATAAAGGGACAAAGTTATGAGGAGATTCTCTTTAATTTATAGAGGAAAAAACAATTTTTTTAAGCTGTATGTTATAAAGCCTTTAGTTGTTCATAAGGTTTGTTTTTCAAACTGTCAAAATATACTGTGGTGAGACCTTCTGACATTATTGTTGATCTGAAAACTTCACTGAAATCACTCAATATACTCAAATATTTTTGTCAAATGTATTTACAGTATCCTTTAATGTATTATTACTTTGTAAATTCAGTTAATTTGTGCATTTTAACTCATTTTAAGAAGGTGACATAACATAAAAATGAAATCACATTTATAATTCAACTAAAAGTGAAAACTGTAAACGTTTAATATGGGACTATTAATGTCGAGTATAAATACATTAATTTTAATATAACAGTCTAGTGAGTATCACAGTCGCACCACATGAACCCAATTACCAAGATAAAAAAAAATACACAACCCCCCCCCCCCCCCCACACACACACACACACACACACACACAAAAATCACCCAATTTATGTGTTGGTCGCATAGCCTTCTTAGTGTTTGAATAACAAAATAATTTAAATGCTACAACATGTTTGGCAATATATTTTGAATATATTATTGATAATAATGTAAGACAAATTTATAGATATTTGTTTACAATCTTATTGCTAGTCTGTAAAAAGGCTATTACCAAAAACTGTGCAGATTAAAACCACCTACAACTAAAGACTGGCTACAATTTGTGAATGGAATATTTGAGATGGAGATTCTGACCCACAGTTTGAGGACTCAAGACGAGCAGTACCATGATCAATGGGAGACATGGACAATGTTCATTTCAACATCACATTACTAAAACCACTTGTTATTAAAAAAAAAAATTTTTTTATGGTCACTGTATCCCAAATGTTCCCCATGTTTGTTTTGTATTGTACAGATATAAAAAAAAATAAAGTAAGAAAGAAAAACTAAATTATTAACATTCTGATAATTGAAGTATTTACCCAGTAATAACACCAGGTTTACTGATAGCTCCAAACTGTCATAGACCTTTGCTTCTGACAACGTTCATCTTTAAGACAATGTTTAAGGTGTAAGTTTGAGTCACCAGTTCTAACATCTCACAGTTTACATCCATTGAAAATTCCCTGAACATTCACAACAACCCTGCTATAGTATAACCCAGTTCAAATGTGGTTACCAACCTGTCCAAGATAAGCCCATGTGGGATGTAGACCCGCTCCAAATCAGCAGCATAGTGCTTTGGTATGCAGAACAGGTCCAGGTCGTACCCCTGCTCCTCATCACTGATCTGAAATAAAACCCAACACAAAGGAGTGAAAAGAAAAAAATCTCAGCGGTATTACCTAACATGGAACACAAGGCACTCATCTGATACAGGGCAGTGTGGGAGCAAAGGGTCAATGGTGCTCTATGTTCCCAGTCGTTGCTTCACTAGACCTGAGTCTGTACATTAGAACAGACAGCTCTGTAACTGTGCACTCACACACTTGTAATCATCTGGTGACCCTGGCACCAATCCTTAAATGTTTTCTAGAAAATGGATAATTTCATTAATTCAACAAATTGTCTTGGTATCTTTTTATTTTGCAAAAATCCAATTTCCTGCACTAAGGCAAACTGCAAGCCACATGAAGCCAGGATAAATAATTGCTATCATATGACGTCTGTGACGAAGTGAAATAAATGACCCTAAACAGATCGACAACAGAGGTCAATGTCAAGACTCAAATCTATACATTCTCACTGCAGTCCTGTGGCTGCTAAATACTTCCCTTTTCTACTGACATGTGGTGAATTATTACATTCCTCCTGACACGTGGGTGAATTACAATAAAGCCTTTCCTTTGTCTTAAACCCCTCCAAAAAGACAAAACATGTCCATCTGTTTGGACAACACCTTTTCAGCTCTAAATAATAACGACTGATATGAAGGCAGATGTCCTTTGGGTCATGTGAGCTACTGAGGGAATATTTTTCTGCTGTTGCTCTCACACTTGCTGGTTGGCTGCCATTTCAGATAAAAAAAATTGTAGGGTCAAAACTAGAAAAACAACACTGAACAGTTTGGGTTCACTCACAGGACAACCTTGAGGTTTTCACTAACAAAGTTCATGTTTGGTAACAGTGCACTGCTGTTCATTTCAATCGATGACAGGAAACAGCTATAACTCAGTTAACGTGCAACCCACTGGTGATTTGTTCTTGGATACCACTGCATGGATTTCACACTAGACTTGTTTCCCCAGTGAGGCTAAGACAACAAACAGTGTCGTATGCATGTATAACACACTTGTACTTTAGTCTTTAAAGGTGTATATATATATATTCCTGGTTTATTATTAGACTACTATCTTGTCATAGATCAAACGTGAACTACTGTACTGTGAAACAGTCTCACATCACCAGGAAGATTGTTGTTTTAGTAAGATTCTAACAATATAATGTGAAAATGAATTTCTTAATGTCTGTAACTAGATATAATTAACTTTTAGGAAATGGAACCATTAAAAACACATATTTCTGAAAAAGATACAAGTGTCCATTGTTCAGTGTGACTTTTCTTTGCACTTGAAATCTTCCAAACAGTGTGTATGAGGTTTAATTTACTAAACTAATTGTGTTTTATACCAGATTTCATTTAATGTGCTCTATTTTTGGGTTACTTTTTCCATGCCGTGCAACATATAGACTTTCACCTGATATTTTGTGACTTTTTTATACTCTACTCAATATTTCTTTGAATCTTTTCCCATCTTTAGAAACTCCTCAGCCCATTACAACGCTACCAAAACATCATTACTAAATGTGACTGAAGGGATTGTCTCATCACAAATACTGTTATTGAGAACTTTAGCATAAACATGGGATGGACTAAAGGTGTTTATGAGTAAATAACCTTTTGTTTCCTAGTCCCCGATCCACTCACACCCTTAATTGGTGATTTCATTTTCCCATGTTCATTACACGCATAAATAAAAAAAAATATTATTACCGAGTCGATCCAAAAATGTAGTTTGCGTCACGTACAGTAAGCGTCAGCGTGGAGAGCGCGTGTCTGTTTCCACAGCCGCAGGCCACGCGCTACCCAGAAAACGCATAGCATTAATGGTATCGCGGAAATTTACGGGTGGAACAAACGTCAACTACCCACGACAAGTTGTGTATGCAGAAGCTTTAGCAGCACCGCGGGCTGTTGTTTTCCAGCGGCCGTACAGAGGTTCCCCTCGCGCCTCCCTCCTGCCGTTATTATCCTTCACACACACGGGAACTCACCACCACACAGGGGCTCGAGGTCGCCATGTCCGTGCCTGGGTCCCCGCAGTTCGTTTGGGTGTGTTTAAAAGGACTGGAAAAGAAGGAAATCTGCAGGAAAGGTTTCGCGGTCTCCTCACCCTTGTGACAGAACACACATGGAGGCACTAGCACAGTTGCTACTGGAGACGTCAGTTCTTTTCCGGGCTGTGGCTCCACCGTCCGCCCGTGACTGGCTGCCGTGGAGGAGGATGACGACGATGGGCGGCGGGATTGTCAAATGAAGGAAGGGGTTAGCGAAACTCACTTAAACCTAATATGGGGTAAATTGCAAAACAAATAGTGAATACTGTGTCTCTAAAACCCAGTTCTGTTTCTTTAAATGGAGTCTGTACCAACCTTCCGATATTCGGTTTTACATATTTGTGCACACCCCATGTTATAAAAGGTCATATCATTTTTCACTATTTGTATTTAGTTAGAATTCAAGTTATTCATTTTTGCATGACTTTTACAATTCTGACCCAGCCACTAAAATCAGCATATTACAAACAATGGAAAATTACTACGTTGACCTATTTTAGCATTTAACGTTTGACCTTACACAAAAAATAATGTACATTAACAAATGTTGCTATTGTTCACATATGACAGGATACAAAGATCCGAAAATGATAAATGCAATTTTTATGCAGCATAAAAATAATATAATTTGGGTTTTTTTTTTGTTTTACATTACAGATAAGGAATTCATAGGGTTAAAAACATGACATGTATTGAGTGTTTGGTTAATTTGAAATAAAAACATGTTTTAAAAATGTATGATTTTTCTTTAAACTTATTACAACACTGTATAGATCATGCACCTTTGGTGGTCAGGAATGACCTCTGTGGGCAGGTCACTGGGGGTTAACATGATCTTAGTCTATAAACAAACTGTTTACCCTTAAGTGCAAGAGGTTTCTTATAATAATAACAACAACAATAATAATAATAATAATAATAATAATAATAACTAGAAAAGCACTCTGAAACCGCAAACCTCCGCCAAGGCAGACTTCCTCCCTTCCAAATGAAGAGAGGTCTGCCAAGGAGGCTATGTTTTTGCTGGTGATTATTTGTCTGTTTGTTTGTCAGCAACATTACTCAAAAAGTTATGGATCGATTTTGATTTTTAAAAAATTCAGGACATGTTGGGAGTGTCACAAGCAACAAATGATTAAAATTTGGTGGTGATCTGGAAGAGATCCTGGATTCTGGATCACTGAAATTTTTACCTTGCGGTAAATTGAGAATCATTTCAAAGTGATCCAGAATCCAGGATCTCTTCCGGATCACCAACAAAAATGAATCATTTGTTCCTTGTCACATTCTTAACACATCCTCAAAATTGTATCAAAATCCATCCATAACTTTTTGAGTAATGTTGCTGAAAAAACAAACTCTAGCGAAAACATAACCTCCTTGGTGGAGATGATAATAATAAATAATAATAATAATAATAATAATAATCCCCACAAGGTTCACAATTCCATCCAACATGGCCGACTGCCTGTTGGGATTAGGGTGGGGTCACAATGGACTTTTTTACTTGTCCTACCATGGCCTATGTGTGTACCAAGCTTCATGGTTCTATGTTAAAATTTTTCATGAACACACACATTATTTTTATTTTTGAAGGGGTGTGGCCAAGTTGTTTCACGAGACTTTATCTTGGAGACATCAAATAATGCAATTTTTCGAAAACACTTGAATTTTGGGACAAATAAAATTAAGTTCTTTTTAAGGTTGAAAGACTGAAATTTGGGGTCAAATTGTCCAGGAAAAATAATAATAACAAGAAAAGCACTCTAAGAGCGCAGACCTCCGCCAAGGTAGATACTCCCCTTGGTTCACCACCAAAATCTAATCATTTCTAGATCTTCCTATGACCAACATACCCTGAAAAATTCTGAAAAATTCATCCATAAGTTTTTGAGTTATCTTGCTAACTAACAGAAAGACAAACTGGCAAATACACTTCTTTGGCAGAGATAATAATAATAGAACAATTTACTTTTTAATAAACCCTTGCCGACATGGCAGTGCTCGGGCCTAATAATGATGATGGTAATAATTGTACAGAATTTAGGAATACACAACAGACCAGATTCCTGGGAAGGGAGTAAATATGCAAGCACATAGTTTCTCCAGGTCTTTTAAGTATGGTAATGTGATACCACCAACTATTTTGTCAGTTAGGAGAAGCATTTTAAACTCTGTTCTGACATGATCAGGAAGTCAGTGAAGAAAGGCAAGAAATAGATTGTGTTCAAATGTACTTCCTCCATTCAGAAGACGAGCCACCACGTCTTGGAACACTTATGAACATTACATGCTCTTCCTTGGAAAACCAGAGAGAAGGACATTATAAAAATCCAATTAATATGTGACAAATGAGTGTATTAGGATATCTGTATCCTCAAATCACAAAGCTGGTCTGAAGTTAGCAATGTTTTTGGTGAAGAAAGGCCACTTTTGTGACTGCATATAAAGGTCAAAGAAACCGTCTTATCAAGAACACCGAGGTTCTTAACTGTCTCTGCAATGAATGACACAGTCACCCAGATAAAGGGTAAAAGTATTGTATAGGTGATCCTGCTTTGCTGGTCCAATAATGAGCCTTTCTGTCTTGGCTGGATTTAGGAGCATGATATTTGCTCTTAACAGACAGACAGGCCTCAAACTTATGTGTGTCAGAACCATCTCATGTGGCCACTGGCATCTGTTGTTGAAGACTATCATCATGACAATGAACTTTCAGTTTAAATGATCAAAGAGTCAGGCCCAGTGGTGCCAGGCACAATGTGAATAACAATAGACCTAAAACAGAGCCCAGTGGAACCCCATGGTTGACCACAGATGACTCAGACATTTGTAATATAGAATACTATCAGACCTCTCCAAACAGGTATAAGTCTAACAACCTGAGGACCTGATCTGAGACACCAAAAAGGATCTTCAGTCTGTCCCATGGAATACAATGATTAACAGCAGTGCTTAGGTTTAACAATAATGGGACTGAAATGACTGAGTCTACTACTATTAACAATTTTCCACCTTTGTCAAGGCTGTTTCAGCTGAGCCGTGCTGTAAAAGCTGCAACTGGGCTGGTGCAAAAAGTTTGTTGTCAGATAATGAACAAGTTGATTAAAGGCCACTTTCTCAAAAAGCTTGACAGAAAAGTAAAATTTGATACTGGTCTATAATTTGTCAGAATCCACATCTAAGCCATGGTTCCTTAGTAAGGTTTTTATCACCGCAGTCTTAAAACAGGCAAGGAAAACTGAAGAAAGTGACAAGTAAGATATTGAGTACATTGGGCTCTCATGTCACAGCTGTTTTAAGACCCACAATGGTGGGGGTCCAGTGAGTAGGGTGTACCTCACACCGGTGTAACAATCTTTGTGAGAGCAGGTAGAGATCAATTCAAAGTCATTCCCATATGGGTCTTGCAACAAAGCACTCCACCACACCTCTGAAAGATTCAGTACATGTGCAGACAACACAGTGCTGCAAACAACCTGTTAGGGCTGCATAAGTATTGGAAAGTATCAAATAACTTACGATTTTTCTTATATACAATCACATTTGTATATGTTGCTTTTGCAGCTGACATTGTCTGATAAGGTCAAACTGTCTTTGATGTTTGATTTAAAAAAAAAAACAAAGTCTCAAGTGACACCACTGGCAGTCTTTTTCCGAGGGTCAACAAATCATTATTTAGTCAGGGGGCACAGCTCTCTGGGCCTCATGGATTTTTGCTGGAGCCACTGAGTAAAGTAAGCCCCAGAGAGCACTCAAAGTTGCAATTAAATGCCTCACTGAAAGTGTCCTATTAAAAACAGGATTCATGACATCCAACAGTGCCAAGTTTAAAACATCTAGATCACTGGAGCTGATATACTGGGATAGCCTTGAAGTCCTTGTTCCTTTATCCAAGGTTAATATTTTAGGGATACATTTATCAACCTGGGGTCATCAGTAAGAACATCATGTCCATAGAACTCTTAATACAATAATTAAACATTAACCCGCTAGAAAACTCTGCTGTACCACTTCCACCACTTTTTCCAAGGATTAAAATGACATAAATCTACTTTAACTAATGGAGATAATTAAACATTTATGGCCCAGCTGTCTGATACCAATACTGTTTATGGGAAATCACAAATGTTAGAAAAAAATCCTTCATGTCTGTCCATTGTGGTTCAAAGTAATAGTCTGCTTATCAGATGTGAGTTGTTGTAAAACAGGTTCAAAATCTGGTCACCTTCACACTAGATAACAAAACAAATTACAAAACAAATATTCAGAAATAATTTTGGAGGTTCCTTTAAGTTCTTATGCATCACATCATTCCTAAGGGTTCCAAGTCAGTATCAACCTTTTTAACTGTGCTTGTGCTCTGTTATTTCAGGAATTTTCTGATTGAATTTAGACATTTCTGTGTTTCCCAGTACAAGAACGAAGAGCAGACATAAAAATAAAAACAAGAAACATCACTGACTTTGTTCATCCTTACAGACTTCATCGGTTCTCTTTGATGAGACAAATAATTTAAACCAAAAAATATCCAGTTTAGTTCAACTCTAAAAACAACCCAAGGATGAACAATCACCACAAATGAGAACCCACCCACACTGTGATTTTGAAGTAATTACACATAATTTCATCATATGAACCTCCCTCATCACATCCTTGTGCTTCACAGGAACACAAACCTTTTCATGTAACTAACTGACTGATACATTTACTCTGTGGAAGTTGAGGAGCACAGCAAACCATATTAACATTGCAGCTATTGCAAACACATTTATTAATACAAAAAATTATCATTAATAATAATAATAATATGAATGCTCCAAATGCTTGAGAAGTTGGGCTACTCTAGAAAACAGAGCTGAAGGGCTCTTGCATAGTGTGTATGTGTTACATTCCTCACTCCTCCAAACCAGACATAATCTCCAAACAACCTGTCCACACATGTAGTATGTTAACTATTGACTCCTATGGACATACTTAAAAATAAATGAATAAATAAAAAATGAAAGACTCGGTTCACTCAGTAAATGTGTAAAATAAAGTCTTCTATTTCCAATCATTTATGGATACATTTGTAGAGATACAAGTAACAGTACATCAAACAAAGTCAGGCCGTCTCTTCTAAAGAGCTCTACTCTGCCCTTTAGTGGCTAAATAAAAAATGCCACCTTTAACAGTGGGAAATCCAAGTGCATGCTGGCAAATCCTGTAACTGTGACTGTCTCAAATCCAGATATTCAAAATTACTCAGAATTATAATACAGTAGCAAAATATTACATATAAAGAAAGAGGCTAACATGAAAAGAGTTTAAGACATGATTACAGAGACAAAGTAATCAAACTGCACAACTTTATAGAGACTAGTAACAAACAGACCCCTCTTAAAAGTGAGTCCTCCAGAAGCTAAGGAAGAGAAGAACGTGTCTGTTTTCAGGAAGAGTGGGTCACGTAATCTGTGGGGACATGGGCAGTGAGTGACAATCAAAATATCGGTCCATTATATCCGTTATTCGTGGCAATGATACATGTACTTCAGTTAGAGCCTGTTTGTGACTCCTGGGAAAGGTTGGCTCCTCTATAACCCAAAGCAGTCCTGTTCTCTGCAGAGTACCGTCCACTTGTGAAAAGTTCATCCACTCGTCTCAGAGAAGGCTCATAAAGAAGACATCTGGTGCATGTTGGGACATCGTGTCCACTTGCTGGAAGAAACCAAGTAAATGGTATGTGGGAGCTTGTAGACTTTGTGAGTAAGATATAAAATAAAAAATATCTCCTTGTGTTTCAATTCCTTTTCTTTTCTCCCAACCACTCACTTCCATCTGGTCAAGCTGTAAGAAAATCAGGACCAAACACTTTTTTATGCCTGCTGAGGTGAAAAACCTGAACATGGGTTGCACCAAGAACGATTAAGTAAAGGTTAGTGGTTCCTGTCATGTACAGTCCTGTTACTGTTACACTAGCTGCCGTTACTGTGACACCGAGTCACCTAGCATCAAAAAACAAATGGTTCCCAGCTTAACTAGCCATTCCATTTAAGGTTATTTCTGACGAGTTTAAATTAGAGTTCTGCTGAAGTAATAAATCCAGCTTCTTCAATGTAAACTGAAACAAAACAAAGTTCAGTCAATATTCTAATAATGTTCTTGTTTCGTAATTAAATATTTTAAAAGACTGTGCAATTTGAAATACACCTCGCACAAATATAGTGCAAGACTATGCTGAATTTTACAGCCCTATAATTTAAATTATTGTATTTGTGTAAAACTTATTACATACATATTTATATTTCAAAGTACTCAGATAGTATGACCTCACAAAGCCAAGGTCACCTATTTTCAGTCAGCTTCCGCTCCATGCCAAGACGCATAATTTTGGTGCAGATATTCAAATGCATTCTTCAAATAATGTGATTTTATCATTTTATGGACCAACAGATGGACAGATGACAAAATTATTACAATATACCTCCTGCCATTTCTGGCCAAGGGGCAAAACTATATTTCAATGTAGTTAAGACCTTGTAATAATATATGAGTGAGGGGCTTTTCCATTGTTTGGTAGTTAGATAAAATATTAATCCTGGTAATTTGGCAGAATTAATGACGTAACATGGCCAAATAAGACAAACATAATGAACTGTCTCATAACATTCTTTGAGGAACTTGATCATTTTCCACAATTCATAAAAAAAAAAAAAAACAGCCAAAAGTGTATATCATAAGTTAACATGGGGTCATGCAGTTTAAGTTTATGAATTAAGAATTAAGTTTAGTCTTGGAAAATAACAATAATATATACACATAGTAATGGTTAAAAAAAGGCAGAAAATGCATGTTGTTTGTCTACCTCAAGATAGTTTTAAAGTTTGGTCAACCTCTAGTTGGTTTCACAAATCAAATCAGTCTAACTGTTAGTATTATTATGTTTAAGATGACCAACCTAGTTGCCATTCACTTGTGTTGATGGTGTTCTTCCTTGGTCGATTGCTGCTCTCTCTCTACTGCGATTCTCACGCTCCTCGTCCTCCTCATCCCTCTCTTCGTTGCCGCTGTGGTTCTTACAGTATAGTCTGAAAACATAGCATGACTTGTAACTGACAGAACATTACTAAAAGCAAATATTAACTAGTATTCAGAGAATGCCTAATCTCGCCCCTATTTTGTGTCAATCTCAAGTTTCTATGACAACCCATTCTTGAATTAAGAGTCAATAATGTGATTTTGATTTTTCTGCTAAATGTAACCTTGACCTTTGGCAATATTGATAATTTCGTTATATGTATATATGCATCAGTGTGTGTAACATTATGATAATATATCCAGTATTGATTAAGTTATAGCGTGATATGTCTATGCTTGACACACTCAGTGTAACAGAAGTTAATTTTGCGACATGCCACCTTTGACCTCCAGAGATCTCAAAAACTATTGTCGTAGGTGATAATGAGAATTGTAGAAATCTTCATTCTGCATCGTTTGGTACCAATCTGAAAGTTCTGTGACCCTTCATTCTTGAATTATAACCACCAATATGTTTTTGATCTTTTAGTTAATTGTGACCTTGACCTTTGACCTTTACTCAAATGGATCATTACATCTGAGGTACATTAGCTATACGTATATGCCCATGTAATTTCATGGTGGTATCTCAAGTATTCATTGAGATAAAGCATATGTCTCTGCGGACACACATACACACACACAAAGTGATTACAATAATCATTAAAAAGGCCCATAACTAAATACATTTGATTTTGACTTCAAAGAATAAAGGTGTAATAAAAGTTTAACTCACTTGTAAATACCACGTGCCATGTTTTCAATGTATTTGGCCTTGTCCTGCAGGCCGCAGTGATAGTGGTAAGTCTTAACACATGCCTTGATTTCACAGCCAATAGTTGCTCCCAGTTGACTACAGAGTGTACATTTCTGAAAAAAACAAAACAAAAAAATAATAATAATGAACTAAATATATGTACCGGTAAAGAAGGCTAAACATATTCACTCATAATACTAAACTTTTTTTTTTTTACTCTCGGTTAATTTAGTTACCTCAAGTGCCTCATTTTGATGAAGTTATGTCATAATAGAGAGAAGCTGTATTTACTTTATCATCTCACCACATTCTTACTTCATCATATTTGCAAACATTTACACTAAATTTGAGATAATGCAGGAATTCTGTCAGACATATTGGCCTCTTTGCACACATTGGGTCATTACACAATAACTATAAGATTAATTGTAATTTTAGGGCTTTGTGATGTTTGCTCCCAGTCGTTAAATTCAGTTAAACCATTCCCATCTCGGAACGGTGCACAAGGTCACTGTCCTGCTCAAAGATCTATTTGTGTCCATATTTTAGCCTCCTGGCTGGAATTTTAACGTGAAGTTTCAAAATTCAGCATGTACAGAAATGTGTTGGTTTTGGAGTAGAGGCTTCCTCCTGGGGGAACAGCCTTTCAGGTTCTGGGCATACAGCACTCCCTTTAGTGTGGCCGGAAAGATTTTTGGGCCGGTTCCATCCAACATCTTTACCAGTTTCTTGCCATCCTGGGGTTACTTTTGAACATGTTGCACTAAAATAAATTAATTTCTGTGCGTCACTTCATGTCCCCTTTACTAATGATTCGAGGGCTTGTATTTGTAGGGCCTGCTCAGTTTGCATGACCTAGATTAAATATATAAACATACTTTAAGCTCTTAAAACATCCAACCAAGAAACAAATGCTATAAAAAACAAGATAAAATGTTCCCAATATTGTCATAATAATACTGACAACTAAGGTGCAGTAAATAAACTATCGACAAATGCAGAGGAACAGGCAAGAAAAACATTAGATGTTGCCAGTATCCTTTGAAAGGCATGGTGAATTCAATTATATTTTATTCCAACTGAAGTTAACTAATAAAGATGAAAAGGCAGCAAAACACTATGTTGTTCCTCATTTGTACTTGTGCTTACTTCGTGGTGAGGTGTTTGCCAGAGAACATGACAAAGACAGTCTGTTGAATTGGAGCTTGTTCTGTGTCCAAATTGCCTTCAGGAAATGAAAGTTTGTGCTACAGCTATTATATGAGCTTGTGTATTTGCAAATAGAGCAGAGAAGTGATATCTGATCATAACAGTAATCACTCTAGGCATTTATTGCCATGTGTTTTAATCCCAGGCATGAACAAATATACACAGATTGTGTTAAAGAAAAGAATCCTGTGTTAACATGAACAGGGCCCTATTGTCTGGACAGATGAAGGTGGTACCTTTAGAGGAATCATTCCATCGTTATTTCATTAATATTGCTGTGTTCTCCATTGTTATTGAATACATTGTGTGTTGGTTCTATTTAAAAAAACATCGTTACTTTTACTTTTGTTTCAAGCTGTTTTCGCACGGTAGAAAAATGATTTGAGATGGAACAACAGAGTTTACCGGTACTTCCTCATACATGTCCATGACACGGTAAAGAGGCGTCTCTGATTGGCTCAGAATGCGTGAAGGAACTCCCCCCTTCCCTCTCGCTCTATGTGTGTTCACCTTCCCAGGGTAGCATCCAGTTAGGTTTTGGGCTGTTGCATATTTTGAATACGTGCAGGGAAAAAAAACAAGGTTTTATTTCCACAGAGAGCACATGAACCAGTTTGATCCGCCATATTTTTCAAGTTTGTGCAGCAGCTACTGTGGCGCCGTCTTCTCTTGTAGATGCTAATGCTAATGCTACTTTATATTCAATGCAATGGAGGACGGGCTTAACCCCACGTGGGTGATGCTAATGTCCTTGTCACGTGTAGTCAGGCTTTTTCTGAGGGAGTGGCTCATTTCTCTGTGTTGTTTTCTATGAATGGTAAATACAGCCAGTGGAGGGGACACAACACGCAGCAAACGCAGCATGTGTTGGTAACTCAGGGTGACCCATCAGATTCTAAAAGGAGTGTGGAATAGTGGTTTTCAACAGAATGACACCTTTAAAGTGTCATTCCGCTGAAAGCCTTTAAAGTCTTGCCTAATTTCTTTACAATTAGTAAACAATTGCAATTGTGCGACACAAAAGACCAATGGATCTGAAGAAAAGTACAATTATGGAAATGTCATCAAATTCAAAATTCGCTCTACTATTCTACACATCACGTCGATGTCAGTACATTAACCTCTGATATGAAAATACTTGTCAGTAATTAAAAGTAAACCGACAAATCCCCACCATTCTTTTCCCCCTCTTGATTTCTTGGATGACCGTTTTTACGTCAAAGTTCCCAAATTCTGCCCGTGATGTAGTGGTCAGCTGCACTGTCCCCGATGAAAACAGCTGGAAGTGACACAGAAAACAGAGAATTAGAAGGTGTGTTCATTACAACATTGACTGACACCCACACTGAGAACATATCTTACCATGCACTTGTAGTGTGCAGCCACCTTTTTGGAATTATCAGAGTGAAGCATGCCTCTTGTTTCGTTTTCTTCATCCCCAGCATGGCAAAAGCCACAGCGCTGGCCACCATCTGCTGTACTGGCCCTCAGAGGTGACCTGTCCCGCTACAAACATATAATGAAGAACTTAGCCATCAGCACAGAACCTGGTCTCTACTTATTTGACTATGACACATTTAAAGATAGTTAGATCAGGCCCTACATGGGAGGAGCTCTCTTCCTCTGCAGCCTGCGAGGATGTGGAGCAAGCGTCTTCTGTCTGGTTGCGAGATCCCACCTTGGCTTTTCCCTTCTCGAACCGTCCTCTGCCTCTACTTTGTGGAGGTGACGAGTTAGAGTCATTGGCAACACCTTCTGCTTCGTCTAAGAACAAAAGAGTCGCACTCATATTTTTCTGTTTTGCAAGAAGAACAAGGAACCTGCAAGGACATGCATTGTTGATTACAGCCATGATTACACAACATATTCTGAGGGGGTTTGCTCTTATTTGGAAAAAGAAAACATTCTCAAGAAGGTGTTTATATGATTGACCAAATTCTTCAATTCACATTCAGCAGTTTTTTCACGAGTGCTCAATGTTACACTGTGTGAACTCAGCCTAAATCCTTCAAACACCTTCTGGAAAAGGTCAGCTTTGATAGTTGCTTGCATTTAAAAACCACTTGATATCCTCTTTCATAGTGTTGAAAAGGTTGGTTTGATTCTCCTTCTGACCAGAAATGTGGGCATTTCTAGTCGGTGAACATCTCTCCCACAGAGCATCTTGTCTTTAACAACCTTAAACAGATGCTTGTGTGTTGCAACGTGTAGTAAAATCTTTGAACAAGAAGTATGTTATTATGCTGTAAATGCATTATATACATGTTCATAGAATCAGAAAAACATAGATACACCATTAATATACACCCTGTTTCTTCAGTGGAAAAAAAAAGCCTAAATCAGAATACATTTACATGACTAATGTGTAATACAATTGTGCATGACAATCACTGTATTTACATGCACACTCATATTATACATGTAAATATAGTGATTCTCAAACAGATTAAGATCACACAAAAAAAAGATAAAGAAATATAACCATGACAATATTGCTTTATAGGTGAAGAGACATGCAGTTGAAAATATATCACCTATCTATCCAGGGTAAAAGCAAATGTTAAAACATACTTTACCTTCAATGCCATCCTGAGATGCGTCACGGTGTTTGCGACAGTAAACGCTACAATGAAAAGCAAAATAAATAACCTTAAATAGCATCATAATTTAAGAGTACAGTCATACCTCTACTTACAAAAGACCCAGCTAACGAAAAATCCAAGTTACGAAAAAACCTTTACGTCAATTTTTCATCTCTGAATACGAAAGAAAATTCTATTTACGAAAGGAAACTGAAACCCCTGAGACATAAATACAGTTTATTACTATAAGTAACAATGTAATGTATGTAAGTATGTCACGTACATACTGAACGTAGCATCTCATTGGCTATGAGGGAGCTACCCATGATGCTTTTCGTTACCCTCACAAAGCGACGCCCTGTTTGGCTGCAGCTGCTGTGGCTTTAACAGTAATTTCTCCACCTAGACCAGTGCTTTTAGTATCAAAGGTTCAGCTGAACGATGCAAGAAGAGTATATGACCGGCAGACTATCATCAGCTTAAGGAAAATCATTAAAAACTTGGACTCCACGAGCCCGGAGACGCGGATCATTCTCAAGAACATCAGTCTGCTGCAACGAATTAGGCCTTTTACATGTAAAATGCAACTATTTACGAAGAATTCACCTTACGAAAACACTTCTGGAACTAATTAATTTCGTAAGTAGAGGAACCACTGTATATAACTTAACTGTGATGTTGCTTACAGGTAAATGCCTTGTGATGGATTCTCTTTGATCTGAGCTTTGTCCTTAAGAGCACAGTAATAATGGTATGTCCTTCTGCACGTCTTCACATCGCAACCAATAGTAGCACCAGGTCGGTGACATGAGGAACACATCTGAAGGGAAAACAAGACACATCTACTTTAACAAAAAGCAAAACTTAATTCTTATCTTCAGCTCATTCAAAAGTGCTGTCTGTGAATATTCAAAGTGGATCTAAATTCTCCAAGATTATAACCGATACAGCATTTCATTACAGCTTTGTAGCTTCTACAAATGTCCCCCAATTTCTCACTAATGTACTTATAAATTATTGCATAATATGTGATTACACATTTAAATATTTAGATAACAAAATGTCAGATCAACAATGTCCCAGGACTCATCCTCCACCACACCAAGTACTCACCAACTTGTTTCCCCTCTTAATCTCCTTTTTCACATCCTCAATGGAAAATCCACCAATGTTTTCATTCTCTGAGTGAGATGTTACCAGAGCAGAAGAGAAAAGCTGCACAGAACAAACATGAAAATAATTACACTAGTCAAAAACTAAAGTGCAGCATTCCCAGTCTATCACTGTATACAATAAGCATGTTTTATCCCTTGACAACTGATGCATAATTTTCCAGAGTTTTTGCAGGCATAGTGCTCTTATTCTGCACCAAGCAGTCACCCACATTATTTTTATTCTAATTCTATCAGCAGGATTTAAAACTTGAAGATCAAAATATGACCAAACATCAATGAACAATCTGAAGGAAGAAGTTACTTATTTCCAGTGAATGTCTACTTTAACTGGGTTAATGAATCACAGTCCATGTGCTCTTCTCACCATGCACTTATGATGGGCTGCCACCTTCTGGCTGTCGGACTTCAGCAGCTGCCCACACTCCTTGTCCCTGTTGGTTCTGCAGAAGGCACATTTAGGCAGCCGTGCTGCAGCCCCTTTCCTCTGTCCTGACATGGCTCAATGCTTTTCTGTGTCCAAGATTCTAGTACAAGAAAAGTCGCATGTGATGATGCCAAGAGTCTTTGGAAATACAGATAAAAGAGACATATTAGCAGTAATCTGAGTTCTTCTCCATAGTCCATAATCTGATGTAACAAACAGTCCTTGCAAATTTAGTGAGGAACAAATAAATGAGAGCTGTATTTTTCTCCTGTAAACCCATTTTCAAGTGAGTATTGTGAAATAAAGAATGAACATCTTGGATGCATGCCCTGGAAACTATCCCAAGAACAGCTGGAAACTTTAACTCAAAGCCTCCTTCAACAAAGTGTAGTGCAATGAAAGTCACAGATGAGAAGAACTTTGACA
Source organism: Siphamia tubifer (assembly GCA_020466265.1). Classification (NCBI taxonomy): domain Eukaryota; kingdom Metazoa; phylum Chordata; class Actinopteri; order Kurtiformes; family Apogonidae; genus Siphamia; species Siphamia tubifer. The sequence goes on along the minus strand of CM035792.1, from coordinate 36,802,379 downwards.
TATGTACATAGACAATGCCTACACAGCTCAACCTTTAACAATGAAACACCAAGCCTGCTTTTGATCTACAGTAGGTACAGGCCCACACCAGCCAAGTGTGTGATCCCACTTATGACTGAGAAGTGTCATCAATAATGCTGTTTGTGTTTCATTACTAAATGTAGCAGCTGCAGAACATACCATGTCACAGACTTGAAATTAACAAGACTTACTATTCTTCCCAAGTCTAAATGTGATTAAAGAGGAATGAAAAGCTGCAGCAGGACTTGGAATCTGAAGATGTGATGAGTCAGAAGCTGCCCAGGTTACATCTTACACAGGGGTTAGTTACATTCAACTCCAACATCCTCCACTATAGGCAGGAGTTGTTCTTGAAATGATGTATCATCTACCAGATCTAATTTGCCCCAACTTTTAAGCCACCCCTTGAAAGTACTCTGTGGAAAATTTGCAATTTTAATCAATATTGGGGGTTCTTTTTTTCCTCCTAAACCATCTACCCAAAGCACATTCTCTTAAACAGTAGCTGGGATTACATATCCATATTTTTTTCATTTTTATGTCAACTTAATGACGTGTAATGATTTTATTTCATTTGGAAAATAAAAAAAGAGAACGTGTTTCCAATTATATTTGTGAGGTATTTAACAAATCTTGTCAACTACAGGGGAAGCCTGTTGGATCCATTGCACAATAGCAACAGATAAATTAAATATAAAGATTGAAAACATCTTTTGAGCTCTTAATAATGCAGGAAACGAAAGTGGGTGTTTAAAAAAAAAATCACAATAGCAGTGTGCTGCGACGCCTTCATTGAGCCATTTCTGCCATGATAGCAGGGCCAGGATTTCACTGCGGTGGCTTCAGCAGCGGAGCCAGGCGTACAAACACACAATACTCCCCATGTAAATAACACCATTTACCCATTATTCCCACCTCTGCTTTTCGCTAAAACCATCTCCTATCGAAGTCGTGTAGTACAAGACGAAACTGTGGCTCAACTACGACCACGTTAAGTGAAACGCGGAAAGTACCCCGAATTTCTCTCCCAAAGTTTTGAATTAAAGGGGGTGTGTGTCTGTTTCTCAGTCCAACGAGCTATAACTGAAAACATCTTTGACTATGAACATCTCAACGCCCAGAAATATCTCCCAAGGCCTTTTCGTGCAAGGAAATAAAGGTCGGTGAAGGGAAAATATGTCGATTGGACATTCGGTTTGTATTGTAAGCCAAAAAAACTGCGAATATTTCCCTTTAAATGTGGGAAATTATCATGACAGGCGCGGGTCTTTGCAAACCGTTTCGAAGTAAAGAGCGCCATACGTGATGAATCCCTGTGAAAAGACCAACTCAGCCCGTACGACAGCTATACGGCCTGAAACGACAACAGGCCATAAAACAAAACGCCTCTCACCCAAAGCCACACACACGACTCCTATTTTACCTCAGACGGGGATATTTCCAGGCTGGGACGGTAGAAAAGATGGAAAAGTGTTCCGGCCACGGGCTGTGTTTCTTTCCGTCCTTCAGAAGTGATCGTGTGCTTTTCACACTAGTGCTAAAGCTAGCCACAATGCTCGCGCGCGTTGCACTTCCGAGTGGCGCTTTCAAAATAAATGTGCCACCGGGCAGATATACACGCTAGTCGCACGATACTGAAAGGAACAGGAAGTCAGGGTACGGGTGGAAAATTGATCAAGTACCACATGACAATAGATTTATGTTTGCATAGAAACATAAACCTCTATTGTATAAGCGTTAGAATTTTATATGAAATCTGATGCAAGATTAAGATAAGAAATAAAACTGCCAGTTGTACAATTATTACTTGTTACTCATCTACTTGATATTGATACTTATATTTTACTGATTGTGTTTTAACTCTATTTTTTAACTTGTCTCTTTCTATTTTGTAAAGCACTGTGAATTACCCTGTGTATGAAGTGTGCTATACAAATAACCCTTGCTTCTTTACTGTTCACACTTGAATATATCTTTCTGTTTTTTCTGCATTTTTTCTTATTTTTGGTGCTGTAAAGACTGATATTTCCCTACAGTGGAATCAATAACATCATATCTTTCTGGATCACTGGTATTTCTTTGTATTAAATAATTATCTTGTGTGAAAAGAGCATAAAACAATTCCCCCCTATGTATTATTATTTATTTATAAAATGTGCTAAAATGTCATAAACTTGCAAAATACTTGTCCCTCACAGATGACAAAAATGCAATGCTGGATCTGAGGAGGATGTGATATGTATAAAAACTAGACATGGTTTTAAATAGGACATTGTCTTTAATAATGTATTATAGGTTTATTGTATGTTAACAATGGTATTACTCCTGTGTAACTGTTTTAAGACAAAAACAGATTGGAAAAAAACAGCAACACAACTATAAGTACTGATTTGGTCAATACTTTGTAACTATAGTTTTCTTTAACCAACATTCCATACTTGGGATTTCATTTTTCCTTCTCTATGATCAGTTTGTTATGCCTGACATCGTGTGTGAAATACAGCACAAATAGTTGTATTCAGTGAGAACACAGGCTCCTTTTCTGTAAGAAAATATGGTTTCAGCAGCATCTGATCCCCTTAAATTGGAATGTATAGTTTTGAGCTCATGCTAAAATATGATAAATAAACATTAAATGTTTCATTATTATTAATCGTCACACACACACACACACATATATATATATGTGTGTGTGTGTGTGTGTGTGTGTGTGTGTGTGTGTGTGTGTGTGTGTGTGTGTGTGTGTGTGTGTGTGTGTGTGTAATGTATATTTATTTTATTAGTGACAGCAATATTAAATACTGAGTGTACTGGATCATAAGAAAATATAGCTATTTTTCTCCAAATAAATTCATTTTCACTTGCAATGGTTATATTTGCTGACCATTACACTCTACATAATTCACAAACTGGGCTATAATTCATAATTAGGAATGTACAGGAAATCCTGAATGTGTTCATATTTTATCTGTAGCTGCTCTACTTCTCTAACTTGTTGCTTTGTTTTCTATGGTTCATGGCAAAGACTTTGGTGTTCTTGTCACCAAAATGAATAAATCCATGAATTATTCGCTGTTCATCCGACAACCTTGCCAAATTAAAACATGAAGATCAGTTTAAGCGTGAAGACTGGCACTATTTAGCCTGTTAAAATAATTGTACAGTGTTTCCACAAAAGTCAAATGCCTTAAACACCATCACTTCAGGTAAATGTCTTACTTTTTTGCAGAAACCACATTGCATTAATAAAATATCTAATTGTGTTGGATTATTTGGAAATGGAGTCAGTATTACTTTTGATCGGTAGAAAAAATATGCATTAATGATATTAGCTTTTGTGCTGCATCAGTTTTGACCACACTTTGTTTTTACTTGCTGGATAGAATGAAAATGTTATCAGTTCCAAACACAAGGTGATAATGTAAACAATGAAAGGAGAATCCTTGTGTTTGTTAGGTAAATAAAAAGTTGGGTAAATATTTACAGTGTCAGTATCATTCACATATGGTGAAATTTTCCATTGGCATCAAATATGTTTGAGTCTATTTCATGAAAAATCTGAACATTGCTCATCTGAAAAACATATTATATTCTAGATACAACAGAGAAGTCCAAAAACATACTTTAAACAAAATTTGGCACAAATTCCAAATAATTGAAATTGGTGACTTTAAAATTAGTATAAATAAATTAGTTTTCTTACTTTTCATTTTGCTATCATATAATTTCATACTTAAATTTGTATTTCTTTTTTTATTTTGACTTGGATGAAGAGATATGCAAGTTTATTTACAGAATAAAACTTTATATCATCATATTCTAAGGGTTTCTATTCCACTGTGTTTCTTAACCAAAACACGGTCGGCTGCTGTGCTTAAAATATTAAAGTAAATATTTTAAGTAATTATTTTTATTCCACAGGTTACATAAAATAGTTTGATGTGCATTGCTTTAAGAAAAAGACTACAAAAATATAGCTAGTACTAATGGAGTGTCCTGTCTATGTCTCTTCCAACAGTTTTGTCTATTTATTCCAAATCAGTTCATGAAACTCAGACTAACTTGAATATGAGATAAAACACATGATAATATGTTTCAAAGGTAAAATGTCTCTAAACGGAACTTCTTCACCTTTTCGTTTCACGAGGTTTCAGGTATGTTTGATTTGTTTCACAGCGTAGATGGTGGGCGGAGTTTCCTCCGGTTTAATCTTGATCATCCCTCCCCAAAATGACACGGGTGAAATGAACATGCGCTTCTTCTCTGTGATAGGCGTGCCCTTAGCTGTGCTTCCGTCTCAGCGATTGGTCTAAATTACTGTCAGTCCTTTTGTAAAGCAAAACATACCCGCCCAGTGTCCCCGGGATGAGAAGAGAGGACAGGAGTTTCACCAGAACAGGGAAATGAAGTTGTCAGACAGGCTAGCCCAGCAACTCTCTCTTTACAACTAGGCAGCCAGCAAGTTCGGTGACAGGCGGTCAGGACTAGAGACCTTTACATGAAATATTGTAGTTATGAAGCTCGACCGTGTGGGACATTTGTAGCTACGATTAGAACAACAGTAGATAGCCACGGATCTCAGATAACGTTACAGTCCTTTTCCAAGTAAGTGGAAAAAGAAAGTGGACAAAACTTGCTAACCTACCAGCTAACCTTTAGCCACACAGCCTCCCTCAGCTTTAAAACCAGAGTTCATTCGGTGAGTCTACAGCCTACCTAAATATTTCATCAGTTTTGTTTGTTTTTCCGCGATGTTACTGTGTACGTATTGGCGTTAGTTTGTCCATCTCTTGCTAAAGCTAACTAGGTCACAAGCTAGCTGAACTTCGCTAATTTCTGTAGCTTCTTCAGTTTTGCTTCTTTTTTTTCCTCTGTGACATCTGAGTCGGTTAGGAAGTTAGTACTTTATTTAAATAAACTTATGTTCACTCGTGAAAAACAACGACCTGGTGCAAACAGCGTTCAAGTGTTAATTTGCCGTAAATTTGTCCACGTTGCCTGTGAAAACTAACTAGTGTAATATTAGCACCCACAGGTAGCTCTGTATGTTGTTATGGTCTTTAACAGTGTAACTTAATACATTACTTCATGCAGCCGTTTTTCAGGCAACCAGTTCTAATTCAGCAATAGCCATGGCACTTAAGATGAGAGGGTTTTTTGTTAGTCATTTCCTGATGCTCAGAGATACAGGAAGTTTAACAGTATAAGTTGCACACCACCACACCGGTCTCTTATCCCTTTTGTAACTGTGTTTTGTTTGATCAGAGGTTTAGGTTTGGATTACCTGTCCATCATCATGCCTTTTCCTTTCGGGAAGTCTCAGAAGAGTCCAGCTGAAATAGTGAGGAGTTTGAAAGAGAATGTGGCTTACATGGAAAAGCTGGATGCTGGAGACAGCAAAAAGTGTGAAAAGGTCAGTAGTGTTTCAGTTTTCTTTATCATCATTACATGTAAAAGTCTTATTTTATTTATATATATATATATATATATATATATATATATATATATATATATATATATATATATATGATCTTGTTGTGGTATCAACATTGACAAAAGGGGCTTACTCACTGTATGTTTTTCTGTGATTAAGGTTGCAGAGGAGGTATCAAAAAATCTGGCATCGCTGAAGGAAGTGCTGTGTGGAACAGGTGACAAGGAGCCTCAGACTGAGGCTGTTGCTCAACTTGCACAAGAACTGTACAACACCAACCTGCTCATAGCTCTAATTGCAAATCTGCAGAGGATTGATTTTGAGGTACGGAAATGTACTTTTTCCCTGCAGTGACTGTGTGTGTGTGTGTGTGTGTGTGTGTGTGTGTGTGTGTGTGTGTAAAACGTATTGATCATTTTGTGCACACACTGAATACTCCCTGGGGATTGTTTCTGCCAGATACGGGCAGCTATGACCAAAAGCAAAAACAGCTTTTGCATATTATCAGCAACCAGTCAACCACTATTATTCGTTACAGGGGAAGAAGGATGTGGTTCATTTATTCAGCAATATAGTGAGGCGTCAGATCGGCACCCGTACACCGACGGTAGAATACATCTCTACACACCCACAGATCCTCTTCATGCTTCTGAAAGGGTAAGTTCATCTTTTCATACTGGAGGAACTTATCAGTTAACACATGTTTCTTTGTTTATTTACTTCTCATGTAATTGTGACTAGTTAAGTGTTTTTATGTAATTTTTCATGGAGATAATAAACCCTGAGATTTGTTTAATTTGACATTTTTTTGGTTTGGTTTTTAATTTCAGTTCTTTTTCTAAGAGTGTTTATGATGTTCTGCGTTGTTCAGAAATGTGCTTCAACAACTCTGGGAGAACGAGCATGAACTTGTTGCATTCACCTGTGGGTGACATACACATTGATGAAGAGAGATAGATAGTTTTACAGTTGAGGAAAACTGAGTCATCCCTCTACTTAGAGAAAAAACCTGCCTTTCTCTTGCACTGAATTATCATGAAGAAAACCACCATCAATTTACTAAAAGCAGTCTGTGCATTCTTTGATTTGTTTATTTTATTTTTTCGTATACATTTGATTCCACTGGCGCCATTTATGTTGTTATTTCAGAGACATAAAAAACTTCAAATTTAACATGATTTCATTATTAACCATTATTCATATTTGAACTTCAGGAATGCATCTAAATACACATCTAGTGCCTCATGTTATGTTTGTTACAAATGTAAATCTTTTGCTCACATAAGTTTTGATGGAGTATGCATCTTTTAGTGATACTTGGATTAGGTGAATACTTTTCCTTTGTGCTGCCTTCATGAATGTTGATTTGCTTTGATGTATATAGTGTAACCTGAGTCTGACATGTATTTACCTGTACAGATATGAGAGCGCAGAAGTGGCTCTGAACTGTGGTATGATGCTGAGGGAGTGTCTGCGTCACGAGCCTTTGGCAAGGACAGTGCTGTTCTCTGAGGAGTTCTACTGCTTTTTCCGTTACGTGGAACTTTCAACATTTGACATAGCCTCAGATGCTTTTGCCTCATTCAAGGTACTCAACCACATCGTCCTACTTTGTTGACCACCTTTACCTTGAAAGTTTTTAATCCAATAACTCTCATTTCTCTTTTGTCTCATCTCAGGATCTCCTCACAAGGCACAAGATTATGTGTGCAGATTTTCTGGAGAACAATTATGATAGGGTGAGTCCCCCCCCTCCTTTTTTTTTTTAAATATATATTTTATATATACATATTAATAGACCAAAGTGCTGAGCAATATAAATACGATAAATGAAAGACGTAAAAGTTGTAATTTAAATAACGCATGGTGGTACAGTTGATAGTGCTTGTGGTTCACAGCAAAAGAGTCTTGGGTTCAATTCCAACATCAGTTAATAATGGGGGTGGGACCTTTTTGTGTGGAGTTTGCATGTTCTCCATGTCTGCATGGGTTTTCTCCAGGCACTTTGGCTTCCTCCCACCATCCAAAGATATTCTCTGATAGGTTAATCAGTTAATCTAAATTGCCCATAGGTGTGAATATGATTGTTTGTTTCGGTCAGTCTTGCAATGAACTGGTGACTTGTCCAGAATGAACTCCGCCTTCACCCATAGGCAGCTGGGATAAGCTCCAGTAACCCCTGTGACCCTAGTGAGGATGAAGTGAGTTCAGAAAATGAATGAATGAATGAATGAATGAAAGGATAATTTATAGTATTTTATCTAAATAAGCCACATGGAACAGCATTGTTACTATTCTTCTTAATAAACAAAATATACTTCTTCATATTTGATTATTACTTTTCTATTTAGGACATTTGTGAAAATGTGCAATTATTATGTTATTACATGAAAAGTATTGATTTATAGAGTAATAAAAGGTACTGAGAAAACATCACTCAACATAAAACATAAATCCAAAATATATAATAATAATAACAATATTTAAAAATATAAAAACTTAATTTTCCTCTTGAGACGCAGCAATTTTCTCTTCTAAAGGAGAAAAGTGCTTCACAGCTTTAATAATAAAAATAAATAAACAAAAAACCCCACTGTCCAATGCAAAGGATATTCCATAAAAATGTCCATAAAAGTTGTTGCATTATGCTGTTCCTCGTCAAGACAATTATTTCATATTAGAATGTGAAAACTTTTTTCAGAAGGAAATAATGGTCTTTTAAAGGTGTCATTCCTTCTTTATTTCATTAATACTGTGTTCTCCATTGTTATTGAATACATTGAGTTGGTTCTATTTAAAAAATGACCGGATGACCAGCTGTTTTTGCACGGTAGAAAAATGACTTGAGGTTGAACAACAGAGTTTACGGTACTTCCTCATAAATGACCATGACGTGGTGATGAGACATCTCTGATTGGCTCAGAATGTGTGAAGGAACACTTGCCCCTCCCCTCTCACTCTGTGTGTTTACCTTTACCAGAGCAGCATCCAGCTAGGTTTCATGCCGTTGCTTGTTTGCGGGCAAAAAAAACAGGCTTTATTTCCACAGAGAGCACACGAACCCATTTGCTCCGCCATTTTTTTTTTCAAGTTTGTGCAGCAGCTACTGTGGCGCTGTCTTCTCTTGTAGATGCTAATGCTAATGCTACTTCAGATTCGCAATGGGGGATGGGCTTAACCGCACGTGGGTGACGCTAAAGTCCCTCTGGTGTCAGATGGCCTGGCCTTTTCCAGGTCTTTCGTTCTTCTCGTTGTTTTCTGTGAATGCAGTACGCAGCCAGTGGAGGTGATAAACCACTTTCAAAGGCAGCATGTGTTGGTAAATCGGGGTGACCCATCAGATTCCGAAAGGAGCGTGGAAAAGTGGTTTTCAGCGAAATGACACCTTTAAAAGGCAGAAATGAAAGAAGTAATACAGGCCGATCTAAAATATTGATAAAGATTAAATGATGCACCGTCCAGTGCACGGTGCATCATTTAATCAGTGGTTAGCACCATGCAGTGCTAACCATTGTACGGTGGTGCAGTGGTTAGCAGTTGTGCCTCAAAGCAAGAAGGATCCTGCTTCAAATCCCACACCAGACCTTTCTGTGTGGAGTTTGCATGTTCTCCCCATGTCCACGTGGGTTTTCTCCAGTTTCCTCCCACCATCCAAACACATGCACTAATAGGTTAACTGGTTAATCTAAATTGTCCATAGGTGTGAATGTGAGAGTGATTGTTTGTCTATATATGTTCAGCTCTGAGATGAACTGGAGACTCATACAGGGTGTACCCCACCTTCACCCATTGTAGCTGGATTAGGCCCCAGTGACCCTTGCGACCGTAGTGAGGATAAAGCAGGTTCAGTTGACGAGTGAGATTAAATGCCTAATGTTATCGTCTGTCTTCACCTGTGTTGTATGGAGGAATGTAAAATGTTGTCCACAAATATCACTATAATGAGTGTTAGTTGACCATGGGGCCAGGGTGGCCATGGCTCAGGAGGTAGAGCAGGTTGTCCAATAACTGAGGGTTGGCGGTTCAAATCCCACTTTGTCCTAGACTGTCTGTTGTGTCCTTGAGCAAGAAACTTCACTCTGCTTGCTTCCAGTGCTGCTCACACTGGTGTATGGATGTTCAGAAGGTGGTGGGAGGGGTTGTAAGTGTGAATTGGCAGCGGCACTTCTGTCAGTCTGCCCCAGGGCAGCTACAATTGTAGTGTACCACCACCAGAGGGAGAAAGTGAGAGTGAATGAACAATGGATCAATAATGTAAAGCACTTTGGGGTGCCTTGAAAAGCGGTACAGAAATCTAATCCATTATTGTTACAACACACCAAACAATAGAGGTAATAATATAACTACATTTACCATCATATTGTACAGCTCTATTTGGGGACATTTTACATTAATTTGATGGACAGAGACATGCTACACAGGCCTGTGGACATGATATTTTTTCATCATGTACAGTACACTTTACATTATTTGGTGTTCAGGATTTTTATCAGCAATAAAAAAAAGGGCTGATGTCATCTCTATCTTTTACCAGGTGTTTACAGAGTATGAAAAGCTCCTACATTCCGACAACTATGTCACCAAGCGGCAGTCTTTGAAGGTACCAGCTCTACTACTGTGTCATCTATTCACATTATCACCTGTTGAAACTTCAATCACAGATTCCAGTGTAACTGACATATAAGTCATCTTTCTTTGTTCACTGAATTAAAGCCATGATTTGTGTGTGACTTTTCAGCTCCTTGGAGAACTCCTTCTCGACAGACACAATTTCACCGTCATGACAAAGTACATCAGTCGGGCTGAGAATCTGAAGCTGATGATGAACCTGCTCAGAGACAACAGCCGAAACATCCAGTTTGAAGCCTTTCACGTCTTCAAGGTATTCACAGAGGAGATGATACACAGAAGCCGTTCTCATTTTTAAACAAGATCCACTGAAGTTTAAGACTAAACTCATCCACCTTTGTGCTTTGGCAGGTGTTTGTTGCAAACCCGAATAAGACTCAGCCCGTGCTGGACATACTGCTGAAGAACCAGACCAAGCTTGTGGAATTCCTGAGCCACTTCCAGACGGACAGATCTGAGGACGAGCAGTTCTGCGATGAGAAAAACTATCTGGTAAAGCAGATCCGGGACCTGAAGAGGCCCGCTGCATCAGAGGAAGCCTAGAGCCACTGGGAGGAAGGCTCCGTCAGGTGGTTGTTGTGATTGGCTGTTTTAGGTGGAGCTACACAGGGCTACGTCAGAGTCTCAAGACATGCTTCATTAAAATCTATTAACTCCAAAAATATAGGAAAAAGTCAAGATTACTTTCCTTTCTGTTTTAAGCATGGATATGGAAGTGATTTCCATCTGCCATCCTGAGTGGGCCAAGAACTGTTATTTAAACCATAGTGCTTCTTTAGTGATAAGAAAATGCCTTTATTCCATATAACATTGCACCTCAAACTGTTTCCTTTCCCAACTTTCACAGTGACAGAACTGACATTCACAGCCTACGTCAGCTCAGACATGTTATTGACATCCTATTTCAGGCACTTGTTTGTATTTTAGAGACTGAGGAGAAGCAAAGATCTTATTTTTCTAATGTATCTATCTGGTTAAATATTCAGTAACACGTGGCTTAGTCTGATGCATAGGTTTGGTTTATTGCCTTATTGTAAGTTTTTCTGTTGTACAGGGACATAAACGATCTATAGAAACAGTTTTGGCAGATGTGAGCGGGGTGTCGGCCGGGTCAGCTTATGGTAACTTTTGGTGTTTGGTGTCCAGTGTTTTTAGGCAGTCAGTTGCATTTGTCTGGGAGGGCAGAAATCATCCTGCAGAGCTGTACTCGCCAATCCATTAGCTGGCACAGGAAGAGGAAATCAAAACCAGAGGGGAATCAATTTATTGTGCTGTGAGTTTTTTTTTTTTTTTTGCGCTCAGTGAGGCTTACATGACTGAAATAGAAACGAGGCATCAAATAATGCTGCGAGGTACCAGCCATCCATCCACTGCTCTAACATGGACAGCCTGGATAGACCAGTTGATCTCACTGGTAGCACTCCATTTCATTCTTACATACTGAGCACAGATAGCAATGACTTATTTTTAAACAGTGATTTAACAAACAACTGGTGTATTCATATGTCAACAAAGACCATTTTCCTTTTTTACAGCATAAGCCCTGCTCAACACAAGAAATAATATTGCAGTTTACACTGTGGTTTCACTAAAAAAGCATGTTATAGTAGTGTACATATATGATATTCATATCAGAACGAGAATAATTAAGGCAAAATAATTGACACAATGGGACAGTATGAGAATGATCATTTTCTTAATTCCCAAGTTATTTACAGCATTAGTGACTGTTGGGTGAAGTTTCTTTTTTAATTGTTGAAGCTACACCCGATTTCAAGATGAATTTGACCCATTAAAGGGCCAGTGTGTAAGATGTGGGTGGTTATTATGCAAACGGAATCTAATATTTAAAATCATGTTTCTGTCCGTGTTTAATCTCACAAACATTTGAGGTGTTGTTTTTGTCAGAATGGAGTGCTTATATCGACAGAAAGAGTGGTCCACACTGTCAGAATTGATTGGAAAAAGGTGTTTTGATTTCTCATGTGCTTAACACTTATTTTTAAAAAAGGAAAAAAATACCTCAAATAAGCAAAAAAGACAAACAAAAAATTTTTCAACTTATTCTATTTCCAATAAACAAAATGGGCATAACATTTTTGGTAGTGTTGTCTGTACCTTCACCATTTGATTTCACTAAATTTTACACACTGAACCTTTAACTGTCCAGATATTTACAAATATTTGATTGCTGTGTGAAACTAATTAAAAAAATTAAACCCGTAGTGGTGCTGCAGCCAGCACCAGTCGATGATCAGATCATGTTATTGTCAGTGCAGCTCTAGCAATGTCATACTTTAGTGTGAACTCTGATATGATTATTCCAGGACATTTCAGTTCAGTACAACTATAACATGCCTGTGATGCCTTCACAAAGTGTCACCACACTATGAAAAAAGAACATGCACTGTTTAAGTAAGAATGAGTTTGTTTTGCAAGATGAGCAATAATTTATTGACTTCCTCAAATGCACAGTTGTGTAGCTACATTACTTAAAAAGGATTCTGTTGAATTATTGCCTTCTGCCGTTGTCACTAAAGTGGCATATTAGGGATTTCAAGAGAAATGTTGTCTGTTCGCACAGTCTTTTAGTATATACCTCATGGGGTTTGAGTTTGCAAATGCTGCGTTCTTTTTTTCTTTCCTTCCTCTGTAACATATTTTATTTGACATTTCAAACACAACAGTGGTTTGTATGCATGCCTAAACTTGATATATAATAAATATATATATTATATGTTCGAATTTGAACAGGGACTGCGACCTGGTTTTCACAATGGAAAACTAGTTTTTTTAAACATAAATATTTCATTGTGTGGCACCACACAAACGTTAATTCATAATGAATTGCAGTGTGGTACCTTGTAATGAATGCCTTACCTTATTTAAAGACATTTAATGGATTGTTATGATCATGTAAAAATCCAGACCTCTTAATTTGTTCTTAAACCAAAGTCAATGTGAGAAAGGGGTAAAGTGTATGTTTCAGATCCCACATGCATCACTAGTCTCTTAGATCCACATCCACTGCGGTGTATGTTTATCATCTATCTGCATCATATGTCAGATCTGATTCTGTGGATATAAGTGCATTCATAAGGATCAGCTACAGTGAAAGTAAAAAATAATCTTTTAACTCTTGTGTACTTGCACACAACAGTCCTGAGGTCAGCAGTGGGGGCTTTGAACCTCTATGGAATAGTGGTCCAGGTGGGCTGTAAATGTGCTACATTATGGACCAGGGGGCTGAAGTCCTGGTTGGTGCACTGTCATGTCAACAGCTGATGAAAGAAAGTTTGTGTGAATGTGTCTTTGAGCGTCTTAAGTTCTCTGATCATTCTTTTACAAACGCATTTATCTAAATGATTTGAACACATTAGTCGACGTTAGCTCAAACACACATCCCTCCCTGTATTTCAGATCCTAATATGGACTGTTCACTGTAATAATATTTAATTGAGCTGGGGGGAAAAAAAATCCCCACATATTTTCAGAATGGGTCTATGAAATCACTTGTAAACTTTCTTGAAAATGTGTCATGACATGCACTTTGTAGAGGATGTGTCGTACACAAAATTCCCACCAGAGGACGCTGTTGGCGACAATTGGCACCTTGTATTAGTACAAACAAAGCATTTCATATTTCTAACCCTACCTCTGATAATACGTTTGTAAATCACTGGCAATGTTATGTAGACATCAGCACAAATTCCTCAACAGCAAGACTATATATATTATATATTACCTGATATAGATTTTTTTTTTCCGTTGAAATAGCTGTGCTTGACTTTTTTTTTTTTTTTTTTTTTTTCATTGCCTTCATTTCATTTCTCTCCTTGTCTTTTTTTTTCCCTCCATACTATGGATATTTTCTTTATTTACTGTGGGAGCAAATAATGTGTACATAACTTTATAAAGGTAAAGCGTGTGAAAGCATTGATGAAAATAAAACATAATGGAAACTATTTCTTCTTTGTGGTTTTATTATAAAGATGAAATTGGGAATTTGTAAATGTCTCTGAGCTGCAGTGGGAGATGAAGGTCGAACCATCCTCTGCTGTTCACTTTCTGATTGTCTCTTTTGACCCATCTCTTAATCAGCTGTAAAATTCACTCACAACAGTTCTCTACCATCCAATATGTTTCTGATGTTTTCATTGTTAAGCCAGAATCATAAAGAGTTTTATTGCCATTGTTCGTATAGTACACATGTAGTGTACAACTAGGAATTTGTCTCGGTGTAACGCTGCAACATTCAACATATAGTATATAAATAAAAAGGAAAAAAAAGAAATATATATATATATCATATAAAAATGCTAAGCATGCACCAAGATAGAATAAGATAAAAATAAATATAGTAAAATATGTAATGTGCAATTCTGAAAATACTAGTTTTAATATTTTTGATGTCGGCACCTGGGTCTGTTTTATTTTTTTTGTCAGTATATTCTCAAAGTCTCCACTCTCCTACTGACTGGAACTCACATGCCTGTCTGTGGTTGTTGTGTTTTTGTGCAGATAAAGATACAGGGTTCTAGTGGGTCCTTGAATAGTCTTAAAAGGCATTTAATTCATTGTTCTAAAAATAAGGCTTTAATCGACATTAAAATGTCTTAAATTACATTTTCAATCATTTTCAATTTTGATATTATTATTTCTATTTCTATATGTTTGACTCCCTGATAAAGGCTTGGATGCCTAAATGTGTTGGGGTCTTTTATAGGTTTTTGTAACCAAGACAATGTAATAAAAGCTTTTTACATTTTCATATATAAGAGAGTGACTTGGAATTTTCTCTTTTTTTTATATTATTCTTAGTTTTCCCATCCAAAGAGCACCTCTAATTATTATTTATTGAGAGTCTAGGTAGCGCTCCTGAAGCAAACTTTTTTTGAAGATTTATATTAGTTTGAAATAAGTATTTGGTAACATTTAGGCTGTCTATATTACAAAAATAATTTAGGGTGGGCAGAAAATGAGGGCACATCATTCTATAGGTGTAGTATTCCTTAACTATACTTAGTTTTTTTGCAAGTGTGTGTTTATATAGTGTGTGTGTGTGTGTGTGTGTGTGTGTGTGTGTGTGTGTGTGTGTTATATATTCAAAATTTCCAAGTTATGCTTCTTGATGCAAATGTTTCATGAATGTAGCAGCAACTGGATCAAAAAGTCATGTTCTATTTAAAATAAACAGTTAGGTAATTAATGTGGTGTTTTTTTCCCTTTTTAATTTTGGTTCATTCTCGGCTTGGTCTTAAATTTAATTTCAAACGGCATTTTAAAAAAGTCTTAAAACGTCTTGAATTTAACTTCCCCTGAACGTTAGGAACCATGAAATAGGAATCCCCCAAAAGCTGACATGATTGTCAGATGATCTGTCAGTTATCGCTCCAATTATTGTTTTATAATCTTAATTATTTCCTCCATCAAGGTTAGGTTTTGGCTGGAGTTTGTCTGTCTGTCAGCAACATTACTAAAAGTTATGGATGAATTTTGATAACATTTTCAGGATGTGTTGGGAGTGTCACATGGAACAAATTATGACATTTTGGTAGAGATCCTGGATCACTTTGAAATCGATTCTTGATTTACCGCAACGTAACATTTCAAAAGTGATTCAGAATTCAGAACCTATTCCGGACCACCACCAAACTTTGGGAAAGGCAGATGTATTTGTATAACACATTTCATGTACAGGACAATTCAAGGTGCTTTACCCAAAAAAACATGTAAGAAAATTAAAATGATAAAGATGCATTAAAAGACAATTAAAATACAGACATAAAAACATTTAAAAGCAATTGAGAATCTAAGTCAAAGCCAAAGTAAACAGTCGTGTTTTCAGTCTGATTTAAATGAACTGACAGTTGTTCTCAGGTATTCAGGTAGTTTTTTACACAGGTGAGGAGCAGAACAACTGAACCATGAAGAACTTTTAGTTCTGATTTTGGGAAGTAAACCTGTTCCTGATGACCTATGACCTCAGGGCTCTGGATGCTTCACATGGAACCAGCAGGTCTAGGATGGATTTAGGTCCAAGGCCGTTTAGTTCTTTATAGACCAGGAGTAAGATTTAGAATTATAACCTTTGACCCACAGGTTGTTCTTTGTGACACTCCCAACACATCCTGATTTGATCTAAATCTATCCATAAATGTTTGAGTAATGTTGCAGACAGACAGACAGACAGACAGACAGACAGACAGACAGACAGACAGACAGACAAACTCCAGTGGAGACATAACCTGCTTGGTGGACCTCCTTCATTCAGAGGGTGGGGGGGGGGTCTGCCTTGGCTGAGGTTTTGTGCTCTCAGTGCTTTTGCTAGTTTTATAACTGGGTCTAAAGCGTCACAATTTCAACCAGAGCATTTGATTATTTAGTGAAAAAAACATTTTGTATGTTATTTTGTTGAAATAGAGGTTCTGTCAAAAAGCTTTGATACAAAAACACAAATACTATGTGGTTCATTAATGCTTTTAAAACCTAAAATGGGTCAGTGCCGACCCTAACACAAGACGAAGATTTAATGTGGGCCCACTTCACCCACTGGGACACATTCCACTCTAACAGGAGGCATCTACTCATGTTCAATAGACTGTCAGAGGTGGAATAACTCAGTACAAGTACTTCCTTTACTGTACTTCACTACAGTTTTTAGGTATCTGTACTTTACTTGATTTAATTAGTTTTCCTGTAACTTTTGACTTTTACTCCCTACATTTTTGTATAAATATCTGTGCTTTATATTCTTTACATTCTCAGAATAGACTCGTTAGTTTTTCAAACTAGACAAATGTGAAAATATGAAAAATAGGTTGCAAATCACAAATTGTGTCTTATTATATCATAATTTAGACTTTTTATGTCATATTTCTGAGCTTTTTTCCTGTTAATGTTGACTTTTTATCTCATAATTTAGATTTTTTTCCCCCTCATAATTATGCTTGTTTTTAAATCTCCTATTTATGACTTGAATTTTTCCTAAATTTTCTGTCCATACCCACTAAACTGAGTACAATGACCCAATAAAACACATCATCTACACACTAACCTACTTTTAAAGGCTCTACTTTGGGATATTTTTTGAAAATTTTCTGTTTTTTCCTGCTTAAATAAACTTAACTTAAGTGAAATTAAGTTATTTTACTTATTATAATTATCTCCCCCCTCAAAATTTAACATTTTGTTTCTTTTTCTTCATCAGTTATTACCTCAGGTCTTGTTCTTGTTCTTTTTTAAGTTCACCAACATTTTTTACCTACTCTTTTTAGCCTACTTCAGTATTGGCCAATTTTTTTTTTTTTTTTTTTTCCACTTGTATTTATTGTATGTATTTCTCCTTATTTTACAATTGTTGTTGTTTTGTTGTCTTGTCTTAATGTAATTTATGTTTGGACCACTCTGGAAATAAGCAGCAATGCTTTGAGTGTTATCCTCAGTTTAAATATGTTGTGTGTCTTTATTTATTTCTCTTATCTGTCTGTTTTGTTTTTTTCCTTCTGTTTACTTCCTGTACCATGGTATCTTTGTTGTCTTGTTTTTACACTGAAATAAATCAAATCAAAATAAGTATTATTTCAACCATAGCAAAAAAAAATTTACATTTTTTAACTTCATTACAGTTGAGAAGTTGTACATTTTTACTTTTACTGCAGTAAAAGAGTTGAATCAGTACTTCTACTTATACAAGAGTATTTTTTTCACAGAAGTTGTACTTACACTTTAACACAGAATGTGAGTACTTTAAACACCTGGTCTATTGTTAGTGAAGTTTATTCTGATAACTAAAAAAACACAACATCTAGACTATTTGTTAGAAATAAATGTGACCAAAAAGTACAAGAATAATAGAAGCAGGACACAGGCCCAGATTGTCCTTTTCTTCAACTCCACCAATCACAGCCTATATCAGCAGAGAAAATGCACCATGGGAAAGTGGGTTAAAGTTCACCCAGGGAAGGAGGTAAGTATAAGGCAAGTCAGGAGCCCGTTCCCACAGTGCGTGAACACGGATCCACCGTGGATGAAAATACCTCCAAAGCAGCAAACCACATTGTTTCCCTCCACAGAGAACTGAACATGTGCAAAAGCTGTTGTTGTGTGTGTGTGTGTGTGTGTGTGCGCGCGCACGAGGCGGATGGCGATGGGGGGACGTGCGCTCGTGGCCAGAGGCAGCAGAAGGCTATGGGGGCAGGGTTTACAGGGGTTACAGGTCACAAGCCTCCTGGGTTCCTTTGACCAACACGGCTGTGAATAGGAGGAGGATGGGTTCATAATAATATAGTAAACTCTAACTCTGCACAAGTGCTTGGTGTGAAGAGGGAAACTTTCCACAATATGTTTAGGTTTTTTTTTTCTCTTCAGACGAGTTTGAATTTGACACAAAAAGCGAAGGAACAGCCACATTTACGCCTGGATTTGAAGGGGACCACATCCGTAAAGATCGCCTGGCTGCCTGTGCCCCTCTCCCCACCCCCACAAAGAGAAAATCAACAAAATAGATGCTCTCACAATTTCATGCATGACAAAACTTTTTGTGTGTGCAAAGAGGGAACCAGAGGAGCAACATCTGCGGACTAAGGTACGTTACTGTTTATATATTAGACTTTCGTGAATGATCCGAAGCAAAAAATATGAGACTGTGAATAAAATCTTACCAAAATCAAGCCAAGGTAGGTTGTCATAAGGGTTTAAAGTGCAGACCAGAGTATTTAGTTCCAGTTGTAAATGTTTGTTTTTATCTTTTAACTATTGTTGGTCATGTTTTTGTGCCGCCTTTTGCACTTCTGGATGATAGTACAACTGTACAATGCACAGGTTCAACAGGAATATGAAGTTATTTTAACTGTTTACTTTGTATGGACGCAAAAAAAGTCAAATTTCTGAGTTTGTTTTTGCAAAATCACGCATGTTTTTTTTTGTTTCCTTGTAATTTAACTGTCACATGTTCATCGTCTCATCCAGGCGCCAGTTTGATACGAGCAATTAAAAAAAATCGATTAATGTTGCTACAGCCCACGTATTTCTAGTCGGAAATAATTACGTAATGAATAAAAGCGGATGTGTGGATATGATGAGACCTGATGTGATGTATTTTTTTAATTGATGGGATGACGCGCTCATCACAGGACACTGTTGGCGCCACTTTGTTAAAGCTGAACACATTGGAGCCACACAGTCCAACAAACCAAAGACACAGTATTGATGAGTGATGTTGGGTTAAAAACACAGAAAAAAAGATTAGTTATTATTTTGGTTCAATACAGATACTTTTACAAAGTTTTAACCTTAAAGTAAAAAATGCAATTATATCCAAATGTGAACAGAGTAGAACAGGCCCAGTGGTGAACAGGATATATATTTTAAATAAGGTTTGAAATCAGGCACATTTCAACACTTTTCTGTCATTACATCCTCAAAATTAAATCTGTACTTTTGTCTTTAAGTTGTAGCACATGAGGGTCCATTCACAAAGCTTTAATAGTTTCTCATCAAGTTCTTTTTAATTACATGCAGCATGTGTTCTAGTTTATTCTATTACTTTTTAGGAATATTTGTTTTTCTCATGTGCAATAAAGTCTAAAGCGATCTAATGTGAAAATGATGACCTATAAGTTGTGTAGTTATTATTTTAATAAGTCTACTTTTGTGCCCTTCAAACTTGGAAACATAGTTTCTGCTACTTTTACACAATCCATTTGAGTTTTAATAGTTTGATTATTTGTATGTATAATATATTAAACTAATGTAATGATAACTTGGTTTAATTCTGAGTTATTGTATTTAATTTTGTTAAATTTCTTTGAATGGATCATTAATTTTAAACCCATTTTGGCAATAAATCAACACTAAATCAGTTGTTTCATAATACTGCAGATGGATAATTATTATCATAAACAAAATTCAGTCTCCTGTAAGACCTTTTTTTTTTTTTTTTACACACTTGCGAACAAACTGGGGTTGATTTAAAGATTTATAACTGAACATTTGGTTTTTCCTCAGTATAAAAGTCTAACACCTCCACGGCACTGCAGCTTTCAAAGCACTTACTAATTCTCTGATTAATGACTTATTGAATCTGTTTAAATATTTATATCCATCTGTCGGTTTCAATTGATTTTCATTCTCTTTCAGCTGGACTGGAGTCTGAAAAGTCCTGCCTAGAGTCAGAAATAATCCAGTCCATCAATCTCCTGCCTCCTTCGACCTCATGCTCCTCCAGTTAAGGTGCATCTAGTGTAGTTAGTGAAGTATCTCAGTATCTACTGCCCTAGTTGCTCCTTCTGGCTGGAGGGCCTGTTCTTTTTCATGTTGTAAAATGGTTTTGGCCAACTTCAGCCCTGCAGAACACTTTATCTCTGTGATGAAAAGCTGCATGTCGTAGTTTTTGGAACAGTCATACATTCTTGCCTGTGCAGAAGATGACACGATAATGTGACGTGTATCGCACAGCTGCAACAGTTATTGAACAGTTGTCAATTATATACCAGCTGGCTCATATTATGTTACTTTATTTTTCTCCTTGCATCTGTATCGGTCTGTTAATGTTGGCCAATGTGCTCTTTTGTCCCTGACATGATTTATTAACAGGCGAAGGTCATGGCACCTCTGTGTTCTTGGAGATACTGCTGTCCATACTGGGTGTAGTAATATTTATTAGGTTCACTGTCAGATGCTTATTTTCTAATTATAAGTAAAGAAGGTTTTCTGACATTTTGTTAGCATTTGACAGCGAAAAGAAATAAGTATTGGTCATGAGCTAAGACTGATATAAAAAAAAAAAAATCACTAGTCAGTGAGTCAGCAACTATTTTAATAATGAATAAATTAGTTTCATTTATTTGCTTTGAGCAGAATAAAAAAAATGTTTTTATTATTACAAGGAACTAATATCAAAGCAAATCCATTAATAAAGGTGATTAAGACAAAAGTAACAATCATCATGTCCACTGATGACAAAATAAATTAAATATGTACAGAATATATATAATATGTACTGCACAAAATGAATGGGGGAAAAAGAAAATGTATTAACTCCACCCCCATCTGGTATTTAACAGAACACATTATGTTTCCTTCCTTCAGTCTGTCATTTTTTAAGAAAAAGTCAGTTTTCTGATTCTATTTACTTATTTTAGTGGGTTTTCTTTATTTTATGATAGATTATGTGGTTTGTGGATCAAACAAGACATTTAAGGATGTCCCCGTAGACCTGGGGTCTCAAACTCATGTTCTTCCAAGGACCACATTCAGTCTGATTTGATTTCCAGTAAAATAATAGACTAGCATGTAAATAAGTCCAAACTACTGTCTTTTGATTTAGTGCAAAAAAATCATTAAATTATGAAAAAAAACCTTTTTTTTTTTTTTTTACAAACTATGCAAACAAAAAATATGGGAATAACCACAAAAACCTAAAATTTCCTAGGAAAAATGAATGCAATTTTTAATATTTTGTTTCAACATAAATTTACATGAAGAAGCAAATGTTTTTAAAAATTTTATTGAATTTTCTTTGTTTCATATTTGTTCAGGTTTTTCACATTTTATTGTTACATCATAGTTTGTAAATGTTTTCATATTTTCATATTCTTTTTTAAAAAAGATAAAACATTTTAATAAAACAAGAGATAACAATTTGAAGTTATTATCAGCATAATATAAAATGTTTTTAACATCAAAACGACAAGAAAATATGGATTTATTATGTTTTGAAGGTTATTATATTATTTGATTCTAGATAATATGTGGAACCTGAACTAAAATAAGTTCCACAGCCTTGACTGAAGAATTATTGACCTTTACAAACTCACCCCAGGGGCCGCAGTGGAACTTCTGTTGGACCGCATTTGACCCCGGGGTCGCATGTTTGACACCCCTGCCATAGACATTTTTCACTATTTTTGCCATTTTAATTAAAATCAATGAATCTAGACCAGGGGTGTCAACCATGTGGCCCGGGGGCCAAACCTGGTCCGCCAAAGGATCAATTCCGGCCCCCGGGAAGGTTTGATGAAACTGAAAATATTAATCTAAAATAGATCACACCAGTAAAATACTATCATAACCTATAAGTAATATAAAAATAAATTTTTCTCTTTGTCTTAGTGTAAATAAAAAACAAACATTCATGACAAAAAAATGTGAAAATGTTTTAAGTGAAATATGTGGAATATTCTGCTCATTATTTAATCATTTAATCTGTGTATTTGTAGATCCACTGTGATCTGTAGTTTGTGTTACATATGTATAAATGATAAAAATAAGATGTAATATTGTTAAAGTCACACTTGTTTTTCATAATTTTCAGATTGTTCATATTATTTTATTTTTGAGGTCAGTTCATAGATTAAATAATTTTCATTGTGGAATTCAATGTTTTTTTTTTTCCTCAAAAACAGAGAAAACTTAGTTGACATCATTTATAAGTTCTTATCCTATTATTTATATTATTTGACTGATCCTGGCCAGTTTACATCATACTGCTGTAGACACTTATTTGTTTTCAAACCTGTTTTCAATTTCTTTGTTGAAAGTTGGAACAGTTGTAACTGGAGGGTGAACATATAGCTCAGTGTGTTCCTTTCAGATATCTGATGTGAATCATGACTCATGAGCTGAACAGGCTGTCGACTTTGCAGTTCCAAAGTGCTCACAGTGCAGGTAGTACAACACTGATCTACTGCAGTTTGTGCACTTCAGGTATTGTCGGTCACCTCTCCTCTCCTGTGTCAGCACTGTTTGTATGAGGATGTCACTGGTTTACAGAGAGTTTTGTTGGTTTGCTGTCAGCTTGTGCTACTCTGTGCTGTGCAAATCCATGCAAAGCTCTCTGTTCCTCAGACCTGCTGCCAAAAGATGCATATTTTGTTTTTCTGAGCTTTGATGAAGATAGAACAGACTAAAAATCATCATATCTTTCTTCACCATATCCATCAAAGAGCAGCTGTCGTTTCCCCTCAAACCTCTTAACATTCACATTCTGCTGTTTGTCTTGCTGTTTTCGGGTGGATCACTTTGCAATTTCAAGACTGAACATAATGAGAGAAATTGCACAGTATCCATCTGCAATCCGCCAGATGCTCAAAACAGCTTTAGATTTGTTAAGATTGTGTGTAGACTTTATAAAAATACTGACCATTTTCCATTGAGTATGTTTATACAGACTTTGGACACTAGATGGCAGCATTTGAACTCTTTAAAAAAGTATATGATCTATCCTCTGAAGATGAGTACAAAATGAAGAAATAATAATAAACATGACTTCTAATGATAACTTGTGTTTGTGTGTTTTTAAATACAAAAATATGTATTTTATGACTGTGTTGTGCAGTGTTGATGATCTCCCTGGGTTTCCTGTACACTTACTCAATGTGCTGACTAATAAAAACACATTTCAGCTTCTATTCTACGCCTATATGTTTCACTTTTTTGTAATGATGTGTGTGTTTATTCACATTATGCGCCTTTGTTGCATGAAATGTAAACTATTTAGGAATTATGTCTTAATTATTGCATCATGTAAAGTCATTCATCTCCTGTACTGCATTATTCCCCTCACACCATCGGTCCTGCATCCACATAGGGTCAATACACCAGCTCACATCCCATACGAAAGGGGATATCTGTGGTTTGGATACACGCAGCGGCGCGCGCTTTTGAAGGAGGAGCGCGCACATGTACCCAGAGCTCCTTCTTGTTTTCTGAGCTGAGAGTCAGTGCTGCGAGTGAAGAGGGGAACTATAAGTTATCAGAGGATTTTTTTTTCTCCAAATCAGATTAGTTGGTTTTTTTTTTTCTTCCTTACGTGTGATCGGACTGTGGAATCATCCGCGCGGAGGAGGATGTGGATCCGAGCGGAGCCAGGACCCGCAGATTCACATCATTAAACCAGTGCGACCCCCGGATCCTCCTGCAACTTTTAATGTGTTTAACTTCACCTCTGGTTGTTGGTGTTGTACTTCGCCCCCCTTCTTTTTGATCGTTTTTGCCTGTTTCTGAGTCGTTCACCATGGTTGTTTTGTCGGTGCACAGTGCGCTCTTTCTGTGCGCCTTCCTCCAGCTGTTCTTCTCCCTGCCCGGTGGACAGGTGCCCGTGCCAAACTGCCAGGAGGTGCGATCAGTGTTTCAGACTCTGCACCCGGGCTCCAAGTGGGTCCCCGAAACCCCAGTGTCAGGTAACTATCATATTTACTGCAGCTTTACGCACATGATCTAAGGTAACTGCATCTTCTGCAGCTATAAAGCAACACACTTGTTTCTATAATACCAGTGTGGGTGGAAGTCAACATTATTCACTTCTAGATAAGATTAGAACTACAATAATGTTCAAACAATATCTATTTTTTTTATCCAAGCTTGCTGACCCCGGATGAGCAGTGGGAACCAGCCCACACATACTCCATAGATAGATTTTATTTATTATTATTATTATTATCATATTTGTGTAAAATCTGAATCTTGTTTCAACCTTTACCAACTCTTCATTCAAAAACACCCATCAGCTATGTTAAGCACTTTGTTAAAACGGAATTAAATGACATAAACCACTGTTAACTGTTAAATAATGTCGCAGAATTGATTAGTTCCAGTATTGATCCAAACATAGAGCCAAGTAAGATAAGTTTGGTCAGCACTTGTAAAACTAGCAGGATGTTTATGTGTTGTTGTTTTTTTTTTAAAGTTTGAAGTGTGTTGTTGCTTTGTAATTTCATATATGAGCAGATGGTGATGGACTGAGTATAAAGAGATAGATCAGAGCCAGACCTGTATGAGGTTTGATTTATACTGAGTGATCATATTCAACCTTCTTTCTTGGCTCAGTTTTCTCATCCACACTGACACAAAATGGTGTAATATGAATTGTGACAATTTCATACAAGATGTAATTATTCAACCAGGATAATCGTTGCTCCCTGGAGCTCAAATGTCACCATCTGTGTCTTGGGTGATAGGATGGAGTGTGATGATGAGAACTTGAGCAAATATATTAAGCTGTGGACTTTTTTTGGGGGGGGGGTTCATCCTATTTTGTAGAACAGACCGTGGCCGTGTAATGCTGGAGCCTGTTGCATTTTGATTCTGTGTGTAAATGAAAATCCCTCTCATGTGGCTGAATCACAGGCTGCTCAAAATATTAATTGGGTGTTGTAGTGTCATGTCAGCACAGAGGAAGTGGTCCAGGTTGAACTGTTTTCTCTATTGCCCATTATGCCCTGCTTTTACACTTCATTCATAACAAGATTTTAATTAGATTTAACAAATAATACAGACGTGAAAACAAATGTAAAATAAAACTATCAAATCAGTCAAGTGTTCTTATATTTATATGCCATAAAAATAATGAAAATGTCCATATCTCCAATGTTGTTTTTTTTAATTGAATTTTAAATAGAATAGAATAGAATAGACTTTATTTGTCATTGCATAGGTGCAACGAAATTTCATTTGTGCCATCCTGAGTACAAATACACACACATCACACAGCATTCTTCCTTAATTAAAATATATTAAAAAATAAATAAATATATCTATATATGTTAAAAAAACCAAAACCAAAAAAACAAACAAAAACAGAACAAAATGAAATTATACATAATCATTGTACATATAAACACACACACAAAAAAGGGAAAAAATATCCCTTCTCCATACAACCCCCCCCCACCACCCTTAGATGACACTCACTAACTAGTTTAAGGCATTTGATAATAAATAAATAAACATGATCTTATACAGACAATACAGCAATCGTACACTGAAAAAAGTAAAACATTGAATTAACTTAAAAAAAATCTACTTAAATTTTGACTTTTTGTCTCATGATTTTGACTTTTTATCTCATATTTTTTTATTTTTATCTTATTATTTAGACTTTTTATCTCATATTTTTTTTATTTTTATCTCATTATTTAGACTTTTTATGGGGACAAATAAAAAAAAATCTAGTTGAGTGAACCAAATTCAATTGCATAGGGTTAGGGTTATTTTCATGTAATTTAATTTGATTCACTCAACTGGACGTTTGATGTGTGACCTATTGAAGAAGAATTTTTAAGTTACTTTTTTCAGTGTATGTTAATTTAATGATATATTTGACTGAAAAGGTAACTTTTTCCTCAGTTTTCTCTGTTTCTGATATAATTAAATTACAGGAAAATATCTGATGTATCCTGATGATATACAAAATGCCGAGGATAATATTATGAATAAAAATGTTAGTGGGAACTCACATAAAACTAGTGCTGGGTTTTATGGGATAACTTCTAAAGACCCAAACAGTCACTTACAACCAGAGTCATTTACCAATCTAAGATGTATGCCTGTTGATCCACTAATACTATTAATAAATGTACCAAATAATTGATGTAAAATGCAGTTAGTCTGTAATTTCCGTGGAAATGCTGTCATCATCTACAAGAATGATTCACCAATAAAACTCATGCAGTTTGACATATGCCAGTGCTTTTGCAGAAATGTAGTTTATGTTCAGTTAATTACACTGGTCTACAGGTGTAATTAAATTTTGGAATAAAACTAATGAAATGTTGCCACATGTGTGTTACTGATAAAGAAAACTCAAGTCTTAAATGCTGGTTGGCTCAAGTGTCCAAGATAAGTCTGTGGTTAAAATGTGAAATTCTTAAAATTAACAAGAAAATATCACATTATGATCCATTCACTTTAGAGGTTCTTACTGGTGGAATATTTACAAATGTACATAAACCAGCTTATATGTGGAATAACACACCATTATATGAGCTAACCAGCACTTTTGTCATTTGTTTTCTGAGTCATTTTATTAAAGTATGTAAGATTTAGTACATTTAATATCAGAAGCAGATACTTTCTATAAAAAACAAATTGTTTTGCTGAAAAAAAAATCACTTTTATTTCAGTTTTTCCATTTTCTAATTGTTTAATCTGAACGTTTATGAATATAACATGATCAGTGAATTAAATATAGGGAAATAGGTATAGGTACAATGCATAATATTTAAATAAATGACAATAAATATTGAAAGAAAGGTTAAAAAAAACAAACAAAAAAAAGATTTGGAAACTACTACAAAAGCAAGAGCAGGTTTTTATTGGTTAATAAAGAGGAAGATGTAAATGACAAAACAATGAAGACAACAGAAAAGTCAAGCCAAGATTAAAATAAATATAAAACATGAAAGCATGACACTCATTAAAAAAAGACAAATTAAGATGAAAATATTATAGAGCAAAACAAAACAAAAATCACATGAAATCCAAAAGAACTAAAAGATGAAACACAATGAATCACAAAGAAAATCTATGAAACATGAAGCAAAAACAATCACATGAAATCCAAAATAAGAACTGAAAACATGCAACAAATTAAAAGCAACATAAAAGACACAACAAAATATTTAAATGTAAGACATTTCTAAAGATAAAAACTATTTCCTATGACACGTCAAGACAAAAATGGCAATAAATAAGATGCTTCAAACACTGCAAAAGACATAACCTGACAAAAAAACTGCACAAAGAGCAAGACAGTAATGACATAAAAGACACAGTGAACTAAAATCATGTAACAAAATATGTAATATAACAAAAATGAAAGGAAAAGAACATTAAAATGAACAAAATGACAAGAAAAATCAGCCATAAAAAAGAAACAAAGCATATTTGAGCTAAGATTCAATGAGATGAAAAGAAAGGAACCATTTTAATTTTATTTTAAAATTATGTAAATTTTTAAATGACTGATTCAAGTTTCATAGTGGAGGTATTTGCATAAGTCATTTAAACTCTTTTCCACCATGTGCTAACTTTTAGTTGTTTTATTCTTTTGTTGTAGATAATGTAGAAATAAATAAGCTCGAACTAATTCTTTTTAGCAAACAAAAGAAAAATGCATAGCACGTTAACCCTTTCATGCATGAACCATTGACAAACAGACAATAGGACAATTGGATTCAGTTCTTAATTCAACTAAATATATACAAGTGTATATTATGACTTGACGTCAGTGTCAGTTGTATGACATCTGTGGAACACAAATAGAAGACTGAAAGTGCAAAAACTAAGGTATGAATGAACATAGTAAAAAAAATAAATATATATATATATATATATAAACAATAGAATAGAATATTAACGATGTATAAACATAATATAACTATAAACAGACAGGGGGTTATATTGAATGTAGTTTTCATAGGGGAGGAGTTGAATCAGTTAACGGTAAATATCGCATTTTGCATAAACATGTTAATGAATATAACAGATTTGTTTCATCAGCAGCAGCTACATCAATGATCTGATGATGTATTAAAATAACAGAGCTGTTCATGTGTTGCACACAGTACTATCAACACTATTAGTTTGATTATTGTGGATTTAATTAAAGCTTGAATAACTATACAATATATATGAAAAGATTAATATGCATTGCAGTGTAAAATATATCAGTATAAATATAATTACTGTTTTATCACCCAGCCTTATTCTGAGGTGTATTTGTCTTCACCTTCTGTATATTGGCAAGAATCTAGTGATATGATACTTATAACAATATGATATATCACAATATATCATGATACTATTAAAAAGGCAATTTATTATTTGTTTCTTTTTTTCTTTAATGATTATTTCCTGGAAGAATTGAATTCCACCAGAAATATACAAATATTAAACACATACTTTTAAATCCCATGCTATAGCTGTGTTAAAACTTTAATTATATTTCACAGATATTACAGATTGGGTGACACAGTGGTGCAGTGGTTGATTCCAACACCAAATGGTGGGACCTTTCTGTGTGGAGTTTACATGTTCTGTCTGTGTGTGGTTTCCTCCCACCATCCAAACACTGATAGGTTCAATCATAGATGTGAGAATGACTGTTTATATTTGTTCAGCTCCAGAAGTACAAGTACTTCCTTTACTCTACTTAAGTACAGTTTTTGATATCTGTACTTTACTTGAGTATTTATTTTTCTGCCAATTTTTTACTTTTACTCCCTCCATTTTTGTACAAATATCTGTACTTTATACTCTTTACATTCTCAGAATAGACTCATTACTTTTTCAAACTAGGCAAATGTGAAAAATAAGTCTTAAATCAGAAATTGTGACTGACTATATCATCATTTTGACTCTTTATCTCATAATTATCAATTTCCTATCTCATAATTTGAACTTTTTTGACTCATAATTCTGAATGTTCTCATAATTTTTACGTTTTATCTCAGAATTATGATTTTTTCCTTCATAAATTTGACTTTTGATCTAATAATTTTCACTTTTTGTCTCATGATTTAGATTATTTTATCTCATAATAATGCTTTTTTAAAATTTTTGAATTTTCCTATCTGTCCATACTGTCCATACCCACTCAAACGAGTACCATAACCCAATAAAACACATCATCTACACAGTAACCCAGTTTTAAAGGCTTTAGTTTTGGATATTTTGGAATTTTTTTCTATTTTTTCCTGCATAAATGATATCATCCATAGCAAAAAAAACCAAAACAGTTTTACATTTTACTAAATTACAATTGAGAAGTTGTACTTTGAATCAGTACTTCTACTTTTACCAGAGTATTTTTTCACACCAGTAGCTATACTTGTACTTAAGTACAGAATGTGAGTACTTTGACCATCTCTGTTCATCCCTGTGATGAACTGGTGACTGTCCAAGGTGAACCTTACCTTCACCCTTGGTGACTGGGACGTGACCCCTGTGACCTTAGTGAGGATGAAGTGGGTTCAGAAAATGAGATGAGATATTACAGATTGAGATCTTATTCAATATTCATATTGTATTTGCTCATAACTAACATAACATAATCTTTGTACAACCCCAGTAAATGAACTAACACATGCTTCTCACACAATAAAAAGTGCTTTTAAGATGTTTCAAATAAACATGTTTTAATAAAACACTGTAGACATAAACAAGTAGAAAAGCACAGACCTCCATTAAAGTAGATCAATTAGATTCATTTCCATCTGGCACCTTGAAAAACTATGGAGTGAGCGATAGGTTTCACTTTCACAGGTGCCAGTTCACTCTGACCTACCGAATGAAACACATGCGTCAGGGGTCACTGGGGGGCGTATCCTAGCTACAACGGTGAAGGCGGGGTACACCCTGTATGAGTGTCCAGTTCATCTCAGGGCTGAACATATATAGACAAACAATCACTGTCACATTCACACCTATGGACAATTTAGATTAACCAGTTAACCTATCAGTGCATGTGTTTGGATGGTGGGAGGAAACTGGAGAAAACCAGCGCAAACTCCACAGAAAGGTCCCACCCACTGATGTTGGCATCGACCCCAGGACCGTGTTGAGGCCCATGAGTGTTAACCACTGCACCACCATGTCAGCCATCTTTCCACTGATTACTACCAACATTTAATCATTTGTACCTTGTGCCAGTACCAATATTTCCTGCAAATTTCATCCAAATCTGTCCATAACGTTTTGAGTTATCTTACTAACAAACAAATCCTGGTGAAAACAAAACATCTGCCATTGGTAATAATAAACAAAGTAAGGTAATAAAAAAACAAATAATACAAAAAACGAACCCCCACCATATCTGCATTTGAATAAATACCTAAAAACATCAATACAGTACTTTTCAATATTGATACAGTGTCGTGAATATTGTCATATATTGCAGACCCCCTCCACTCCTCAGACATTTATTATCCCACAGAGGGGAAATTTGGTTTGCATCAGTGGTTAAAAACATAATAAAAACAACAACAGAATAAAGAAACAACAACACAACATGAAAGCAACTGTGTTTGAAAGGAACTTGACCAACCCCAGCACCAGGCACTGCACCAAAAAAAAAAAAACATCTTTAAAACAATTATATAGATATATAAAAGCTGAATAAATAAATAAATAAATAAATTCCAGTGTAGTATAAAATTTTATCAGTGATTGGTTGATTGGTTCAGTGCAATAAACGCCTGAACTGAATTGAACTCTGCAGCTCAAACCACTCAGCTCCATCTGTAACCACACATCCAGACATGTAATCCACCAGCCAACGGGTCGACAGAATCATCATAAAACACTCCAAGAGAAATATTTAGCCTCCTTCTATAAAGATCTCAGGCAGTACGGCCCATGCAGCCGTCTGTAGGACTTCAATAAGGGATCAGTCTGAGCCGGACACACACACATGCACACACACGCACCAAGCAGCTCAAACACAATTACTTACACTGGAAATCAATTCAGCAGTCAGCCAAAGAACAATTCATCCCAGCCTGTTAAGGGATATTTAGCTTTACACATTCCCTTGGTGACAATCCTGTAGATTAATTGTTGGTTTTATTAACTGTGGGTTCTTGTGACTCAATCAGATCTCAAGAAAGATCCAAACATTGTCTCTGGTCTTCATTATTACAGGTTTTAACACTTGTCTCACAAGAGGCTGGTGTAAACAGAGTGTTGTAGACAATCAATATGGAATAATGCACATTATTAACTGGACAAGAGAGACTTAAAGCTCATTGCTTTCCTTCACACTCCTGATATATTAGATATGGATGATATAGATATTAAATAAAATGATCTCAGGATTCCACTCAAGAAACCCTGCGTCTTAAAAGAGCTAATGTGGCTATTACTACAAAACTGACTGCAGTATGCCATTAACTAATTGCAGCCACTTAATGATTTGAATTTTTTTGCATATACTTCACACCCCAGCTAATTAATTGAATAGAATCTTTTGAAGACCTCAAACGGCCTTGGTGCCACAAAAAAAAAAACAGTCCTTTGTGAACTCCAAATTGGCTTCCTGCCTTTAGCGCCCTTGTTTTTAAGATATAAATCCACAGAGAAGTGACTGTAAGCTTGTAAAATATGGAGATTAATTTTGCAATGGAATATGGATTGATTGTGTCAGGGTGTGAGCACAGAAATAGCCACATTACCAAATATTACATCACCACTGACAGTTACAATCACAGCGTTCACTTATTATGCACACTTATGTGTTCAGCTGCCCCCCCCACACCCTTCAATAGATCTGCATGATGAAATACAAAAAAAGATGCATGTATTTAATCTATAAAGCCAGTGAAACTTTTGTAGCAGTTCCAAAATTATAATTATTATTTTATTTTCTTACATCAAAGTGATTTATCACCATTTATTTTTATATTATCCTCTTTTTTTGCCAGTGAAAATCACATATTTTCCTATATTCAATTTATTGATCATGTAATGTTTATAAAAAACTCAGATTAAAGTTGAGGTTTATAATATCAGATCCTGAGAAAACTGAAGGAAAAGGGAATTTTCCAGAAAAGAAACCAATAATTACATACAAAAACAAGTGTCTACAATGATCATCTGTCAAAATTCATGGGCTTTCATGATGAATCAATGTTGTAAAGCATTATGTTTCTATGGTAACTACGGAGCCTCTGAATATCCAAATGGGTCAAATCTGATGACCATGAAAAGATGACAAACTGTATTTTACCTGAATTATTTCAACATATTGACATTATTATATGTTTTAGATCAGTAGATGATTTTGGTGACCACTGGTTCTTTTGTTAACCTGACTCTCACCAGAGGGTATTTCACAATACCATCTGCAACTGATCCGTTTTCAAAGGAGGGACCTTTTCTAAAATCCTTGTATGTGATTAGATGAAAAATCTGTCCATCATCTGGACTGATGCGCCGCTTCATCCACTCACACTGAAGTCAAGCTGCTTAAAAAATAGTTTTCATCAGGTATAAACACATCAACAGAAGGGCTTTAAACTTACATGTATACGTGACATGAACCTCATCTACTACGATGTCCACCAAGTTCTTCTGGTAAACATCGTAGAAAAGCATGGTTCTCCATTTATCCTTAAGACATGACTCAGGGCTAACGAACACCTTCAGATGTGGTTGTCATTTCTTCCTCCCAGTTCCATTACTGTCAGCCCTAGTTTACCAGCCTCTTTGACTTCGTCCTCTACCAACACAACCAGGGGGGTACCACAATAACCATGGGCTTCTGCACTGGTACTATTTCTTTATTCACCAGTGGAACCATCTGATAGATCAAATTGTTGCCAAACCCGACAACATAATTTACATGAACAAACACTTCCACAGTCGTCCTCTGTTCATCTTTTAATAAATGAACATGTGGTAGAGTCGACAAAACACTGAGTCTATATGGACCCTGAGATACCAAACGCACACTGCCATTGTTGTGTATCTGAAAAGACTACACTGCCGTCGCTTCTGCTTTACGTCACACCAGTCACAACGCCGCAGGGTAGTCCCACCCTGTGACACTGATTGACTCCTTTGTCTTGAAGTAAACCTGAACCCTCATGATACTCAGATGATTGTGTGATCAAAACACAACCAGATGACATGAGTCACGTTAGCTCTTTGGTCTTTGAGGGTTAAAAATTATTGCGCAATAACTTCAACACATCATTATCACCATATTTGTTTTGTAAGAAGTATTTGTCATATTTTCTCCAACACCTAAAAATATGCAGTCATTCTTTTGTGGTCACACCTCATTCATAACATGTCCTTTGTGTTAATTTATTATAATTCTAATGAATAAATTAGGACTTTTCAGTCACAGCCAAATCTTCTGTAACTGTTCTGAACTTTCTAAAAAAAAATTAATTGCAGAACAGAGAACTTGTTTTATCAACTAATGGAATAGATGTTCGTCATTGAGGAGTACAAGAAATTAAGGGGTCTGGTCTGAGCTGATTTAGGCTGTTTTTGAATGTTACTGTTTTTGCCTTTATATTCAACATAAAATAGATGTTCACCATACCCATCATTTTTTTTACACACAACTTCACTCTTATGATCTGCCCATTATAACTTGATATTGACCTTCTATATTATAACATAGCCAAAAATCATAGATTTGAACAATTATAGAATTTATTACACAAACACAAACATGTTTAACAATTGCTGAAATGTAATGTTAAGTTGGGGAGCTGTGAGGGAAGAATCCGTTTCTGTGTGCATGTGTGTGTATATAATATGAAGTAGTATTGATGTAGTGTTTTGTGTGGGGGATGTATTCGAGTATCTGATTCAGAGGGATGTCCGCAGGAAGACAGCAGAATTCTAATATTGCTGCATGTGGAGCCCCAGGGGCACAAAGCAGCAAAATGCAAGCTAAAGTTTTAAAGAAAAAAAATTCTAACCAGCATGATTCAGAAGAAGTGAGGGCCAGAAACAACATTATAGCTGAGAGGTGCTTAAAACACAACATTGCTGTGGGAGTACCACTCATGTGTCTTGTTTTGGCTTTTGCTGTGGGTGGTTGTAGTGTCTGAAGGTGAAATGGAGGCTGGGTGTCATTTCACTTTGTTGTGTCATTGTGTAGGCTACTGTATGAGCAGTGTGTATGAGCACTTATCCCAGGACATAAGTGTTGAAGCAGCCCCATCAGTGTCAGTGTGGCCTTAAGTGGTGGACATAGTGCATCTCTGACAGCAGCAGCTGACCTGATTCACGAAGAGGAGCATCAAACTTGCACTAAATGGAAGAGTGATACTAGTTTGCTGCAGGCTGAGCTGGCAGATGACACTTTTTTTGACAGAAAATCCTACACAGCACTTTTTTGTACCCCTTTTTTGCACTGAAACTATTGTAGTTATTTATTGTCTCATTTTAAACTTGTCTTACATCAGTCAGAGTTACTGGTACTGTAAACATATTTGTTAAATAAACACTGACTTATTCCAATACTATACTATTCCCATAATCCATAACATAAACATTATTAGGTCATGGTAATAATCTTGTCCAGGCCACTACTTCAAAACAATGCATTTAAGATAGATGCTAATAACATTAATGTTCCCTGCAGAATAACCAGCGATCTAATGAGAAGTTTCAAATTATTTCTTTTTGTGTCTTTTGTCAAGACCTTCCAACATAATTTGGTGGTCATTAAAATTGATGACATTATTTTTTAAATTGAACTAGTATTTTTTCCTGACTAACTGAACTGGATAAGCGACACTAAGCTCTATTTAGCTTTCAGGCTAATATTAGCTGTTGTTACCTATAGACTACATTAGCCACTCATAACTTATATATTATTACTGCAGTTTTAATGTAGTTAGCTCAGTAGCCAGTGTTAGTTGCTATTACCTTGCTAGCCAATGTTAGCAAATTTTTACTTTGCTAGCCTACATTATCCACATTTAGCTCAGTCTTATGTTAGCTAAATATCTTGTATCTTACTACTGCAGTTTTAATGCAGTTAGCTTAGTAGTCAATGATAGTTACTATTAGTTTGCTATCTAATGTTAGCTGATTTATACTGACCTGCCCACATTAGCTACATTTAGGTCAGTCTTATTTTAGCTAAATAGCTTGTATCTTCTTACTGGACTTTTAATGCAGTTAGCTGAGTAGTCCTTTTGATATTAGCTTGCTTGCTATCTAATGTTAGCATGTCCTTCCATTTTCATGTTGTCATGAACCATCAGTCGCAGGCAGCTGTGAGTTCACTGGGTCAATTGGAACCTGGGTGGCTGTGTCTGGTGAACAACATCCAATATACATACAACAACATACGACATATTAATTTAAATTTTGAACAGTATACAAAATGTGTAAATGTCATGTTAATTTATTGACATAAAATTGAGTGACGCTGATGATTTGAGGGAAAACATTAGGGAACAAAAAACAGAGATACAGCAGTGCCAGAAAGGAAAGTTCATGAGTATAATTCCAGATAGACTTCTGTTATTAGGAAGTACGTTGTCTGAGATCATTCTCACTCTCTTGAGTTTACAAGACTGTACTCTATTCTTGGTATTCTTGGGATCATGTAGGGCAGTGGTTCTCAATTCTTGTCCTCATGGCCAAATATCCTGTGTGTTTTAAATATTTTCCTTTTCCATCGCACCTGGTTCAATTAATGATGGACAATGATGTAATGGCTTACAGATGTGTCGGAAGAGGGAAATGTCTAAAACATGGAGGACAGTTGGCTATGAGGGTCAAATTTAAGAACCCTCATATAGGGGAAGGATGTTCCATCTCCTGTACAAAACAGACAACACAACATAAACTTCACATGCATGCACAAACTAAACTTGAATCTTACATCTTAAATCTTAAGTGTGATTATTTTTTCAGTTTATTTTATTAATACTGTAA
The DNA here is from genome assembly GCA_020466265.1 of Siphamia tubifer. Lineage (NCBI taxonomy): Eukaryota > Metazoa > Chordata > Actinopteri > Kurtiformes > Apogonidae > Siphamia > Siphamia tubifer. The sequence continues at coordinate 36,766,102 of CM035792.1, read as the reverse complement.
TTTAATGTTAACAAGTGGTGCCAGGAAAACATCTTAGCTGATTTTCCTTATATTTTATTATTGCAAAAACACATTTATGGTGACCTTAACCATATCCTTTGACCTACATTCACCAAAAATGAATGGGAATCTATTCTGGGCCATGTCATAACTTTCCTTAGCCTAGCCGCGCTATCCCTATTTATTACATGTATAGGTCTAGGAATGCTTCATAGGCAGGGGAGGCGAGCTAAAAAGTTGTCCTTCAAATCCTCTGTATGCAATAGGACGATACTACAACCAATCAGCATAATCTTTAGGATGACGTAGTTAGATGACGGAAAGTTTACGGAGGAGTCCAGAGAAAAATATGAATGACTAAAAAAAATTGGGGATTATGGAGCTTAATGACTGTTGTCACTTTTGTAAAAATAATTTAAAGATTGCTGACGTTTTCTCACATTCTTCACTCATCTTTGATAAATCACCACCTGTTGTTGTTCTTCGTTCATGGTTGTGTCCGTTTGTTTGACTCGAATCGTTGCAGCGTCACTTTGTTTTGCGCCCGCCCTCTGACTCTATGATTCGTCGACCAGTTTCAGGGAAATATAGCCAAAAGTTGAATCAAATGTAACTAGACTACTACTGTATTACATTACATGTGATGCCGCTAGGAGTCTAGTGCGGCTAGGCTAACCTGTCCTGGAAGTTTCATGGAAATTTGTTCAGTGATTTTTACATAAAGTGTCTGAAAACCAAATACTGTAGATGGACAGACAGACAAACAGACAAACGACACCCCTTGCCTTCCCTTCCTGGATCGGGGTAACAATAAAATAAGAAAATCCTCCTGAAGTTTAAAGTTTGTTTTGTTTTGAAATGGTGGTATAACCAGCTCTATTATTTAGTATGAGGAAACCAAATTTACCCTGACTTTAAGGCAAATTAGTTTTACTTAAAAAGTTGTACTAAACATCTTAAAGTATGTAACAGATGCATTTAGACATCAGGCTGTTAGTCAGATCCTCCTTAGTCAAAACCTATCTTTGTGACATTGCCCCCTGGTTAGTAAGATGTCAGATAAGCACCCAGGGGTGTAGACCTTGCTGTAATGAGCTACAGGGTCATGTTATGGCAACACAGTGTCCAGTTGAATTATTTAATATGAAACAAAAACAGCATAAACTAACAGGGAAATCAACATGATGATCTCCCTATCTAATTAAGCGCTATTTTGCGTTTTGTTTATGTATTTTTTTTAAAGTGTCTTTTTAATGAATTGTGCTACTGTTTTCTGCCTCATTGTTTTGTGCACACTTTAAAACAGGAATTAGACTCGCTCACATACATACTTCCAGCTTTCAAATTATTGCTTCATCAAATGACTAAAGTAGAACACTGTGCAAAGCGCTAAAAATACTTACAATTGTAATCCCCAGTAGCTAATGGTATTTTTATTCCTTACGTTGGTTGTAAATTGTTCTGTCTTCATTTCATTTATGCGTATTGTCTCTACAAAGTGACATTGGCTTATTTTGCCCCGGAGAGGAAACCACAGTCTCCCACATGCTTCAGATGAACAGTGGTAGCTGATGTATAATTTATGCTCATAATGAACAGCTTTTAACATATTCTATATCTTAATACAACTTGTTTTTTCCCCCATGGTCTCCGTCATTAAACTTGCATAGTGATAGCTTTCTAATTGGTGCTGGAAATCTACGCGGCTCATACTGTATTTGTGTCTGTCCCTGCTCCCTTGCCTTGGACTCCCTGAGCTTGTTAAAGATGTGAAGAGAGGGACCCTACTCTGTCGTCTGTGTACAGAGGACTGTTTGAGCCCCCGCTGCAGCCATCACCCATGGCATTTCAACAGAAACTTTGTGTTGTGGGAGAAGTGGCAGGGTGAGGATTTTTTGAAATGTCTGAAGGGCAAGCAATGCATTTTTAAAAAGGCTCAGAACGGCGTTGACACTCATGGAAACGGCAACTGTTCTATATATTGAATCATCCAGCCTCCATTTGAGAGTATTGACTGAAGATAATTATTTAAAGGCATCACCTTGAACTAAGATTGTATGTTAGGTGGAAATTTACATCTAAATTGCTCCTGGACCACACCTTGTCCCTCTTCATTTTGCTAGACTGAATTGTCCAGCAAGGCACAAAACTGGACTAATTAACCAATTAGAGACTGAGGGAAAGGTGTTCTCAGTGCCCGAGAGCTATTAGGCTCAAGGAAGGTGAAATGAAACAAGCTCAGAACAAAACTGCATGACAAGGAATAATAATTTTTTTTTAAAAAAACAGGGGAATAGGAGGAGAGTTGAGCCTAAAGCAAAGAGAAGAAGTAGAAGGAGGTACATTCCCAAGTGACCTGTCAGTCAGAAAGAAGTCTTTATCTAGGTGGTGTGATTTTATTATTTGTGAAACTCTTCGGGGGATCACTTTCCTGCCGAATTCTTCACTTTATTCCTCACCACTGTGAAACTTCTGTAATGAAACACATTTATCATCTATAAAAACACACACACACACACACACACACACACACACACACACCAAACGCCAAACGTGCAGATAAAACTGTAACAGAAATAATTGCTAAATCCCTGTTTTTTCCACTGCCTGGCATGTTCACCTCACCTATGCTGCTATTGACAGCTTAATAATTTTGCCACTGCAGTCTGAAATTAAGTTGATCTTATCTGTCAGGACTCCTTTGTCTGTATTGATTTAAGATATTAAGCCTGTCAGTATGCATACAAAAGGTGCAGTGTGACAGTTTTATTGCTGCCTCACTCATTAGGCAGCGCACCTCAGTCCTGATGGGAGTCAGGAGTAAGCAGGGACTGAGTGGAAGCTGTTCTGTCTTTGATTCCCCCCAGTACTTATTAATTATCACTACTGTCATTCTGTTGCGTCTCTCTTGCTAGTGTAACTTGGCTCCACGCCCACTGTTTCATGTCGCAGCAGGAGCTTTGTTTCTGAAGGCCTATTGTTTAAACATCTCAAACAGACAAACCCTCAAACCAACAGAGATTTTCATTCATATTAAGATAAACCCTCCATCTTGACAAAAGCTTCTGGCTTTGACACACTCATTATCGAGACTTGCCGGAAATATATTTTATTTAATTTATTTCCATGCTCTCACAATCCAAGATCTCCTTCCAAATTAATCTGTACATTTCCGTCTCTTTATCCTCACTTCGGTGCAGTAGCTGAAGCAGACGGACTCCCCTGACATTTGTTTACCACGCCATCAATCAGACTCTTGTCACAGTTGCTACTCAGCCTCTCAATTCCTGCAGACAAGTCCTCGACGCAGTTTGGCACGTTACCACTGCAGCCTCTGCCGAAGCTTCCAACATCTGCATGGGACAGAGAGGGGGGGGAGCACACAGGAGAGGGATTTTCACAGGAACTTCTCTTTGTATTAAAACATCACATAGTTGTGTCCTATTTATGTCTGTGATACCTGTGTGCATTTTGGGGAGTGTCTTGGGCATAAAATGGAAATGCATAGCTTGTGTGTAAAAAGTGCACATTGCTGCAGGCATTTCTTTCTCTGTAGAGGTATTTTCAACACAGAATTCTTTTAGTTGTATCTGAAATGTGAGTCGTCTCCGCTGTCATGAAAGATTGAACTATATCTTTTTTTTTTTTACTTTGAAAAATACACTCCATCTGCAGCTCAACTGTGACATTGTAATTGTAAATGTTCATACTAGAGAGCAGACATTTAAGCAATAAAACAAGGAAGCCTGCCTCTTTGTAAGTGGTGGCCTTCAGTGCATCCTCACACAAAAACTGCAGTTCATTCATTGCTGAAGCAGAGGTATGTTTGCATTTCCTGATCAGATGAAATTCTCGCTGCATAGCCTTTATCTCCCTCTTCATAGGGATTTTTCAAATTGAATTAATTTCTCCAGGGCTGTGATTCTTTGATCTGCTTGTGTACTGCAACACTGGCCAGTGAAACATCCCTGTCACCTTAGTTTTGCTTTCTCTGCTGTATGCCTGCACCTTTCAAAAGAACCCTGGGAATCCAATTATTTCTCATCTGTGTAAACAACCTTTAGTGTCAGTGGCCAGTTGCTGAAATGTTGTTTCCTAACCTTCAGCCTTACTCGTGGTTGGTTTTTATGTTGTCCATAGCGAAGCATGCTGAAACCTGTGTTTGTTTGTCTGTGTGGTACTCTGCTCCGGGTGCTTTAAAAAAAATAAAAAAAATAAAAAAAAAAAAATTAAAATAAACTTTTTTTTTTTTTTTTATCCCTGGTTTGAAAAATGTAGCCTCCAGTGATGGAAAAGTTTCTGTTGCCTAAAGTGATCTCTGAGGAAAACAGCATGGCCTTGTTTGAATATGCATCAAAATGTCAACTACATACATTTATATATAGTAACAATTTATTTTTTATTTCCTCTCAGCTGGTACATAAACATCATTAGTAAATTAAGGTTGCAGATGCTTTGTTGTTTTTTTTTTTTGTTTTTTTTTAACTCTATAGAACAGGGGTGTCAAACTCATTTTAGAACAGGGGCCACATTCAGCTAAATCTGATCTGAAGTGGGCTGAACCAGTGAAAAAAAACCCATAATATATAAATAACGTCCACTCCAAACTTTTATCTGTTTTAAAGGGAAAAAAGTAAAATTACATAATGAAAAGAAACAATATTAGACTTTAGTTTACCATTTACACATATGCATTCTAATCTACAGATCATACAGGATCTACAAATATGCATAATTAGTAATAGGTGGAATATTATGAAAATTGTATTTACCGATACTTCTCTTAAAGATATTTGAAATTTTTCACATTTGTTAGGATTATTGAATTTTTTTTTGTGAAATGAAACTTTGTTTTAGTGTCACTAAATGAAAAAAAAAATTACAAGGATTTTTTTTTTTTTTTACTTGTGAATATTTGTAGCTTATTATATTATGAGACTGAATTCATCTGAATGTGAACCATGAACTAAAATGATTTAAATCTTAATGTAATTTTTGCATTTCATAAATTCATCCAAAGGGCCGGATTGAACCCTTTAGGCAGGCCGGATTTGGCCCCCGGGCCGCATGTTTGACACCTCTGCTATAGAAGGTGCTGCTGGATCTTTTGGGAAGATGAAACAAGCTTCTCTGTGCAAAATGTAACGACTGTAGCTCTGCTGCTTTTCCCCGCTTGCTCATCAGCTCTCTTGTCCTGTCTCTGTTGAATCCCTGCCAGGTTCGGATCTGCAAGTTTGCCAAACCAAAGGCCCAACCTGCTGTTCCAGGAAGATGGAAGAGCGGTATCAGGTGGCTGCACGCAGTAACATGGAGTCTGGTCTGCAGGTTGTCAGTGCTCAACTCAAACGTCTCATCATCCAGAACGCCGCCATATTTCAAGGTAAGCACTGAGTACAGTTAGTCCTGACCTGTTTCAAGCAGATGAAAGACGTAAAAATTGGCACAGAGGGGAAAAAAAAAAAAAAAAAAAAAAAAATCAGAATTGTAATTTTAAACTGATAATTGAAGTGTTCAAATAAAGACAGCCAGAATGTATTTTCTTGGCTCCACTTCTCTGATCATGTCAGCAGCTAACTCCTCCAGACAGTGAGTCACGTATAAATAAAGCAGAAACATAATGCATGTAGACAGGGATGGGACGTTCAGCGGCTGTGCTACTAAATGTCAGAATGGCAAAGACGCGTGGTTTAAGTGACTTTGGATGTATTGCAGTTGTCGGTGCCAGACATGTTCCAGAAAATGACAGCCTCATGAGATCACAGCACACTGCAGCTATGACAGTTATTCACCGTATAGGAAAATCAGTAGAGGTGCTAGAACAGTGTTCACCAGAGACAGTCAAAGGAAAGTGACTAGATGGTTCAAACTCCCACACAGACTAAAGGAATATACATGAAAAAAAAACAACAAGTAAATACAAAATATTGTAAAAGTGATCTGAAAATTGTTAACATACTGAGATGTTCTCTGATGTTGGCTAAAAATCAAGAACACAAGGCTAAAAAAATTCAGGTGATGACTGAAAGTGAGTGTGATTCCTAACTACTTTAACACCAGAGGAAGCAGATGTTGAAAAAACTCCACAGGAACTTTGTGACTGTCAAATCAGCATGTCCTTTCCGAATTACAGCTCTGAAACAGAAGCAGCTCTGAAGGCAAAATAAAATCCAAACTGTTACTTTTGAGAGCATATATTGAATGTTAATATAAGCCAGTAGGTGTTTTCCTGACACTTGTTGCCTTATTAGTTTTTGCAACAGCAGCCTTTTCCTCGTTCTGGTAGAGTCTGCATTTTTATGAAGTTATACTGTTTCTGAAACCATACAGTTATTCATCATTCTCTACTAGAGGGTTCACAGCCACTAGAAATGAAAGATGGTATTTTGGCTGAATTTAGATAAATATATGACCAAAATAACTTAGATATTTAATCATAATATGTAACATCCACATGTGTTTGTGTGTTTATGTGATGTTTATGTCGGCATCTGTGTTGTGCAGGAGCTGGTTGCATGTAGATAATAGTGTCAGTGACTTTAGAATCACACAGCGACAACACTGTAGAAGAAAGATGTGAATTAGTGATAAAGGTCATTACCAGGACCGTTACTTGCTTTTGGCAAACTAGGCAAATGCTTAGGGCCCCCAAACCACCAGGGGGCCCCAAAGCTACATGTTCAGTCTCATCTGAGGAAAATTTTAAATGTCCTGACTTTGTCTTCTGCAATGAGCTCATTTGTTTATTACTTACCTTTTATACTTGATACAAAAATAAACGTAGGATATAAATAAAATAAATTGGAATGATAAGTTTTAACTGGCACTTTTGTGTCATTATTAAGTCACATTTGTTAGATTGCACTGTCACACAGCAGGTAGGATGAGAATGATTGACAGTTACCCACCTACCATTCCTCTTAGTGAGAGTATTAAACAAAACAAACACCAAAATGGCATCAAAAACAAATTATCTCAGTGGTTGTGGTATTTTTTTTTTAAATTTCAAGTAAAGATACTTTATAAGCGCTCAAAATCTGTTTTATTTATTGACATAGAAGATTGTTGTTTGTCAGTACTGGTGATTATGATGTGCACATCTATCTATAATTCAGCAAATCTCTATCTGTAGTGCAGGGGTCTCCAACCTATTCCACAAAGGGCCGGTGTGGCTGCAGGTTTTTGTTGAAACCAAGCAGCAACACACCAGACTTCAATCAATTAATCAACTGATCTCAGTCTGCAGAGAGTCAATTGGTCAAACTGTGAACTCTTGGTTGGTTGGAACAAAAACCTGCAGCCACACCGGCCCTTTGTGGAATAGGTTGGAGACCCCTGCTGTAGTGTGTCCTGTTTGACTGTGGAACGTCTAACACCTGCACAAGTTTCACAGCATTATGACATAAAATAACGAAGCTAATTTCATTGCTCTTTCTAACTTTGCCGCTCTGAGCGTTGCCAAGACCCTCTCCTTGATTTGGCCACAGCTGTACTGCCCCCCCCCCCCCCCCCCCGAAGCGATTCTGTCATTGTCGCTCACACACAGAAAGTGAGTGAGAGAGAGATCAATATTTCAGTGCCAAACACATACAGCTGTTGTTTAATTACGCCCTCTCTCCACTGTTAAACAGAAACACACACACGTGCCAGTGTGCGCACACACAGAACACACAGCACAGTGTTCACAGTGACGGTGCGGTTACATTTCACAAGAAGTTCCAGATTCTTCCATATGCTACAGGTGTTAAATAGATGTATATGTAAAGGCTGGAATATGTGTAATTTAATGAAGCACCTGGTGACACAGTGTTTACTAAAGCCTCTGTGAAGAGCTAAGTAAGCCTAGCACTGCTCTAATAGCATTAGCCTAGCACTGTGCTAATAGCATTAGCCTAGCACTGTGCTAATAACACACTTGGAAATGACAGACCGAAGACATAAATATTCAGACCAGCTGCTGTGCAGATACTGGACCATGACCATGTATGTGAATTCCTCAACTGGTGACATGACATGTGCTGCTCGCTTAAAGGGATAGTTCACTATTTTTCACATGAATTTGTGTAGAATCAGTGTCTTTACTCTGGTGCACCCACAGTACCTTACCCCTGACAGTGTCTTGTGAGTCGAGTTCTGGTCTGGTTTTGGTCAAAGCAAAAGTAGTCCCAGCAGGTTTCCTGGGGTCATGAAAATAAAATGTATTTCTTCTCAAAACAATATGTGTTTGAATTAGTGATTTATGTGCATAACAAAACCATCACGGAACAAAACCTAATACTACTACTACTACTACTACTACTACTACTACTACAACTACTACTACTACAACTACTACTACTACTACTACTACTACTACTACTACTTTTTCTCTATAGCGACCAATGTGTGTTGTCACTGCTAACAGCTGTGTGCCTGCACGTAGCAGCTGCAAACACTGCCAAACTGATGAAAGTAGTTTACTAAGACGCACAGCTGTTAGCAGTGAAAACATGCATTGATCGCTATTGAGAGAAGGTTGAGAGGAAGGGGGTAGCTTCAACTAATTATTATAGTCTTTCTTTTTGCTCCTTTCAACTCATTTCACCCACTTTCATAACACATTAGCAAACAATCTCACATTGTCAACGGGCTCTAACTAGTTTAACAAATGCCATATATGCAAGTATTATATCACTGAATAATTGTGGAATATTTTGTATGTGATGCAAGGCACATGTTTGTGATAATTGTCTATGTCAGTCTTAAAACCTCTTACAAGGCCTCTGACGTTGCTGACTAATGTTAGCTAACGTGATAAAGTACAGAAGGTTCTGTCCTGTAACCCGTGTACTGCTTTTCTACTGTTGGTGTCAGCAAGACTCACCCTGACTCGACTTTTTCCAACAGTGTGAGTGCCTACACCACAACATGCTATCAACTACTACAGGATAAGGCTCAGCAAATCAAGTGTTTTATTTTGTAAGGATGCTTGTAACACTGTCTTATTTCTCTTCCATGGTAAACCTCTTGAGTTCCATTATATAATACAGGGTGTCCATAAAGTCTATTTATAATGTGACACATTTATTACAAAATCAAATGAATAGACAAATCTGTGGCACTGATTAGTGAGAAGTAGATATTGATGTTTTTTTTGTTTTTTTTGTACTACATCCCCGAGGGCGAGAGGGGTATTTTTTTTTAGTCAGTTTGTTTGCTGGTCTGTTTTTCTATTTTTTGGTTTCAGCAGCTTTCCAAAAAACTACTAGACCAATTTCTATGAAATTTTCAGGGAAGGTGTAAGGTCGTCCAGAATAGATCCCATTACATTTTAGTGAATGTAGGTCAAAGGTCAGTAACCAGAAATTTATTTTTGCAATGATAAGAGATAGGGCAAATGGTAAAAGTAAAATGCATAAAAGGGGGGTGGGGTTTGTTGAGCTGGGCACCCACCACTTGTTTTTTTATTATTATTTTTCCTGATTTAATACACCTCCATATTTACACCAGCCGTTGCCCAAAGCACATATAGATGGTACTAGATTTCTTGTAATGTTGGCTGTAGTATAGACTCATCAACGGTATCAATGACAACAATTATCTTTTACTTCAAGTTAATGAAGTCCTGTAACTTTGTCACATGATATCATTAACATAATGCCTAGAAAGAAATTCAGGGAAGTGATATCTGGTAGACACGGTGTCTAGATGGTTGGTTGAAGGTTAAGCTGAACATTTGCAGTAATTGATCTCTCATTGATGGAAAAAGGACCAATGATTTAATCCAACAATGTGATTAAAAACTTTGATATCCTCTGAACACAAATCTGATTGACATATTTATTTCCCAGAATGCAGTTTTGGGGATATTGTGTTTTTGTTTAGAGCGTTATCTTTCATGTTACTACGATAATTAGAAAAATATTGGGTTTAGAACTTCCATATTTTCCATATCAATGGATATCATGGAAAGGAAAAACTGATTACATTTTGTATGATTTAACATTTGTACACTGCCCATAAGAGGCCACTGAAAATTTTGGATCAATAAATTTCTTTTTTTCACATCTCTGGAACTATTTGTCTGGTTAAAGATCGGGGCCATTCGGGGATATAACCCTAGATTGTCTTGATGGACATTAATATTTATGTGCACATTTGACACACAAATACAAACTTATTTATATGAGGTTTGATGCAGAAAATTATGACAGCTTGAAGTTTTGTCTTCCTCCATTTTTACGTTGCCATAACAACCTGTTGCACTGAGGTAATACTACACCTGCAGTGGGCAGGCGACACAACGATGCCCAAACTGAGCTGAAACCAACAGTGGAAATGCTTCAATAAAAATGTTATGAAAATGTTAGTAGAGCTGGATACAGAACCACCACTGATACTTTATGACACCAGGTGCCACTTATCTGCAGCCTGAAACCCACTATCATCACCACAATGATGATTGTGGTCCATCATTTATCATGGACCACAATGATGAAAGAGAAATCTGTGAAACTGATGACAGGACAAATACGTCAGCAAAAATGGTCGAAAGTGACTTTTTATTTCCAGTTTTTGTTACATGGAAGCTTCAATTGTTTTACATCACCTAATAATAAAATAAGGCCTGTGTCATCAGTGCAGTGTTAGAGTCTGAGTAGAACATAAAGCTGGGTTTTGTTGTTATTTCTTTAAAGATGAATGAGAATAGTGATAGTGAAGTTTTTACTAAGTTGTTTTCTAGCGCTGATGGGAAAAAACATACAGAACAAGAGTGTATTTTCCCCAGAGCAGTTTGTTGTTTTGAGGAGTTGGTGCACTAATGAGCACAGAAAACACTTACAGTCCAGACAGCATTCCACCAGGGAAGCAGCTGATGATAACGCCACTATGGCCCAGAAATACAGAGAAAAACATACACTGTATAAGACTTTTCTCTAAAACCAGGGATGGGCCACTTCACATCTCTGCAACTTCTTCTCAAAAGCAGTTCTGTTTCATCATAAACCTTTGGTTTGATCTGGCCTTTACTTGTACTCAATAAGTACATTTTGGGATGTTCTTTCACATAATCATCTGTTGGACAAGTTCACACACACACACACACACACACACACACACACACACACAGAGTAAACTTTAAGGGTGTTTTACAATGTGTGACAGTGTTGTGCATCACATGGTTTTGGTTCATGTTCACACTGCTCTATGACTCCACATCCATGTAAACAGGTGGAAGCTACGTTCCTTCATGTGCTCACTGAAAATCTTGAATACTTGAGAGTTTTTACTCCACCCCCTGAAGGGGAGAGGGGTGTTGTTTTTGAGTCAGTTTGTGTGTCTGTTTGTTTCTAAGCAGCTTTACGCAAAAATTACAAAACCAATTTCCATGGAATTTTCAGGAAAGGTTGAAGGTGGTCCACAATAGAGCCCATTACATTTTGGTGAATGTAGGTCAAAGGTCACAGTTATCAAAAATGTGTTTTCACAATGATAAGAGACAGGGCAAATCAGGTAAAATGTGTACAAGGGGGGCGGGGTTTGTTGTGCCGGGCACCACTTGTGTGTGTTACTGAGGATTTCCAATTTATTCTTGTTTTCCCAAATGCCAATGAGGCATTCTATCACTTTCTCCATCCAAATTGTTCTTCGACTCATTTTCTCCACTTGCTTATCTGGCAGCTGACGAAAGGTATGAAGCTCATTAAGCTCATTAGCCTACTGTCTGTTTATGTCTGGAAACGGCACTTTCTGGTCAGAGCCCCTCTGCTCTGTGTTAATGTTTGTATCATAGTCATAGTTATTGAGAAAACTGTAGTTTACTATTTCTTTTTTTAAATTTAATTCAGTTTTCATTGAGCGGCATTTACATTCAGTGCACCATATTAACACATATGTACATTTGTCATCTGCTCCATGTGCCAGAATTAAAAAAAGAAAAGAAATAAAACTAGGGAAAGAAGAAGAAGAATAAGCAGACAAAAATAAAAGGGGAGTGATCTTTCAACAAAAACACAATCATTGATCTATGAAAAAATAAAAATAAAAATCAGGCCTACAGGGTGGAACATAATTAACCCAGTTTTCCCAGTATGAAGTCGATTTCTCCAACTTGTGATTATCAAAGGTTGTTATTCTGTTTCAATTTTACAAATGTCCATTGTGATGTCCATCTATCCATTTAGAGTTGAGCTCCCCTCTGACAGCCATTTCTTAGTGATAGTCTTTTTACTTTTTGGCTATTCCTGTGGTATGTATCTGAAGAACAGTCTTACTCTCTAGTTGACTATTTGTCACATTCACACTGTAACCAAAGCACAATTGTAACCTAGCTGAAACCATATCTTCTAAATGGTCTTAGCACGGTTGTTTCATTGTGAAACAGAGTGCGGTGACTGCTTTCACATATGTCCACTCAAAGCCAGGAAAAGATTAGTTCTGAAACAACAGTTCCAGTCGACGCAGGAGTGAAAACGTCATAAGAAAATGCTCTGACCAACAAACTCTGCTTTGCTCTGCAGCTACATCTGTTGTGAAGTAATCCATTCAGGTTGTTGTCTTTTGTTATCAGACTACACATGCCTTTAGACTGTGACGCAGCAGCTCTGTTCACTGTCTCTGGGTTTTCTTGGGGGGACATGCAGACAGACTCGCTGGGACAACTTTTTCAAGAGCATATACTCATGGGTTGTGAAACACAGCACCATCCTGACATGCCAATTAAAACTTGAGGTTTAATGGGGACCATGGGGTTTTTCTTGACTTGGTTGTTACTCACTAACTATGTTAGAGACCACTGCTGTGGTTTGACTGCACTTTCCTAGAAGAGGTTCAATACTAATTGCTTTAGCATAAGGCTTGAGAGAACTCCCCAAACAGCCCCTGGACTGAAATCCTTTTAACATCCTGGTCTTATCTTTTTTTCTTCTACTTCATTTTCATCCCTTCTATCTTCCCCTCTCTCTCTTTTTCACACTGTCATCCTCTGTTTTCTTCCTCGCTGTCTCGCTCAATCTTCTTGACTTTTCGTTCTCCTTCCGTCTTTTTCTGTGTCTGGCTTTTCCTCTTCTTGTGCTCCTGTTGGGAATTGAGTGCATGCCTTGTTTGCAATCTTCTTCTGCTGCTCCCTGTCTCTTCTCTTCTGTGTTCACTTGTGCTGGAGATCAAAGGCCTTCCCCTCTCCATTCCTCTATCTCACATCGCTGAGTGCTCTCCCTATCCTTGCACCACCAACTCAAACCCCCTCCTCCCCCCATTCCTCTTTCTAGCTCCACCTGACACGCTCTGCTTTCCCAAGCCTCTGACTACACTAGAGGTTTTCACCCTTTTGAAGTAAACTTTTCCAAATAATAGATAAAGTAATGGCTCCGTCTATCTTTGTCTTTTAAGCAGTCAGATGACAGGGGGCTTTAACATTAGCGCTCTCTCCAAGATCAACACTAGGAAATAGGTAAAGGCATTAAGAATTTCTAATGATGCGTTGCTGTTGTGCAGAATGTCTCATATGCTATCTAATGAGCCTGAGCTGATCTCTTTATAGTATACCAGGGAAAGATGTAATGGATAAACTGTTGCATCCACTCTGATATTTGACAGACTCTTGTATTTCATTTTGATTCACATTAGTGAGATCATAACTGCATTTCCACTCCCCCCGTGCTGCGATTGCCTTGCTCTCAATGGCCCTACATTGTCAATTTAGTCCAAAATGAGAGTCTGTAAACCTGCACCGGATGCTCATTTAAATCTTTAAATCTAATCTTTCAAAATGAGAAGCTGATCTTGTACATGCTGAGAATTTAATATGGTAAATAAATTACAAAGTCCAATATATCTGAGGAGTATATTAGTATGTGATAGCGCACATCATTTAGCAGCCTGGAGATAAGTTGAAGTATGATTTTTATAGCAAGTTTCTAAGTCACTGGTGAGGGAAGAGGACAATACTGAAGTGTGGGGTGAAGAACAGCAATTTCTGTTGCACAATAGAGTCTCTTTTTGAAGAGGTCTTTACATGTGTGGCTTGTTTGGATTTTAGTTGAAACTGAAACAGGCTACAGCATTTGTTCTGTACATTCAAAATGTTTAACAGTGATGTTGAAGTATTAAAACATTAAAAGTATTAAACTGTGAAGTAAGTTGTATCACAGTGTTCTTTAAGTGCTTATATGAACCTTATCTGACAGTTTGTTACGGGTAAACCACACAGCCTTCTACTCCCATTGTAGTTCCTTAAGTGCAACTGCTGCGGTGTTGAAGGAGATCAATCACTATGGGATGAACAAATTCTGTTTCACGACTTTTCCTTTTTGGTTTTGTTTGCCTTTTCTGAGCTGGTGAAATTCCTCTCCTGGCCTCAACATAAACTGGAATGACACTTGTCTCATTTTCCATGTCAATCTGTTTGTGAATTTACCCATTTATTCCAAATAAAGATATAATAAAAAAAAAAAGTCCTGAACTATTAAACAAAAAAAACAAGATGTGTGACCTTGATACTCTAATTATTTAACTCTGAAGAGGAGTCATGATCTATTTTTTTATTTTTTATTTTGTGTATAATGTATAGAAAGGACATTTTACTATAACATCTACATCAATGTTTGAGCGTGTTCTTTCATAAGAACTGGGTCACAGTACATTATTTCACTCATCACAGGGTCCTGGGGCCTCATGGAAACCACAATTCTGGGGGTCACAGTTAAAACAGAGTCCAACAATACAATATTTTGTTTCTAACATATTTAAGTCCAGGGCCATTTGGTTCCAGAGGGAATCATTTCAACTTAAGACAAAACAACTGGTTAGTCCATATCAGAAACTAAATTTATATAAAACCATATTATGATCCAGAAAAGAGCAAAGGTATAACAAAATTCATGATTATCACTTCATGGTAAAATATTTATTTTTGCTTGTTCAGTGAGTTATAATTAGTAGTGAAACAATACACTGACTCGTACCACAGAATCTGTTTAGTCTTAGTTTGGTGGTCTGAAGTTTGTCACATTCATCTATTGCTTTGTTGAATTATTCATAACAAGTTGGTCTTGGATATTTAACTTGTTTTATATATTTGTCCATTTAAGTGCTTGTTGTTTGGACTGTTTTCTGTTTTCTGACAGTTGGAGTTTTTAACTGTCTTTTCATTGTCTTCTACTTGAGTGGATGCATAATGCAGTGTCACATAGCATTACCATGGTAACAAAGTGGCTGCCTCAGGTAACAGGGGGAACTTACTACTACAGTGGCTGCTATTACCAGAGTGTCCTTTATGCCACGCAGTGCTTATGGACTGTCACAGTAAATGTCCTACAAATTTTTCACTAAGATCTTGAACTGATGATAGGAAAGTTGGATCACTACGTAACATCTCTATCACATCCCATAGAGTCTCAGTGAGGTTCAGGTCCAGCCTCAGTGGAGGCCAGTCCATGAGTTAATATTGCATCTCATGTTCCCATAACCACTCTCACTCTTTCACAATTTCAACCTGTTAAATCCTGGCATTTTCCACTCTTTATGCTCTCTATCAAACTGATAGCTGTTTAAGAAATGAAAAGCTACTCATTTCAATCACTGCAATAATTATCCAGTTGAAGGATATGAATTATTTGCTGTGTTAAATCCAGTTGGAGTTGTTATTTTTGGGTCAGGGTATGTCTATATACAGGTAAACAGTTTGTATTTTCCACTAATGCCTCAACTTGGCTTGACTTGACTCAAATTTGGCACTAGTGTGTTGCATTTGAAGTGCAGGTATAGTACTCACTCAGCATGGCTAGTTGTGTTGCTATGACAATACTGTTGTGATATCTTCTGCATGACTGTATTTACAAATAACAATAACAACAGCATAGAAGAAGGAACTGTATGTTGTCCAAAATAAAATGTCAAAATAACAGTTTTACATGAAAGAATGCATTTGGTGACAGTGAATGCTTGTTTGCCTGCACATATTAATATGTCCAGGGTGTCTGTAACCTTATAGAACAGGGGTCTCCAACCTATTCCACAAAGGGCCGGTGTGGCTGCAGGTTTTTGTTGAAACCAAGCAGCAACACACCAGACTTCAATCAATTAATCAACTGATCTCAGTCTGCAGAGAGTCAATTGGTCAAACTGTGAACTCTTGGTTGGTTGGAACAAAAACCTGCAGCCACACCGGCCCTTTGTGGAATAGGTTGGAGACCCGTGTTATAGAAAATGAGCAAATGAGGTGAATATACTGGTTTAGACTCAATTCTGTGGTCAAATTGAGTATTCAATAAATACTAACAAATAAATAATGCTGTCTGTTGGGATGGAGGGCTGTCAGTGTCAGAACTAAAATGAGGCTGAGTTTCAAGCTGAGCTGTGGTGTTTGAGACATGTTTACCAGGCTTAGAGGGGGTCTAACTGAGAAAGATGGTTTTGAATTCTTTGTAATCTGAAGGCATGAGATGTCAACCAAAATGTATGACAGCAGTTCACTGCACGTTGCATAACTTTATGGAAATAGAAGAAGAAGAAGAAGAGCAATGCCTTCTTTTTCTCTCACTGGTGAAATGTAGATACATATACACATGCACGAACTGGACCAATACACATGCACTTAGTTTGTACAAAGGAGTGGTGCCTTGCTCAAGTGCACCTTGGCATTGCACAAGCAATGAGCTAACTAACACCTCTCCAGCTATCAGCATTATCTTGGGTTTTCATGAATGCTATTATTGATTGATTCATTGGCATTTTTAAATTAATTAACTAACAATTTTAACCACATTAAGCCACACTTTTTCCCAACATTTATCCTACAGTCCAAAATTGCATGTAATGTTTTACATCTAATCTGCTTGTACACTTACCCATAGATGGAATAATTAATTAATTAATTAATTAATTAATTAATTAATTAATTAGTTCAATCATTCATTTTCTGAACTCACTTTGTCCTCACTAGGGCCACAGGGGGGTCACATGGAGCCTATCTCAGCTGCAATAGACCCTGGACAAGTTGCTAGTTCATCTCAGGGCTGAACATATAGAGACAAACAATCACTCTCACATTCACACCTATGGGCAATTTAGATTAACCAATTAACTTATCAGTGTATGTCTTTGGATGGTGGGAGGAAGGTGGAGTACCTGGAGAAAACCCACACAGACACAAGAACATGTAAAGTCCACACAGAAAGGTCCCAGACTGGTGTTGGAATTGAACCCAGGACCTTCTTGCTGTGAGGCACAAGTGCTGTCCACTACTTCCAATTAATATTTTTTTTTACCTCATATGAAATGATTGGAACAATGCTAGGAGTCTGCACGTACTCAACTGTATACAGAGGAATGTGTCTGAAAACAAAATTATTCCAAATGTATGTGCAGTAATGTATAAGAAGATGGAACCAGGAAATGTTGTGAGTTTTACACAAAATATGTAACTGATTTACAGGTTCATTTAATAGTTGATGGTTTCATCAGTACATCTATACAGTACTAATTATGGAATTAAAAATGTGTGATGTGAGGTATGTGGTAAACTGTTGGTCTTTAGGGCTTTTTAGGTTTCAAAACAATGTCTTTACACAGTAGCTCAGCTCACAGACACAGAATTAACCTTATGACTTTTTAGTTTCAGTTGAGATGTTAATAAATCTTTTACATCTTACATCTGAATGCCCCCCTTCGTCTCCATACGGGTTCCCACGAGAGCAACAATAGGCATCAGAGCTGAGAACTGGCTCCAAATTGGATGTAAATGCAGAATCAGAATTGTATGTATGAGGTTATCAGATCCTTTTATTGACACCAGCATGTTTCTAACCAAAGAAGGTGTTAGCTTTTATAACAATGAAGAGGCGACATGAGGCAAAACTACCCCCCTGCTTCCAAAATAGGGGGGAAAAAAGCATTTAAGTACAGCCTGTGGCCAGGTAAACTCTACTGAACTCAAACAGTGTCTCAAATGATGTTTTCTCTTGTTCTGGTAAACAGGGAAAACAGTGACAGGCAGCTATTATTTTCTCTAAGGCTTTTGAGTGTCACTTAGATGTTTTAGTTCTTTTGACATTGCAACTCTTCTGTGTCATTCATCTGTGCTAAAAACACTGTAAAAAGAGCACCAAATCAGTGTCTTGTAAATAACAACAAAGTTCCAAAGAAAGTTACATATACACATCATTGATAATAAGGATAAAAAGTAGTTAATTACTAATATCCCTCTATTCTATCAGTACTTTGATTGAATTTATGTTTCCATGACAAAGGTTAATGTTGAATGTGTGGTATACAGAGCCATAGTTCGGTTGAGAAGAATAGTTTTGTTATAATTTGAATGTTTAACATGGTTTTTATTCAGTGCAGGTCATGTTCAGTGTGGTGAGAATTGTATGCGTGAATATGCAGTAGCCAACTCCGACCAGCAGAGGGCGCGTTCGTGACACTGTGGTCAAGGGCACGGGAAGTCTCGTGAGACAATATGAGAACACACGAGTGGCTGGTCTTGTGTATGTGTAAGACTGTTACGAACTGCCAGTGAATTGCCCTTGTTTGTTTTTTTTATTGTGTTATAATTGTAAGTTCAACTGTGTGGTGTTGTTTGTGAGCGTTACTCGTTAAGAAAAAGTAACGGATGGGAAAATGGCTAGCTAGTAGCACGGTTAGCCTAGTTACAACTAGCGAGCGCGAGACTGTGTAGACAGACCGTTAGTGTGATAATGTTAATTACTTCTTGTATTCTGTATTGTTTTTCTGTGTGTTTAACGTGTATAATGACTGTTTATATGTGCATTATTTTTCAGAGAAAATATGAGAACACACGAGTGGCTGTTGTTGTTTATGTGTAAGACTGTGTTCTGAACTTCCAGTGAATTGCCTTGTTTTTCTTTATCTTTACAGAACAAAATAAAAGTAACATTTAAATTTAAATGTGTAGTGGAGGGCCATGTCCTTCTGACCCATGCTACAAATGCACTGTAAGAATGAGCTGCTTTCCATCTAACATCGGGGAAAGTTTCATAACACATTTCAATTTGTTGAAAATGTTCCTTCATCTGTTAATTCCCTAAATTAGTTGAATACAAAATGAATAGAACAGAATCCTTATTTTGTCAATAATAGTCACATACATGAACAAGCTTTGCACACTGAAATTTGTCTTCCGCCTTTAACCCATCATTGGATCATGAATCACACACACTTTATATTAGGAGCAGTGGGCTCGCCATATAAGGCCTGGGGATCTAATGGGGGTGTTATGTGCTCAAGGGCACATCAGCTAACAACTCTCTACCAGTCCAGGGAATCAAACTGGTGACCCTGTGGTATGGTGGCCGACGGGGACAAACGCATTGCATTGACGAAACGCTGCAAACATAAGAGAGATGCACAGCCAAAAACACAAATGCAACACGTGTCCTGCAAGAGAAAAAT
Organism: Siphamia tubifer; assembly: GCA_020466265.1. NCBI lineage: Eukaryota > Metazoa > Chordata > Actinopteri > Kurtiformes > Apogonidae > Siphamia > Siphamia tubifer. The sequence continues at coordinate 36,746,713 of CM035792.1, read as the reverse complement.
GCTGCAAATACCAAAAGATGCAAACTCCCAAAACAACTGCAAGAGAGAAACGCTACAAATTCACTCCACAACAAAATGGAAGTTCACCAAAATAAAAGGGGTTCACAAAAAAAAAAAATGGAAAAAGAAGACGGTGGATGAAGATGAAGTTCATTCATTTAAGAGATTAGCGTGAAAAAGTGTAGAGCAGCAGAGGTTTGTAGCTAATTTTAGTGCCGCACCTGTGCTGCTCTTACAATATTTTGTAGCAGGTTATGATGAAGTGTTTAAAAAAGATGAAGGGAAACTAACCTTTTCACGCTAATCTCTGAAATGAATGAACTTCATCTTCATCCGCTGTCTTCTTCTTCTTCTGTTTTATTTTGGTGAACATCTGTTTTGTTGTTGAGTGAATTTGCAGTTTTCGGAGTTTGCGTGTTTTAAGTATTTGTAGCATTTTTCTTTCGCATTTGTTTTGAGGATTTGTATGTTTTGGCTTCTGCATCATTTCTGTTATTGCAGCATTTTTCTCTTGCAGGACATGTGTGTTGCATTTGTTTCTTGTGTTTGCAGCATTTCATCGATGCAATGCGTTTGTCCCCGTCGGCCACCGTAGTATGGTTACCAGTCGACTCTCCATCCATCTGAAATGCAACAAGTGGTGCCAGGTACTACCATCCCGTGCCTCACATGTATTGTATCTTATTTTGGGATGGATCCAGCTGATGTCAGCATGTTTATGTGGGTGCTGATGTCAGCATAGACACAGTTCAGCTGTTATAAGTAAATGGGGGAAAAACTGATTTTTAGTCAAATGTTTTGTTTGAGTTAGTGTTCCCAAAATGTAATCAGATCTATTCTGGGTCACTGGGGATCTGTAAACCCAATTTGGTGGGAATTCAACTTATAGTTTTGCTGTTAAAATGTTAACAATGAAACAAACAGAACCAAACACAATACCTCTTGCCTCCCCTGGGGGGAAGGTAATAAATGACTTAGTTGGAAAAACTGAAAACAGCTGTTTTTAAAATTTAAAGCAACATCGTTAAGTGAGACCTTTCTAAAAGTCATAGAAGAGCCAAACACAGATGGAGGACAAGTTAACACAGGATCCAATGAGATATTGTATTTTACACCTTTTGCAATTATAATGCAAATAAATGATAAAATAAATGATGTAAACTTGTCTTCTAGGACTTCCCTTTTTAGAAGGAAATGTTTTGATATGGTAAATATTGTTATTTAAAACAGCAACATTCTTTCCTATTCAACACAGCACAGAGACAGGACTGGATAAAGAGCTGAGTGCTATGAGTGCGTACAATGACTCAATTAAGCTGTCACTCATTGTTGCTGGAAGTCATTTCAGCCCGTTGATAGTTCAGTGAATCATCTGTTTGACATGTATGGCCATCACAGAGACGAGACAGAAACTATGTTTTAGGGAAAAGCTAATGCATGCTTTTAATAACCTCTAGATTTTGACTGGAATGCCCTTCTTGATAAGATGAGATGAGATAGTAAAAACATGCAGTATAATGGACAAATAGGGGCGGCACGGCGGCACTCATGCCTCACAGGCAGAAGGTCCCTGGTTCAAATCCCACACCAGACCTTTCTGTGTGGAGTTTACATGTTCTCCTTTTGTCGGTGTGGGTTTTCTCCAGGTACTCCAGTTTCCTCCCACCATCCAAACACATGCACTGATAGATTAAATGGTTAATCTAAATTGTCCATAGGTGTGAATGTGACAGTGATTGTTTGTCTATATATGTTCAGCCCTGAGATGAACTGGAGACTCATATAGGGTGTACCCCACCTTCACCCATTGTAGCTGGATTACGCCCCCAGTGACCCCCATGACCCTAGTGAGGATAAAGTGGGTTCAGGTGACGAGACAACATACTGGACAAATAAATCCTTCACAGTTCAAAGCTATTCTACCTACTTTTAGGAGATTATATATTTTTACTTTCTTATATTTAACTTTAAGACTATATATATATATATATATATATATATATATATATATATATATATATATATATATATATATATATATATATATATATATATATTCATCCCTGCAATGAACAGGTGAAATGTCTGTGGTCCAGGACTCCACCTTCCTTTGTCCGTATCAATGACCAAGCGCTTCAAAAATGAATAGATGAACTTCATTTTAATGGTGGTTCTAAAGGTTCAGTTTGTAATATTTAAAGTCATATTTATTGTGGTAAAAACACAAGCCAGAGTTTGGCTTGTCCATTCTGGGCTTTTTTGTGTTTGTTTTTTTACTATGCACTCTGGTTCACACATGCATAGTAAAATAAGAGGAAAAGAAGGGAAACATGTTGGTTCAATGTGGTGGAGTCACTGAAGAGTATAAATGACTCTTTTTAAAGTAAGCAATACACAGTGGCTCTAATTTTTCATATTATTATACACTAATTGAATCTTAATAATGAATATCTTTCTAAATCCCTTTAAATCTGACACACTGGACCTTTAGGTTTTGCCAAATTCTGTTTTAATTTACCTATTTTTCTGTGCTGTTGTAATATTAATGTGTGAAATATTTTGGATTGTGCATCTATGAAAACCATGGTTTAAATAAAGTTGAGTCACGCTGATGTGATTACACTACACATCTTGTGTTGGTCCCTGCTCTCTTCACCCATCATCTCTGTCCATATCTCCTTTATAATAAACAGAGCAGAAACTCATCCACACAGCCATCTTTTGGCATTTTGAGTGATTGACAGCTCTAATTGTTGTTATTTCCCTTGCGATGTGTCCTTCAGAGTGCGGCTGCTGTTGTGGAGCTCAGCCTGAGCCAAAGCCTGCAGATTGGAAATTAGATTATCCCTCTTTGTTAATGAGACAAGCTTTTATTTAGCATTTTGAAAATGATTTGTGGGAGGGTTATTATAATGGGAGCTGAAAGCCGCTGTTGCTGTGTCGCACTGGAGACTGGATCTGGGTGCGTTTTGTTGTGCAGCGCTCGTGTAAAATGACACATCAGAAAATGAGCTGGTCCTGACTGCAGTGAGAACAAGACCACGCTGCTGTCTCTTCAGCTTCATCACAGACCAGTGCTCCTCCACAGCCTGAGGAACAGCTTTAACCCAGAAGGGAGTCACACACAAGTCCAAAGAGCAAATCCAATTAATAAACATGAGAGGACAGGATTGGCCCGATTGCTTATAAAGTCAAACATGTGGGGAGAAAAGTTGTGCAGCCTGAGTGTGTATGTGGATATTAAAGAGTCTCTGTGATATCTGCTGAAAAAAAAGTGGGACAGCCAGCCTGGTGCTCCTGGAATGACTCAATGAGTCTATATGAGGCTGGCACAGTGGGGTGTTCGAAAACAGGTCTGACTTGGACTACTTTCAGGCAGCATGAGGGTGATCTGTATGTGGCTTCACTCGTTGCCGCCAGGCAGGGGAGCTTTCTCCACTTTACTCTGAACTCGCAGGGGTGATGCTCTGTAAATGATCGGGACTTTGGAGGGAGCTTGAAAAGGGCTTCATATCTTTTTATCAAACATAAAGACACAGAGCAACCTGGGGTGTGCACGACGCCGCAAACTCACTAACTATCAGGGAGGACACACACCTACGTTCACATTTGGAAAGTTAACAACTCGGAAGCATGAATAAATCTTTTTTTGTGTCCTTGAGTTCCTCATACCTCATTCCTAGCGGGCCAACAAATTAGCATCTCATTAGCAGTCTAAAAAAATTCTATCGACTCCCTTCGCTTCTTCTGGATGGGTTTTAATTACTCTAAGTGTATAAGGAATTAGAATGGCAGACCCCCTGTGGCCCCACTCGAGATGGTTGTTGACCTTGAGAAGGGTTTACCCTCATTTGTCTCCAATAGTGCTGAATGGACATTTGCCACGGCAGTAACCTAAACGAGATGTGGCAGGAGGTGGATGATGCTGAACCTTGCAGGCCTGAGCCGCCTCTACATGCAGCAGCCAATAATCAAAATCAGACCTCCCTGGCCTTTGCATCCATTCTCTTCCTCCTGCTCGTTAGCCAATTCATTCGATTGTAAGTGCTCCAGGCGTCTGGCCTGAACAGACCTTTCCTCTGTTCTTCCCATCATCTGCTTTCCAATAATAATCCCCTGCCTCGCTCTCTCCATGGAGTCATTTTGTCTTCTGCAGAAGCTTCCCTGAGTAATTCAATAACAGTGAAGACTGGTGGGATGTATGCCTCCTGCAAAATGTCTGAAGTTGTTTACTTGCTGCTGCAGGCTAATCTAATAACTTAATGATGGGGAGAGGCAGTTTTGCTATGTCCAATGGGCTCCTTCGAGCATCGTTTAGCAGACACGATGGGGTATACAAGCCATTACCACATCTTCTTCTATCAACTCGTAATTTGGTTTTAACTTAATTGCTGCGTTTTATCATTATGCGTCACTTATTACTTTGGTTGTAATGAGGTTTTTGGGACTTTTTGAGTACTCAGCTGGGCTGGCAAACTGTTGTGCAGATTGATACTTAATAAGGCTGTGTAATTTTGTGAGGTACACTTTCTGTGTGAGTTCTATCATTTCATTTGGAGTTGAGGAGTCAAAAGAAAAAAACATCTGATACGTTTACAGCCTGAGAGCACATTTTCAGCTTGATGAGCCAAACACACACACTACAACCAGGTACAGCAATTGCACCAGCACTGGCACTTGTCCTATTATATCCCCTCATTATCCAGTCTGTGTGTGCAGATGGTACAATATAACACACCAAATATGTCTGAGATCAACAGAAGAAAAAATGAATGTTTGGGCGCAATTTGCCACCAATTTAAGGACATGGTTGAATGTGAGTCATGTAAACAGTTGTTCATGTGTGTTTTTGCTCAGTTCATCATATTCCCCCATGGGTGCCTGTCATAAAAGGGCAGAAGTGTCGGTGCAATTCAGATAGAATATCATGAATCCTAATGCTTTTACACGTACGCCTCTCCTAATTGAACAAAAGTAGATAAACATATATCAGTGTCACTCAGTGTCTTCAAAGTAAGTATTGTGAAAGCACCAATAAATTGCTCTATAAATAATAAATCTGCAGCCTCTTAAAGCATGATGGAATATTCCCATGTGTTTTATATGACAGTCGTAGCTATCTCCGATTTTGAAAATAAAATCTATGACAACAGCCATGACTCACAAATGTCTTTGGAGAGAATTTGGGTTGATATTCCAGTAAAAATCCTTATACTATGTCTAATGTTCTTCAGTGTCTTTCTTCTATTCCTTTACATCTGCAGAAGTGTACAACGGTGGGTATATTTGCCTCAGAAATGCAGTCAGCTCTCAGAACAATGCAGACTCTGACACAATGTGTGTGCAAGTACATACAAAGGTTACATACACAACCTTTCAAATACAAAATAAAAAAAAATTGAGAAAGGTGATATACTTCTGAAAGTTACTGACTTGATTGAGGTTGAACTGACGACATGGCTCTATAGAGGTTGGCTATTTTTTTGTGTAGTTTTTAAAGTCAGTAGTTTATTATTTTGTTATTGCCTTGGTAGCATTTTGGAGCTGGAAATGACCACATTTGGGCAGAACTATGTGTGTGAGCTGTGGCTAAATGCTATTTTAAAGCTATCATTCCATGGTTATTTCATTAATATTACTGTGTTCACCATTGTTATTGAATACACTGTGTTCTATTTAAAAAACGTTGTTTCTAGCTGTTTTTTCACGGTAGAAGAATGACTTGAGGTCAAACAACAGTTTACCGCTACTTCCTCATACATGTCCATGACACAGTGACGAGGCGTTTCTGATTGGCTCTGAATGCGTGAAGGAACACTCCCCCCTCCCTCTTGCTCTCTATGTGTAGCGTCCAGCTAGGTTTCATGTCATTGCTTGTTCTGAAAACGTTTAGGAAAAAAACAAGGCTTTATTTCCACAGAGAGCACATGAACCAGTTTGATCCGTCATTTTTTTCATGTTTGTGCAGCAGCTACTGTGGCACCATCTTCTCTTGTAGATGCTAATGCTAATGCTATTTCAGATTTGCTGCAATGGGGGATGGCCTTAACCCCACGTGGGTAACACTAAAGTGGCTCTTCCTTGGTCCCTCGTTCCTCTTGTTGTTTTGTGTGAATGCAGTACGCAGCCAGTGGAGGTGACAAACCACTGTCAAAGGCAGCATGTGTTGGTACCTCAGGGTGACCCATTAGATTCCAAAAGGAGCGTAGAAAAGTGGTTTTCAGCAGAATGACACCTTTAAGAAAGTAATATAGTCTGTGTGGAACCCATTGATTGCAACCTCAATTGAGCTGTTTGTCAGGAAAAAAAGTTGTATTAATAAAAAACCTCTAAAATACAGACACTCTAGATGAGCAACCTGTCATATAGACCTGTCAATCAAACCCAGACAGCACATAACAGACTGTATTTGTTCTTTCAATCTGCTGCTGCTGTAGAGGAGCAGAAGGTATTGAAGAACTCCAGAGTGCAGCTTATAGGGTCCATTTAATGGATGCTGAATTAAGAAATGGAGTTCATTAACAGAGGTGAGTAATACTAGCTCCATAGAACAGAGGTTCCCATCCTCTTTTGGCTCATAATCCCATTTTAACATCACACATTTCTGGCGACTCCAGACATTTTTTTTGTTGCTAAAATTAATTTGTGTTTGATCATATAATAGTTTGCAATACTATGTTGCAAATAAATATACATTTCCATCATTTTGTCTATTTAATGTAAATTATTATAAACAGAGGCAGGTGAGCCCGGTGCCAGGTGCACCGCCAGGTGTAGATTATTACTGCATAAAGTGAGAATCGTATTGTCCTTGATCAGAATATGTACAATCAGTCAGGCTTGTATTTACAAAGCTGACAATTAATACTGAACAAACAATAACTCAAACAATGAATTATGAAAGAGCTGCAGCATCTGAAAATGACCACAGTGAACATTTGACAGATAAACAGTACCACAGTGCTCCAGCTTCAGACTCATGTCTTTTATCTATTGTCATTGTCTCTCTCAGCTCATTGTATATTGTTCATCAGTATTTTTTTATTTTTAATTTATCAAATACTAGAAATTTCAGGCAACCTTATTTGAATTTCACATGACCCCATGTGGGGTCCCAAACCCAGGGTTGAAAAACACTAACCTGACTGTCACCAGATGGTATCTCACAATACCATCTGGGACCCTTCCACTCCTACTCCTTTGTAATGTACAAAATAAGACATGAAAGTGACTAAATTTACAACAAAAAAAAGGTTTGAGGGTCACTGTATACTGTTACTGTATCTTTATCTTCCTGTATTGTTCTTTGTATTTTTCAGCCTCATATAGCATTACCTCT